>VYXC01010094.1:1427080-1600734 GCA_013397175.1 Platysteira castanea
TTTTTTTTTTAAATACACACATTGGACTTTCTTTATGAGGCACCATGTAAACAAGCAGTGAAAAGAACCCCCCAGAGATCACAGAGCCAGTGAGCTGGGTCCTGCAGTATAAAGACTGTGGTCACTGGGCTGCAATGAGAGATCTGCCAGTGGACTAAGGGAATGGGTCATTCCTTTCCACTCGGCACTGCTGAGGAGCAGCTGAGGGAACTGAGCTTATTTAGGCTAGAGAAGAGATGGCTAAGGAGAAAGTGATTGCACTGTATGAGGAGAGATACAAAGGAAATTGAACAGTGCTCAGACAAGTAGAGCAAAAGATCAAAATGACAGTGGTGAGTAACAACAAGAGCAATTGTAATTGAATACAAAGAGAATCATCTAAATAATGAATGTATTTAAGCACCAAAGCAAGGGTCCAGAGAAGTTTGGATTTTCCGTATCTGAAGACTTGCAAGACAAGTGAAAAAACCTGATCTACCTTTAAAATTAGCCTTTCTTTAAAAAGGAGCTTTAGCTGATAGCTCCAGAAGTCACTTCCCCCTTAATTTTCCCTAAGATTCCAACACCATACTTTAGAACTGCTTCATAACCATACCACATAGGACGCTTCGGGTTTCACTGAAGTGGACACAGCGCCCTCCCCCCACCCACATCAGGTTGCTAATATAACTGTAGAAGATTTAAAAAAAAAAAAAAAGTGTCAGATTTACCTCTTGGTTAATTAGCAAACATTATCTGTTAGCTACAAATTACAACCTAAATACAGCTGCTGTACTACTCAGCACTGCTCCTAGGTACATATCCTACATGAAAGAGGCTGTCTCCATAACTTCCATCATATTTTCAAAAGCTGCCTTAGTGTTTTTTGCAAAACTGGTTTTTACTAAGCTATCCTTAGTGAAAAAAAAAAAAATGTAACCCAGAGAAAGAAAACAAAAGGAAAGCTTAGATTGCTTTCATATGCTTAGAAACCAGGTTGGGGGCTAGAAGTAGCAGGTCTGACATTCACTCCATCTCCCCCTTCCCCCCTCTCTCTCCTCTCTTTAACTATTTATTTACCTCAGAATTCAATGGTGTCACAAGAGTGCACGGAAGAATTATTATCTATTTATCTTTTAAAAGCTACAGCTTCAGGTGCACTGTGGTGGACTCCATGGTAACATGACATCTTGCAACTTCAGAGCTTTCAAGACCAAGAAGATAGATGAAACAAGCAAGATAAAGAACATAAGTGGATGTTTAGAAAGGAAATATTTTTTTATTTAGTGACAAGGACTGTAATAAGTTATATTTGTCATGTATTTGGCCTGCATGTTCTATTTATAACTCAGAGAGCTGTGTTGCAAATGAACATCTGGACTTTATCCGTTTGGCCGTATTGTTACTTGCTCTGCTTTTTATTCCAAATTTATTTTCACATAACTTTGTACAGCGCTTCACATTCCCAAGGGAGTTGTTCCTACCAGATAGTATTTACGTCCACCTCCTGCCTAGATATTCAGTAGTTTTTCCACAACTGTTTTCAAGCATCAGAAACAAAGTGGAAACATATCGTCACACACAGTTAGGTTAACGTGACAGGATTCTGAAGTAGAGGAGAAATATGAAGTTACTACACAGTTTTCAAACAGAAAAAACCCATTTTGATTACATGCTGGAGGGGAGAGACCTTTCTAATGTTCTCTCCCAGGACACTGTGTTCTATCTGCTCTTGCTCAAGAAGATCTTGCCGTCTAATCAGGATATAACCTCTGTGATCCCACAGAGATCATCAAACATGATATTTCCTTTGAGATTTAACACCTTGCCACCTATCCTGAAAGACTCTATATTTTCAAATCTTTAAAAAAATCAACACAGATTAGAAGAATGGTAATTAATGATGTTAGTCTTAGAGTTTAGATTCCTTGCCAGCAAGATTTAAGGCAAATAGTTTTAAGACAGCTATTCTGAGTTCTTACAGCTACAGCAAAAATGAAACCCTGGAGAAGGAAAGGAGCTTCTTCAGAAGAGAAGTGCAAAATGCCGTTCAGCAGTAATTTTTGAGAAGATTCAGCTGTTGGTATTTGCTTGTTTTTTATTAGTTTTAAACCTTATTACACACATCCTGACAAATATCTATCATACATCACTTTGGTTAGCAATTCAAGGATATAAATTAATAGTTATATTGGATATGCCAAACATGCATACTGGAGTGCAATTTAATAGGGCCCAGATCTTCAGGTCTTAGTAAAACAGAATATTCCAACACAAAATGTCTTTATACTTCATGTTAGAATGTCTTTCATTCAATCATCTTCCTTCTCAAGTGTCAACCATGCAAGATACAGGAAATAGACAGCTGCTTTACTCACAATTGTTAAATTCCAATTGGATAGCATTTTTTTCCAGCTTTAAATACATACCTACCAGGAAGTTATGAGAAGGCAGTAAGAATATTAACCACTTAATGTAAAGTTATTAAACACCTTGGAAAACAACTTAAGAAAATTGGATGAAAAAAATCATTGATAACAAGCATTAACAAAAAACATCAAACCTACTGGGACAGCCTACACATCATTAAAATAAAAAAGATATGCTGAGGTATTGAAATGCCCTCTTAAAATATTATAACACGGTTTAAGAACCAAACCAAGATGACTTTAGCCTTATGCCCAGCCCAACTGGGCGCCTTATCTGTATTTCCATAGGACATCTTAAATCCTCCAGTCCTGTGTGTAATGGAAAGCAAAAATGACACCCAGCACTCTGCAATCACTGCTTGTTGTGTCAGGACACAGAGAGCATTTCTCAGACACCTACTGCCACCTGACAGATAACAATAACTGGAGTAAATATTAGACAGTACCTGACATGCCAGCTCCCAGAAATAGATCCTGGCTGCTGTAAGGCTTGTATGAGTAGAAGTACTTCTGATCACTCAGTGGTCATTTTTACAACTTCCCATTTTAAAGCATTTACCTACAGCTATTGCGAAAAAATCACCCTTGCAAAAGGTATGACAGCTTAGCATCTGTCCTAACCATATTTTGGTAGTCAACTACCACCATCTACATTTAACCAAAAGCAGCATTTCTGCAAGTCATAAAAAAAAGTTAGCAAGCAATTTATACTGTTCTGACAAATTTTTTAGAAAGATATATCTTTCATAAATCCTGAACCAAATTCTCCTCAGCTTCTGCCTCACCTCTGCAAGCTTCTTGGTTTTGGCCCAAACTGTAGAGCACCTGGTAGAAAGCAAGGCAGGAATGTGATTCTTCCTTTTCAGTACCACAACTACTAAGCATGAAACTCCTCTTCCATATAGTCAGTTGATTATTTCATCACATTAGTAGTGCTTTCAAGGGAAGACCCAGGCTGCTAGTCATTCAGATGTATCACAGTCCACCTCCCTTCCCTTAAGAACTGTTTTACCTGCAGTTCCCACTAACTGAAAACAAGTTAAAATGGGAATAGTTATAAATAAAGTCAAAAATGTAGGATTTATTTACCATCTTCACCAGAAACAAGAGAAGTATATCTTTCCAAGAATAGTTTCATAGTCTTCAGAGATAGATGATAAAAGACAGAAGCATGAATTACTTATAAATTTTTTTTTTCCATCTAACAATGCAGTAGTTGTTCCTTGCTTTTCAATTGACATCCCTTCATACAGTTGTGCTCTGCAGAACAATAGAGGCAGTTGTAGAAATGAAGTGAGTCACAAACAACATGTGACTTGGAGCATGCAAGGCAGAGCTGACGATATCACTTGGTCTCAGCTGCCAAAGGGTGTAACAGAATCATGTTTGTTTGCTGCTTGAATCCATAATTTTGCTGTTAATCTGAACACATTTTTTCTTTTTGAAAGTAAGACATTATGTAACATGCAGTGTTGTTCATAACTTACCAGTACTAATTTACATTTTTGTTAGTCCTAATGTTGTCATGATACAGGACACTATTCATGTAGTGAATCATCTCATAATATGGAGGTGACAAATATTCCTGCTGCATCAGCAGGTAAAGATTAGTTCCTCCATGTAAAAGGATATTGGCTGTTATGGCAACACACCTTCATGATTCAAGAGGTATTAATTTTAAAATTAAACTTCATTTTTCTTCTTCTACAGCTCTGATCATTATGTACCTACTTAGGTGGGCAAGATGGAAACACAGTTTTTATTGCTTTTTTTTCCTACTCTTTCAATAGGACAAACTGGGAATAAAATTTATAACTAAACTGGAGTATTTTTTTCTCATCTGTTGTGGTTCAATGGCTAATTATCATCTCCCAAATCTTTGCGAGTTTACTCTCTTTAAGTGTCAGAGCACATGCCTATTATACACCATCCATTAGACAGTGACAGCCTGAGGCATTCCCATTCGTATTAGGTACTGGATTAGAAAACAAAAACAACAACAAAAAAAACCCAACCACACTTAACCACCGTGAGAATTATTTTTGTCTAACTAGTAAACTGTAAATCAAATACTCTAGATCAAGAAAAATAAAGGAAGAAAGCAGTTTGAAAAGAACTTAAATGTCCAAAGTGAAATTAGTGCTTTCATGCCTATATGAAACTTCCATTGCTCTCAGTGTCAATATTTCTTTCCTGAGTTTAATAATCTGAGAGCAACAGTGCTCATGACTCTTTCTCCCAGTATTATATGATTATTAAAATCCTAAATTCTAAAATCCTTCTGAGACCGACTCTAAAAAGTTAAAGATGAGTGCTGTTGATCTACCAGTGATCTACCAAATGCAGATATTGTTTCTTCCACAAAGAATTCTAGAACTACATTTCTCTGGCAATGCATGGACAGTGCCACATCAAAGTTTTTGCAGAACAGCTCCATCAGTCAAGGTTCAGCTGAATTTTAAGTGATGCTTGAACACATATTCCCTCAGCTGTAGTTAAAAAGAGATAGTAGTATTGAAAAGGTATTCTTGTGAGGTTGTACCAGTAGATGTCTGGAAATCATCTGTCATCACTGTCATCTTAGCATGCTGACAAGATGAGAAATGACCATTCTTCTTGCACTCTTGTCCTCAAGTTAAACTTCAGACTTTATAATCTTTCTCTAGCCCAAATAAACCAGTTTTTGTAGTTATCACAAGTCTCAAGGCTTGGATTTAACCACTGAATGATGCAGAATTCTCTGTGATTCAGACCTGAGTGCACAACTGAATGTCTTTCAGTTCAAGCTGCTCAAACAGGGATAGTGATGAGGTAACCTTCTAAGCTCCAGTAACTACTACATGCATGCTCTTTGCCACCTCCTACTGTTAAATACAGCAGCAGGATACCGAGCTAATGTGTCATATTTTGCAGGCTGGGTGGTCTTAGGCACATCCAGGGTGAATTACCACAACTCAGTAGCAGCACAGCCCTGGTAGTCACTTACTAAGCTGTGTTAGTGCACTTCTGTAAGATTGTATGACCATATCCAACTCTGTTCTTTATGACAGTGATTATTTAAAGTTATTACTTTTATAATATCTACCAGGCAAGTAGGCATGTTTTTACAAATAAGAAATGTCTGCATGTGTTACTACAAATCTTACCCTTAGGAAATTTCACATGTAAATAAATGCCTAGAACAAAGCAGCTGGTAAATTAGATACATAAATATATATAGCCCAAAAGATCAATAAAAAGGCTTATTTCTAATGATGTGTGTTTCAGCATCACTTTCATCAGTTACAAACATATAACTTGACTGTATTAGGAAGAAACAAATATTTCCAAGATGGTCCTGCATATTAATATTCACGGAACTCTGCAATGAGTTGAGACTCACTGCAGAAGGGCCACAAAACCCATTTTCTTGAAAAACAGCAATTAGGTCACTAAAAAAAGCTTCATAGGCAAAATAACATAACCACATTTAGTTTGGCAAGTCATACTAACTTATATCACACATTATTCTGATCTGGTGGTATTATGTACCTTCTATTCCACTAAGACCCAGTAAAATGAAAAATATCAGAAGAGTCAATATTTCTTGACTGACAAGGTTAAAATAAGTCATAAAAAACAGAGGTTACCAGAAAAAAAGAATTAGTATCAGTTCTAAAGGAAATAGTTATGAAGCTCTAGGTTACGATTCCTTAATAAAGGCTCAAGGTTTACACTGAATTGCTGGATATGGCATTGAAATGTGTAAGCTTAAAATAAAATAAAGAAAATAAAAACAACAACAACAACAAAATAATATCATCTGGGAGCTATTAGTCCCATCCTATGCCATCGTGCCCTGTGCTTCCCACCCCCCACACACCTTCCCTCCTGTTTTCCTGCACAGCTCTCCTCTCTAGACTAGACTAGGTTAAGGAAGTAGGCCAAAATCCAAGTGAATATTTGTTTATAAGGACTATTAATTAAGAAAAAAGATGTTCAAATTCCTTCAGAAGTAGAAATGATTGAGGTCTGTCTTCATGTTTGTTTTAATGCTTAAGCATTTGCTCTAGCAGTACTCTGACAGAAAGTCACTTAAACTAGTCTGTAAAACCTGAGAGACAGCAGAACATGTGCAAGTCTCACCTTCTCTGTCTGGCAGTAGTCAATCAGTCATAAGCAAAAAAGGAAAGAAAAATTTTGACCCTCATGAAGGAAGACCTATTCATTTGCTTTGGCTCGGAGCAGGGCAGAATAGTTCCATACCACAGGATGAATCAGTGACAACTCCTGACTTTTCACGTGGGGGCCGGAGAAAGAGCGAAAAAGAAACCCCTTCCTATCCTCGCAAACACCCACCGCCCTCACATTTTGCAGACCTCTTCAAAGTGACTTGTGCGTTGCTGCTGGCTTGCAGGAGTTTCGGGAGCTGAGTGGATGACAGCTCTGAGCCTCGAGCAAACAGCAGAACAAAGAGTGCCATCGAGTGGCAAGATTCCAGCAACACATTCGTGAAAGTCCCTGCTAATGCCTTGTTCAGCAGCCCATTTTTTAAGGCTTGCAAAACTTTTCATTCTTAACTCTAACTTTTTAGTATTTAAAGCAGGATGCATAGAGTGGAAACGCTAATTTCTGTCTCATTTGGGCTTGAACTTTCAACGTTTCATTGGAAAGTATTCTTACATTAAAAAGGAAAAAAAGAAGAAAAAAAAAGAAAGAAAAAAACCACATAACCACAATTCACACTAGAACAGAATTAACCAACAACTTTAGGTCGACCAACACTAGAACCTAACCAAGTTTTGAAGCAATTATAAAGCCTTCTATTCTGAGCACATTGTAACTCATCTGAAGTTGTAAAAAAGCCATAAGCAGAGTTTAAATAGTACATATAGGCTGCTCTACCAAATCCTCCTTCTTTCTTAGAAAGCTATGAACAAGGTGAAGTTAAAGAGATTTTAATTATTCTAATTAAGTATCTTTCCCTTTCAGTCCTGGAAGAGTCACCTTTGAGTGACACTTATGTCAGTATTATAGAACTCATAAGTTTCTGAATGATGTTTAGCTGTAACCTTGGTCTTAAAACACATGTGCACCCTGATCTATTTTACAAAGGGTGTACCATTCTTTCAACAGCTTTGCCTATAAAATGAGGTATAAGTTCACAATTTATAGTTTGTTTGATTGTTTTTTTCCCAAGGAAATTTAACCTCTGCTGGTCTTCTGTCAGATATGTAGCCAGTGTGGCAAGAGCCATTTTTATGACTTGGAATGTCCTAGGTCATCATAATATTCAGATAATACCCAGGTGGGTAGTTAGTGACAGAAGGAAAATGGCTTATATTTTCTAGGACTGCAGCATCATACTGTGCCGAAAGACTCATAATGCATAGGAGACTTTTATTATTTGACAGCACAGGAGATGAAAGGGGATTATTCATTAAGCTCACAGGTTCTGGGCATGATATTTTCTGGGTAGTTCACAGCATGTGCACAGCTGGATATTGAGTGCTGAGAAAACCATATTTGCTAGTGAGGAATATATTCTCTCCCCAGTATCACCACACATAGTAGCTGCAAACCCTAAAATTTAATTTGAAGGATATGTACACAAGCCATATTAAGGTAAGAGCAAAAAAAAAAGCTTAAAAAAATTTTGAATACTTCACTGATACCTGTCTGAACAGCAAATGGGATAGAGGAGAAAAATTGAAAGTTAAAAAAGATTAATGAAAATTTAACATTAGGAGACACATGACACGTCTATGGCTTCACAGTAGAAAGTTGTTTCATTAATTGCATTATGGGATGCTATACATCTGTCAGAATAAGCCAAGAAAGTCTATCCTTTATAGACTTTAAAACATGAAACAAACAGAATATTAATGTGTCCCAACCAGTGATACTCTTTGTATGTATATATAAAATGCAGAGTTATTTCTTTTTTACAGTGTTATTTTCTCCTAAGAATCAGTGAATAATTTTTTGCGTAGTCATCTGCTTCTCATATCCCAGTAAATTTCTATGGAAGAGCTAGGTAGTAGGTACTTCCCTTAGCTTGCTGCTGAGTTACAAGGACTCCTAAGTTTTAGACAAGCACAAGCTAATTATTTCCTAATTATTCTGTCTAATTAATAGAAGATAGCAAAAATAATCTGACTGCATCCTGCTTCTCCAAAGTTTCTGTAGCTCAAGAAACTTTCAGAAGAAAAACTAAACCAATTAATGAAAAATAGCCTGTACTTCATTTTTTCTTGTCATATCATCTTGTCATGCTAGGGAGTTGCCTAACCAGATATCACACACAGAAAGGAAAATAATCTTGTTAGAAATCAGTAGAGTCTTTGAGAATAATGTGTGTTTTAACAACTTGATGCTAAAATGAACTTGGTAAAGGAATATTTACTGTTTCTCACCTCCAGAGTTATTTATCTTTTACAGAAGTAACACACTTTGCACAAAAACCCTTCGGGTTTAAAATTAATGTCTTCTTGAAAATGGACACTAGGTGCTTGTGTAAGCAATAGTATTTTCAAAACAGTGATTAAACATTGTTTTGCACAGTATTTCTGATAAAATATTAAAAGAAGCTAGCAATTCTGACAAGTTACAATCTAAAATGAGCCACACATGCTCCAATGCAAGAAGTTTGAGCAGCCTTTTGTACATTTAGCAAATTATATCTTCAAACAAAAGACGAAAACAACAGTGAAGGCCTTTTTTAACCTTTCTTATAGAAGCCTTTTCAAATAATAAGGTTAAAGCTTCAAGGGTAACAGTTTTTCACAAAACTAAACCATTTTAGTGTTTCTATATTTCTTCTCAGAGGTTTTGGGGTCTAAAGGCGCAATTTATTCACTTCCCAAATACATACCCCGAAAAAATTGAGTATTTTGTTATTAAGAAATCAGCATTGGAATGTTTGTGCACAGGGTGGGACAATGACCTCACAGTGACATTTTTGGTCCATTAGTTTTTGCCAGTCAGATACAGAACGTTGGTTGCTCCGTATGGGCCAGCTGTTTCCTATCTGTGTTCCAGTCTGAAGCATTGAATATGCACGGCAAGACCTGTGTGTGCTACACAGACAGTGTTCTGTTTTGTCCCAATTTCCATCCTTCTTGGAACTTTTCTCACAGCAGCCTACAGTGGGAAGCCAGCTGGAAGCAGGCAGAATTACATTTGACCTTCCAGCCCCTTACAGATTTCCCATGACTTTTCTGCCATTCTCATGCAGTTTTTGTGCTTTACACAAGCCTGTATCACTTTTGGAAAACTTTCAAAAATATAGCACCAGAACCTGGATCATGGGTAGTCACCAATAAAAAGCTGATAGAAACATATCCAGTATCTCCTCCTCAGGAAGAGATAACCTTTTACAGTCAGGTAGCAGCTGAAATACTTAAAAGGTATTTCGAGCTGCTTTTAAACCTGCATTTATCGAGTTATTTCCCTTATTTCTGATAACATTCAGAAGTAGTACAGAGAGGTGGAAAGGAACTAGATATAGTTCAGAACTACAGTTCAGAACTATTTTAATGTGGCAAAATTTAAAGCTTAAGCTGAGTTCAGACCCAAACTGCAGGAAGTGAGTTTCTATTTTGAGAAACACAATTAATTTTTTAGTAAAGTGATGCAAGAAAAGAAGTGTATTTCACACACGAAATACTTTAATTTACCTTTGTTAAGGAACAGCAATATTTTTTAAAATTTCAAACATTTACATAAAGAGTAATATGCTGTGCTCAAAACCTAGAAAGAATGATCTTGTAAGTAAAATAAAATAAAGACAAACAAACAAAAATCTCCAATAAGTAGTTAGCTTTTTTGTCTTATTAATTTTTTTACTAGGTTAAAATATTAACAGACTATGGAATACAAGAATTGTATAACATGAGCCTATTTCTAGTCTTTCAGACACTTGTCACACATTTTTGGTGAATTGCTTCCTTCTTTTTGGGATTAGAGCTTTTCAACAAGAGTTGATTCTGTCTACTCAGATTACTCATATCCAAATATCATGGCAGTAATTTATGTTATCAGCTGCTGCTTCTCACTTCAGGAGCAGCCCTTCTCTTCTGGCTTCATCCCTTTCACAGCTGCCAAAAAACTGGGTGCTGCTTTAGCCAAGTACTTACTGCTTACTATTTAGTTGAGTGGCAGTTTGAGAGTGAAAGAGATGAAAATTTAAATTTGTATTTCTCCTCCCAATCTCACCATGTAAATTATATACAGTCACTCAAATTCTTTACTGGTTGATAATTTCACTAGTTTTCAGGAATAAAAATGTGCATTCCGTAATTTTTGGCAGGCAGTGGAATCAAGTGGTTGCTGCATTACCTGTAAAGACAAGAGTCCAGCTGTAGTTTGACCTTGTCTTAGCATTGCCCAGAAGTAGAGAAACTAAGGGGTGCCATGAAAAGGAAGTATCTGCAGAGCAGACCTTGTAGTCTTATTTCTTAAAGTACGGGGAAATGTACTGAAACAGGCAAACTTTTCCAAAGGCACAATGTCATAACTTGGATTTCCTATTTCACCATCTGCACGTTTACAGAGTGAATTAGTGTCTCAGTAGACTTCAGTATAATTCTTGTAACATTAAAGAAACCAACACATGAGTTTCAGTAATTTTAACCCCTAGTGCACCTAGATTTGGAGAAAGAAACTCACCATAAGGTGCATCTCACTATAGCTGTGCACCATAAAGCCAAGCACTTCCTGCAGCAGGTAGTGTTTCCTCCTCTGAAGCCAACTGAGCCATAGCTGACTTATGGTACTGTGGTTTTTTCACATGTAGAAACTCTGGAGTTTCACACCAGCTATTCAGCCTTGGATTCATAGTCTAATAACTCCATTTCACTCTCATGAGAGCCCTCAAAAAGAATTTTATATAATTTTTCCAGGATTTAATACAGGGAAAATCCATGTTTGTGTTCAAACTCAGAGGTGCTCTTTCAGGCAAAATGTATCCCCTCATGGGCCTTAGAGATTCTCTGAACTACATCCAGGCAGTTCTCTGCTCAGAAATGCCCCTCTATAAAGCCTTATTGTTAGCACAAACACTATTGCCATTCTTATAACCTACTGTAAGATTACCTCTTAATAACAACAATAGACATAAATAAAAAACACTCTCAACTTTCTCAGCATTCCTATACTGTAAGGGGACTCAGAGCTTTGCTTACTCCCAAATCATTTTATTAGTGATTACTCATGGCTCGGACCCATCTTAATTGCACCTGGAAGCTCTCCATGTCCAAGGATGTCCCTAGTTATTTGTTTTGTGGTCTGGCCAACTCTTCGAAGGTCAGGGATGTTTGCTTCCTCCTTTCCATAATCTTTATAATAAATTCTCTTGCATTGCTTTCAGCCTGCATAGAGGAAATTTTTGTGCAGAGAATATATTTGCAAAATTCACGGTATAACTACAGAATCTTAAATGAGAAAGGATCAAATATTTTAAGAATATAAGGTGGAGGGGAAAGTCCCCAGTGTCGTAATATTAACTATGTTGAAAAAAAAAAAAAAGACTAGCTTGTAATCTATAGAATTTTGTTCCAAAAATTCAAACATGATTTAAAATCCCAAACAAGCAAATAATAAAACAACTTTATGAAATAATACAGAAAAAATATATATGAAAAAAATTTCAAATTATAGAAATTTTCTCAAGAATAAAGTCATATTTTTAAAGCTACCATAAAATTACTAATTACAGGTTATTTACATGGAACATGTTGCTGTGTTGATATTTGTTTTCTTTGCTCTGGCTGAGGGGTAACAATTTCTTTACAACCCATTTTATACTGCAGAATTTTAATATAAATAGAAATTAAAATATAAGTATATAGTTTTTTTGGTTTTCTCTATTCTGAAGAACTGTAGTCTTTCCTTTCACTCTGCTTTTCTCATGTCTTTTGCTATTTTCTAGTTCTCAGCCCATTAAATCAGATATCTATTCTCACTCTCAAAAAAAGACAAACATCTGTTCAGGGTTGGTTTTCTCACTGGCAATCTAATAAATGGTGTATCTGAATCTTTCTTGATATGAGAGTGAACGGTTGTTCTTTTTTCTCACTTTTGTATATTTTCTCTATTCATTGCTGAATTTCAGTATTATGTTATTAATACACTACTTATATGAAATTTTGGTACCAAGCCAAACTAAATTGTGTGCCCTTATAATACTATTTATATTTTTTTTAGCTCTGGTTGGTGATTTCATTAATTTTTAATTGCCTCAGTATCAGCTTTAGTATAATGGTGTATATACAACCTATGGATTCCAGTAGAACAAGTAAAATTAAAGCCCTTAGGCACCTGCCTGTAGGTACAGTGAAATAATGGAAAACATTTAATCTGTTCCATTGTCCATCAATATCCATCAGCCCACATATAAATGCCACATATTTGTGGCATTTATATATAAATGCCACAAATAAAACTACTACTTCTTGCACTGACTCTTGTTTTTTCCCTAACTGCAGCATCTTTCCTCCTGTTGTGTATAGCAAAACCAGATAAAACTCCTGCTACACCCCATCTGACTTATATGAGCCTACAAGTTCTCAGTTCTCGTCAAAGGTACATTCAGAGCTCTAACACTTGTCTTCACGTAAATTAATGTACCTCATCTACATCATCACTATTATGCTGAGCTCCACCATCAACTGTGTTAGCTGTCCAGCTTCATGGGAAAGTGAATTTCTGCACTAGGGAGACCTTCCTTGTTCTTGTCAAGCACATTTATTAACTTCTGACATACTATTTCAGCAAATATATCCTGCAGTCACAGGGCCATTAGGTCTATATTTAAACTTTGATGACATAAAAAAAGAGAAAATATCAACATATTAATATTTTCATTTTACTGGGAAAGACTATAGGACAAAAAAATAGGGCTGAGTTATTCATAGAATTATCAATAAAGCTGAGACTGTACATTCAGGAATACTGAATTTCCACATTGTTTTAAGGAAATATGAAGTAATCCACCCAACCTGCAACTACATCATTTGGATCAGGTGATAGGATTCATCTTGGGACTGGCTGTTCTTCAGGGGTCTGTGGAAATAATGTCAGTGAGTTGTTTGCAGCAGCAGTTCTGCCTCTTGCTGAAAAGTTCTTTATCTCCTCAGAGAATCCTGCGAGTTTGCTGGATTATTTACAACAGATTTATAAATAGTAACAACTCCTATATCAATAGAAAGAAAAAGAAGACTACAAATACACGAGTATCTACAGTAATGGAAACTAAAATCACTCAAGCATTCTTTTACTTACAAAAAGATTTAGAAAATATACTGCAATTCACTTTGCTGAAATTCTTATATATGGAAAGAAAAAAAAAAATAAAAAAAAAGTTGGAAGCTCCTCTTATCTCTTCTTGTTTAGCCTGGAGAAAAGAAGGCTCAGGGGTGACCTTATCACTCTCTACATGAAATAGGTTGCAGCCAGGTGGGGGTTGGCCTCTTCTCCGAGGCAACCAGTGACAGGACAAAGGGAAATGGCCTCAAGCTACACCAGAGGAGTTTCAGGTCAGACATCAGGAAAAACTTTTTCACTGAAAAATTCATCAGGCATTGGAATGAGCTGCCCAGGGAAGAGGTGGAGCCACCATGCCTGGAAGTGTTCAAGAAATGACTGGATATGGCACTTAATGCCAAGGTTTAGTTGACACAGTTGTGTTTGGTCGAAGGTTGGTTGATGTTCAAGGTCTGTTGGAACCTTAATGAATCTATGATTTTAGATTTAATTTTTGAAAAAACCTGAAGAATCCTGGAATTCTCTTCTAGACGAACTTGCATGCTATTGTCTCTTTCAGAAATGCATGCAACTTCATACAACTATAAAAGATAAAAATGGTCCCATCACCTATGTGATTGACGTCTAAGTTATGATCCCTAATATATTGGCTCTGTATCATTGCATTTCTCATTATGTCAGGAAATGTGATGCCATTATCTGATCAATGTCACTGTTATTACCTGTCACGCTTGACTAAAAGTAAATATCAAGGAGTTTGGTGGTATTGAGAAGCTAGAGCATAAAACTAGGTAATAAAACACTAATTTTGTATTTTTTAGCTCATTTTCATTGTCTTTTTATTTTCCATAATTCTGTCTTCCTGTGAGGAAAAAGAAGAGAGGTAAGGTGTGCAGTAAACCCTGCTGAAATTGAGTTGTTTGTGAGAGAGTGTCTTTATCACTGAGCTGTTGATTAAAAATCACTCAGAAAAGACCTCTTTTAGATAGGCAGAAACCTGTTTCTACTCAAGGCAGTCCTTTCTGTTCCCTGTCTAGCCAGAAGAGTCCTTCCAAGGCCTCTGCCTACTCAATACCTCGTTTTTGTCCCACATCTACTAGTAAAACATAAACTTTTTGGTGAGAGTGTTTTCTCTATGTGATATTTCCAGTTGGGGGTTACCTGGTGATAATCTATAACCTGATCACTTTTCCTGTTTCCAGAGAACAGTGTATTTTAACTGTGCTTCCCTTCAGCATTTAGGCTGTCATCTTTGGGAAGAGGGAACCTTTCAAGCTTGGAGAGAACAAAGGCTTCTCTACCGTGCCCAACAAACGGCACAGCCATTTTTACATTGATTCTTCTGAAGCTGTTCATCTGTCTTTGCTGCTCATCTGTCTTGACTGTCTTTGGATGTTTGTTTTCCATTAGCTACTGCCTTTGACTCATATTCTGACAGCAATTCTTGTTGTAGTGAACAGATAAACTGATGGGAAATATGACATTTATAAAAATGGGATCCATAACTGCTGAATTCTTCAAACTCTCCTACAAAATTGTTTCTGTAATTACATCTCAAGGCTTCTCTGCTTTTTCATTTCTTTTACATGGCAATGTATACAAGGATGTACTTAATTTTTGTGGCTCTATCAACTGACGTTCCTTCTGCAGCCTTTATTTCTCAAATTCTTCAAAATTTTGCTCTGCACAGAGTTGGAAATGTCTTTTTGTTTCCTGCAAGTGCCTGAGGTTTCTGCAGTACTGTTTGTTATTCTACTGGCTTCACTTGTTCTTTCTGGCTGTTATATTTAAGACTGATGAGGCATTCATTCTCAGTCAAGAAGCTTTTTAAAAGTACACTGAGTTGTATAGATAAATTAATTACTACAATTAAATGCTTGTATATGTTTAGGAATGATTGTTGACTTTCCCCTCTAAGCACATTGTCTTTAATCAAAGACTGCAGAGGTGAAAATAATCAATTACCCTCTGCCTACTTCTACTAAAAATATCCTCATTTCTCAGACGGGTTTGCTGACTGACTAGAAGAGAATTTGCTGTGCACACAAAAGGTAAGCAGAGAAGAGCCACAAAATCACACTGGAAGAGGAGATTTATGATAATTTCAGATGATGTTTCCTAAAATATAAAAGAAAGAGCTCATAAAGTAAGAAATTCATTGAATTAAAGCTTGTTTAGACTCCTAGATTGCTGTTTTAATTTGTAGCAAGCACTGCTATGTCCCTGGATGTGACTACCATCACAACACATAAGGCAAGTCTCTTTGCAGCAGGCTTTTAAATATAATTAGAGTATGATGTTATTTTAATAATAGACTGAAAGGTAGACTGTCTTAGGAGTTCCTCTTGTGATACTACTGCTAGGCTGTCAGAAACTAGTGTGGGAATTTCTGCTCTAGACTGCAATGTGGATATGCCTTTAGTATGGAAAATACTATCTGCAAAAAATTTTGAAGACAAAAGTCTTTCTAATATAAATTTAACACATAAATCACCTACAGAGTGAAGAACATAGGTAATTAATGGCAGTGCTAATGATGCTGTTGGTGTTGTTTTACATATGAGTACTTTCCCTGTAACCAATCTGTTTGTGAAAGGTCAGAAAATCTTATAGGTTAAGCATTTCCTCATAAATTTTAACACAGACATATTTAACAAAAAGGAAACAAAATATCAGGATGCAAGAGAGGGCACTTGCTTAAACAGTATTACAATTGCAAATTCAACATTAAGATGAAATGTTATGATACATTATCTCTTTCTGGGCTAAAGCTGCATCCATACTGTCTGAGTGCAAAACGAAGCTATAACAACTACTGAACTGACAACTCTTACTGTTACCTTTTTCCTTTTTTTCTTTTTTTCTTTTTTTCTCTCCTTTTTTTTTTCTTTTTTGATAAGAATTGCTTGGCAGCATAATAAAACAGTGTTATGTGACATTGCACTAGGGAGATGTGGTTAATATATGCCATCTTTGTCTAGCAGATAAAAATATATCTCAGGATGCATGACAAAGACTGTAATGGAAGGCTGCTGAAGGGAGCTGATACAGTGTTATAGCACCCTCGGAAGGGTAGTCTTAGTAACATACTGCAAAGACTGATGACTGAAGTCAAGAATATTCACCTTGCTCCCAGGACTACTGTTTCTGAAATGAACTTTGAGATAGAAGATAGATGGAGGAAGAGGATAAAAGTGAAAAGAAGGACAAGAAGAACTGAAACTACAAAGTAGACAAAGTATACTTATGCATGGCCTATTTCCCTTAGCAAGATGGGGAAGACATGGGCTCTCACTAACCTGGTACATCTGCATTGTGCAGTGTAGAAGTAGGGTTTGTTGTTGTTGTTGTTGTTGTTGTTGTTTGTTTGTTTGTTTGTTTTCTTTTCTTTTCCTGCAGGACGGCTTTGTTTCACAGCCCACACCCTGATAAGACAGCTATGCTGCTTTCTGTCCAGACCCCAGCTGTGTAGTGCCAGTGAGGAAATTTCTGCCTGGTGTCAGCTGCAAGACATGCCAGTGACACTCACAACATAAGCCCTCATTTAAACATAATAATACACTCTACTGGCTCATGGGGTAGGACAGAGACTGATGTGTTCATCTGTTCGCAAAGTATGTACTAACAGCTTGAGGTTTGTTAGATTTGAACCGAGCAGTAGGAGGGGCAATTAGTGTTTTCAAATCTAGGTTTTGCTCAAACATGAGCTGACTAATGCTCACTTTCCTGTATTCTGAAGTGTTGTAGTTTAACAGTAACATAAGGAATTTTTATTTTTCATAATTTTTTTTAATGTCACTAACTAGACTAACCTATTTCAACAGCGTAATTGCATTTGTTTTCATAATCAGAAAACATTATATAGCGGCGGACTGTACTGGAGATATGAAGCTTAAACACAAAATCAGTGAGGTAAAATCATTGCCTAAATTTCACTGGCATAAATACAGAATATCTGTTCAAAATTCTAATAAATTGTGTCACTGTTTCCGGTAATTCAAGACATCAGAATTTTATGGAACCTTGTTACACATAAGCCAAAATAATGCTTGATAACATCAAGTCTCATCTGTCTTCTAAGTCAATCACAATCAGATAATTTCTGCTTCTAAAAAACTAGAGAAATATCTTCTCCTTCTTTGTGTAAATCTAGTAAAGGAGGTATGTAATAGTTACACACTAATTACTAGTTACCTTTTAACTCTCAGCATTACTTTAGAAGAACTTCTGTGTGTACTAAATCTCATGCAAAACAATTCTAAATTGAAGAGTTCCTCTAGGTAATCAAACATACCTTTTGGACATATTGCCATGCCCAGGCAGAGTGTATGTACTGGGTTTGCATGCCAAGGTTTTGGTAGCAGGGAGGCTACAGGATTGGTTTCTGTGAGAAGCTGCCAGGAGCTTCCCCATGTCTGACAGAGCCAATGCCAGCCGGCTCTAAGACCCACCCACCACTGGGCTAGGTTGAGCCCATCAGAGACAGTAGTAGCACCTCTGGGGTAAAGCATTTAAAAAGGCAGGAAAGAAATGGTCAGGAAAACCAAGGTTTGTGCAGAAGGAGTGGGAGGACATGATGCTTCAGGTGCCAGAGCAGACATTATCTGGGAGGGATTCACGTAGATGACTGAGGGATCCCATTCTAGAGCAGGAGTAGAGTGCAAGGAGTCCTGGCCCTGAGGAGGAAGAAGCTGTGGAGACAACGATTGATGGTCTGACCACAGCCCCCTTTCCCAATTCCCCTGTGCTGCTGAGGGTGGATAGGGGGGCAGGAGGTAGAGAAAATAAAAAGTGAAGTTGATTCTGGGAAGTAGAGAGGAAGGGAGAAAGGTGTTTTAAGATTTCGTTTCTGTTTTCTTATTAACCTACTCTGATTTGGCAGGTAAGAAATCTCTTACTAGGGCCTGTTCTGCCTGTGATGGTAATTGCTGAATGACCTCCCTGTCCTTATCTTGATCCATAAACTTCTCATCACTTTTTTCTCCCCATGTCCAGCTGGAGAGTGGAGAGGCTTGATGGACACCTGACATACAGCCAAGGTCAACCCACCACACAGTACAAAAGTAGAATTAGATGAGGATCCTATAGAGATAGATCTTCCCCTACAGTGTCACCAGGCTGCTGCTGGAGTGAACTCGTACACTTGGAGTCATAGATTAGATAATCTAGGCCCTTGAAAACCAGATTTTTACTTCTCTCTAAGAATATAAAGAACTTTCAGACTTTGTGATCTGGACGAGTTTTGATTAATCAACAGGAAGTTCTCAAGTTCTGCCTTTTTCTTCATTGAGCAGGTAATTAATTATTTCATCTGAGATTTATGTAAGTTTTGAGGGCTATCTTTACATACTAAGAGCATTCCCTATGCCCTGGGGTTAATCCAAGACTACAGTTCAAGATTTCCCCCTTTCTGTTGAGGATGGTGTTATGTCATCCTGTGACGGGTTACTCGAACAGGCTGAGTAAAAAATTTGACTGCAACTAACTTTAATACCCAAAGTGAACCTTTCCTGGCAGTGACAGCGGCAGTGAAGACTGGAAACAGCCAACGCTGGGATAGACTTGGGGTAACTGGGTTTAGCTTTACATAGGTTTGGAAATAGTTTAAGATTTCTACTGCTCCTACTGTACAGAACAGTGGAAAAGGGATCCCACAGTAGTTGGGCATTTTGGAGCTCACATTGCCATTGCATACTGCAGGGATATTTGGCAACTGGTTTCAAACAGTAAAAAAACAAAAATTTCTTCTCAGTGATTATGGCCATGACTCTGCAAGGGGCCAGGCATGTGAAAGTTTCCCTGGTGCTTCGGATATCACTGTCCAAAAAGCTGTAGGTCTTTATAATGCATGGCTTAGCCAGCCTTCATTAGCTGCTGGCAGACTCTCTTGGGTGAGGTTCTTGCAGTGTCAGTATACTGCAGAGCTTTCGTAAATGTTACACTGTATTGAATAATAAATGATTTTATATATAGTTTATTCATGCTGATAAAAGGAAAGGATGTTTGGGCTGTTTTGAAATGCCTTAGGGGAATATTATTCAGTAGATTCAACAATTATTTTTTTTCTGATGTAGAGAATAATATCCCCATGAATGACAAGCAGCAAAGAGGATGTCTTTTCCTTTTGTTTAAATATATTTCAACAGGCAGGGATGTGTACTTTCTGTTTTCAAATCAGGTATGCCTAAATTCTTACATTTAGGCACCCACAGTTTATGTTCTCCCTCTTAACAAAGTTTCAGTACAAACCAAACCTCCTCTAGCTGCTCCAAACTGCCTTGAAGAAGAAACAAGGCCAGACTCCCAGCAGGTGGCAGCCAACTCTAAAATATGTCAAAATTAGCCCACATCAGTGTACAGATAAAAAGATCTAGTGCACAGATGATGCAGAAATAAGCAAGCAGGGAGTTAAGATGCAATTTCACATTATTATTGTCGTTCCTTTATGTTCTGAATCTTATAATGTTTACAATTTCTTCATACAAGAAATAAATACCAGCTTCCCTTGGTTTTAGGTGACAAAATTGCACTTCTTTAACCTATGGCACTTTAATATTTTTGTATTATCAGAAGAACTGTAATCTCTGGTAACTGTTATCTCCCCTGAGAAATCCTTATAAGTTCAAAATAATATTTCCCAACGTGAAATTGATCCTGTAGGTCCGATACAAACATACTGCTTACTTTTCCAAAACCCTAAATAATTCTAAAATACTAAAATAATTTTTAAAAAATTATTTTAAAAATATCTCCGAAAGGAATCTGCATGTAAGTACTTTTGAAAAAATTGTTCTAAGACACGTGCAAATATTCTTATACAGATACAGAATGAGCACTAGTAGCAGTTCCAGTCTAAGGGAAGATGTTTTTCACAGTACAACCTATAGTATGATGAGTAATATGTTTGGCTGTTAATATACTAAAAAAAAAATCAGTGGCATTATCTTATACTGATGACATATAATAATGACTCAGTAAACTATTCAGTATTCATATATAAATAAATTCTTCGTATTATTCAATTATTCATATATAAATGAAATGGTTATTCGTTCTGTATTTAGACAACCAATGCCAAAATATATACATCTGGTGAATCCATTACTAGCCAAAAGTTCTTTTTTTGGTGGCCAAGATGCAGCCACTCTGTCATCTAAGGGCTGAAATCAGCCCTCACACATGATGCTGATTGCCCAGTTAAGCCTACCAGTTAAGTGGCTGCTGTCAAAAACAACAGAAGATATTCCCTGCAATTGTGCAGGAGCATGTTTTCCAGCCTAGTCTGGAAATAATGCTTCCTGATCTGGTCAAAAAGTGGTTTTCAATCTTCACTACTTCTTGTCCTTGTCCATGCTGCATCTTCAGCCTGCTGGGCAAGGTGCTGGCACTCAGGGATAGACTGAGTCAAAAGACAGCTTATAATTACAGCCAGTTATGCAAGAGTATGATGATACTTGATGAGTAAAAAACCCGTATGCTTGAACAGGGTCTGACTGCAAAATTCTAATTGATTTCCTAAGGAGACTCAGTGTTTGCCCTCCACACAGAGTGGTGGTGGTATATCAGGGTGTGAATGCCACTGCTTAGCTGGCAGAGTGCATTGTATTTAGTGCCTGTTGTCACTCCCTGCAGCTGAAAAGTCCATGAAGCTTCCCCAGTGCATATTCATACTCCAATTGTTACTCCCACTTTATTTCTTCAGAAAAATTATTACTTAATCCAAAATTGAATCATTTCTTCTTTCTTCACAACAGTTTCAAGAGTGGAACACGCTAATGCTAGCTTTGCAAGCAGAATTAAATCTAGTTGCTAGATTTAATATAACTAATCTTATTTAACTCAGAATTAAATACGACTGAAGGAAGTTGCTGAAAGGCACTTGTGGTTGTAGTTCTCCAGTTTGTTTAGTGTTAATGTCTTCCAGCTCTGGGCACTACAGCCTGTGGATCTTGTAAAGAAGGGCAACTCGGGTCAGGGATGTAAACAATCAGAATTCTGTGTTTTGAAAGAAATGTTGGTTTAACTGTTTGTCTTTTAGAATGAAATGATTTTATTAAGACTTAAAGACTTTTGGTCACTCTAGTTTTGCTAAATATTTGTGCTTACATTATCAACAACATACAAGTCTGACTTCTTCAGAAGGTGCTTTTGTAGATGGGGAGGGTTTACCTGATCTCAGATAGGAATGCATGCCACAACAATTTCAGTCTGCTTTGCTCAGTTTTGCATACTACTCCCTGATTTTGCATCCTCCTACTAAAAATGTCACTAGGTCTTAAGGCAACACAGTAAGAGCAACACATAAGGGCAAAGAAAAAGGAATGTGACCTCTGTCCTCTCCTGATAAGTCACCAGGCTTTCTCACATGAATATTTTAAGATGGCTTAAATGACTTAAAAAATGTAAAAAACACACAAAAAAGGGTGACGCTTGTGTTAGCAAGTAAAGATGATTTAAATATGCAAATTTTTAATATTACTCTTTTACTTATTTGCTAAGAATAATTTAATAATTCCTTTCTAAATTTTTTTCTACTATCTTTTTTAATTTGGTAGTAATTGGCAACTCTAGATTATAAGACAAAAGTTCCTGAGCAGACCACTGCATGTGGGTAGTTGTAAAAATGGAAGAATCTAGCTTCACCTTTGAAACAAACATCTTTAAAAAATTTTCTCCTGATCTTCAAGTAATTTGGGATCCTGCTATTTTTCAGCAGTACATCTCACCTTCAAAATTGAGAAGCATCTAAATATTTTGATGCTCTTCAACTAATTGAATTAATTCAAAGTACCATGAACTCTATTAATGAGCTTGCCTTTCAGTACCTGTGAATCTTCCTGGTGTGCAACTTTTCTGTTATACAGTTGAATCAGGTTTTATTTTTTCCCTCATATCTGAATTTTTTTCTCATTTGTAAAAAGATCCAAAGCATCTTCTCCAGTTCCTAACTGTATTATGTGATAATCACTATTTTCCCATTATATTTTATTAAGGACACATTAAATCACCCAGGGTAGTCCAGTACAGATAATAGTGAATTAGTGCTGATAAGGCTTATGTGTATCCAAAGTCCTATCTGTGCACTGTGCAATGAATAAAACACTACCCTAGATTTTAAAATCACAATGACTGCATTAACACATGGCCATCGTTTAACCCTCTCAACTGGCCTTAAACAAGATGCAGGGATCTATTAGTGAGATGGTTGGTGTAAGTTGTGGGGGACTTGATTTCATTTTGCAGTGTAGCCATTGGTTTATACTTGGTAAGGGCCCTTGTTTCTCAGTGACAAGTAAGTTATAAATATTATTTATGGATGCTATAGAATTTTGAAAATGTATTTCATGCTGGCATTTTTGAAAATTCATGTTTTTTGTCAAAATCTTTTGAAATGTATACCGGGTTTTTTTTCAAATGGAAAAGGACTTCAACTGCAGAATTATTGGAAACAGTTATTGTAATACCATAATAGAAGGGCTAACTTCTGTGTATCATTTATATAAATATTTTTATTATTGTTAACTGAAGTGCTGTCCAGGTAAAATATAGACTTGGTCCACAGCAAATCCTTGCACTTTTTTCTTTAGAAAATTATCTTACTCTTGCTAGTTTTATTCCTAGATTTCCTGTTTGGATGACTTCCTTTGTTTCACAAAACAATTGAGATGAAATCAGGAAGAGGTCTGCTCATTTAAAAATCCCTGGTGCAAATTACTTTCCTCTGCTTTTCTAACTGTATTTGTTCTACAGTTCTATGACTAGAATGACCACAAGAAATATTTTTAAACTCATCTGAATCATTTTGTTGCAAATGTTATCTTCATTCTTCCCATCTCTCCCATCCCTGTTCATGACAAAAATGATGAAAAGTAGAACAGAAGCATGTAGACAGCTTAATAATGTGTTGGAAAATCCCCTCCAAACTACCTGGATACATTCCCAGATACAAATCTTGCAGTTTTAGGTTTTTTGTGAAATAATGTGTTCTCTAATACGTACATGATGGAGGACATCAGGGAACCTATTTAAATGAGAAGTTGTTATCACTAGGAACAAGTGGGGCTGAAAAAAGGAAATAAGCTAAAACTAAACTAAAAGGGAAGCTCTTCAAGTTTCAAAACATTCAAATACATATTTGAACCTCCCATGTTTTAAACTTCTTTTCTGCACTCACAGATTCTGGCCTGATGTGCAATTAGAAAAAAATTGCAAGCAAAAGATGCTGTCATTGTATTCCTACCTTAACAATTACAAAATGTGATAGAGACATTATTTTTTTTTCCATTCAGGCTCTTTTCAGCAGTTCTCTCACCTAGCAAAATACTTAAATTCATATTTTACAATAAAAATGATAAAACAACCAGGAGAGATTTCTCAAGAATATCCAGCCCATACTCATTCTTTGGTGCATGATAAACTGTACTTACATCATCCCCACTGGATATTTATCTACCATGCCTCTTAAGAGTACCACTGAAGAGAATCTCACATCAGAGGAAGATGACTATTGCAGTTGGAAAACTTTTAAATAATTATTTAACACATGCTTTCCTTTAAAATAAGCTTTTCTCCCCCCACTTGTAATCACTACGTAGGAGCAAGAAAAAACATAATTCATATATTTTTTACAATATTAGAAGTCAGTATAGTAATTTTACGTATTGCAAGTCTTGATGCCCCATGCCCTTTCTTAGGGCTCTCTTTACTTTTAACACCAGAGTCATTTGAGAGATTGCTCTTCCTGATACTGCCTTTCATCTTTACCATTCTCACCATTTATTCACTTTTTCAAGATAATTTTGATTTCTTATTCTGTTTTCTGAAGAGCTTGCAAATACTCCTAGCTTGACATCAGTATTAAATTTTATAGGTGTACTATCCATTCTGTCATCCAGGTTGTTAACACTAATCTTACGAACATGTCATGTGGAACGGTGTCAAAAACCTTATTGATGTCAAGGTATAACAATTTCAGTGTTTCTTTTATCCACTGGGTCAGTTGCCTTGTCAAAGAAAGAAATTAGAGTACTTTGACGTGCTTTGTTCTTGACAGATCCACACCATCTTTTTAACGTTTCACATTTGTTACCAATGAGTTGGTTTATGATCTCATGTCTTTCAAAAATGAAAGTGGGCTGGCTGGAACAGATTTGCCCAGAACATCCTCCTTTCACCCTTAGTGGTCTTTAGAGAGAGCTGCTGTATTTACCTGCCCCTTCCCTTTCTTCCTGCCCTTCTAGGAGTAAAATGTCTTAAGCACAGCTGAACAGTTGTAACTAGTTTCCTCGGTAATATCAAATGAATCCATCATGCCTTCTGAACTTAAGACTCCCTAATTTATGCAAATATTCTCCAACCTACTGTTTCCTTTTCTTTTCTTTTGATCCACACCTCTGTTTGGAAACATCCTGCTTCAAAAATCTATCATTCCCTGCACCAAATAATTATTTCTGTTTTTTATTATCAGTTCAAAGAAGATTAAGAAATTTGGACGAGCAGGAAAAAAAAAAACAAAAACCAAAGAAAAGAACAATGAACGAACGAATAAATAAAGAAAAATATATTTTGGGCAATACTACCCCATTCTTCAAATTTTGTTCGTAAAGCATGTGCATGTGTTTTACTTGTGACTTCCAGTAAGGATTTTTGAAGTGGTCTCATGGTACTATACCTAATAAAAACCATGTTATTATATTAGAAAACAACATGATACTGCTGTGATTTAGTTCTACACTGGAGCAGGGGGATTATTTATTTTTTCTGAGTGAACTTTTTCTATCTGCCAATTTACAGCTGTGTGGTTGTAATAATCCCCCCCCAGAGTTTTCCTCTATGAAAGTTGTCATCCATAGTGGAATACAGACTTAATAGTGCCTTCAGAGAATAGTTACTCAAAATATCTCCTGTACGGTGAAAGAATTTTTGATGAGCATTTTTTTTCTCCAGTGGGATTGAAGAGGAGGTGACATGTCCTCCAATCCCTTGTGGAATTGAGAAACCTATAAGTACAAGAAATGTAAATAAACTCTCCCCTTTTCCTCTTTCTGCTCAACCTGGCAAGTCTGTCTCTTTTCTTGTGTCCTATAGCAACACTGATTCTTCCCATTTTTCATGTAGTCTCCTTGGTGGCTGCCTCTCTAACAGAGATTAGCTGTGCAGCATCATGAATGGCTTTGCAATTTTCTGAAAAAGCCCCTCCAGAAAAAACTCCAGCGCAGAAGTATGAAACAAAAGATTTCCTTTTGCCATAATAGTCTCTGTAGTTGTATTGGTCTGCTACGGCCTGGTTTTGAGTAGCAGGGTAGCAGAAACCAAAGATGATTTCTTTGAGAAGCTGCTGGGAGCTTCCCAACATGTCCACAGAGCCAGTGGCTGATGGCTCTGAAGGTGGACATGCTGCTGGCCAGAACTGGGCCAGTGAGAGAAGCTGGTAACACCTCTGTGATGGCATATTTAAGAAGAAACTCAGAACATAGTCAGGATTTTTTTGCTGCTAGTCAGAGAAGAGCAGGAGGTGAGAANGGACTCTTCTCCCAGAGCAGTGGAAGAAAATCCTGGTGATGGATCGACCAACACCTCCCTGCCCTGCCTCCCTGTGTTGTCAGTGGGAAGAAAGGAGGGCCTGGTGGGGGGAAGGAGTTTTAAGGGCTTATTTTACTTCTCATTACTCTCCTCTGATTCTGTTAGTAATAAATTTTACTTAGCAACTAAGGTTGAGCTGTTTTGCCCTTGAAATATTTCTCCTGCTCTCCTTATCTCACCCATGAAGCCTCTGTTAACCCTTTTCTCTTTTCCCTCCTTTTGCCCAGCTGTGGTAGGGGAGGGTGAGCAAACGACTCTTGTGGGTGCCTGGCGTTGGGCCAGTGTCAAACCATGACAGTACTCTACTGTTAAATATCATAGATCAGTTCTGCAATATCTAAAGAGGTTCAGGGCATCAGAATGATGTTTATAATGAACAAAGTACTGCCCTAATTCATCCAAAGAAACAATAAAGTGATAGCATCTTACAACTCTGCAAAACTGTTTTGCAGACATTGCAGCCTGGATTTTGTCCTGGGGCTTCCAAGCTCAGTTAGTGAAAAAAACCAAATCACTTGATTTTGAAGATTTGCAGATTTAAAATAAAGAAAATAAAAATAGAGATAAAAATCTACTGGACAATCAAAAGGATGCTAAACCAAAGTTTTGAGAATGGAAAACACAGTGTAACAGAAAGAAAAATATTAAAACGTTTTGTGCTGGTTTTGGCTAGGGTAGAGTTAATTTTCTTCACAATGGCTAGTATGAGGCTGTGTTTTGGATTTGTACTGAACATAGTGATGGCAATGTAGAGACATTTTGGTTATTGCTGAGCGGGGCTTACACAGAGCCAAGGCTTTCTGCCTTATGCACTGCCACACTGACGAGGAGGCTGGGAAAGCATCGGACAGCCAGGACAGGTGACCCCAACTGACCAACTGAAAGGGATATTCCAGGCCATACGGTATCAAGCTCAGTTTATAAAGCAGGAGAAAGAAGGAAGAAAGGGGTGAATGTTTGGAGCAATGGAATTTGTGTTCCTAAGTCACTGTTATGTGTGATGGGGCTCTGCTCTGCTGGAGCTGGCTGAACACTTGCCTGCCCATGGGAAGCAGTGAATTTTTTGTTTTGCTTTGTTTGTGTGTGTGGCTTTCCCTTTCCCTATTAAACTGTCTTTGTCTCAAGCCACAAGTTTTCTGGCTTTTAACCTTCCAATTCTCTCCCTGATCCTGCTGGTGAGGGAGTGAGCGAGAGGCTGTGTGGGGTTTGGTTACTGGCCAGGGCTAAACCATAACACACTTACACAAAAATTTAAGGCATTGCAAAAAATATAATTTAAAAGAAACATAGTAATAAAGAAGTAGATTGAAAGAAAAGAGATACTTGTGGATTCCACCATGATAAGCTTAATGAATCATCTGGCTGTGGTATGGAAAAAATTAAGTTTACATTTACAACAGGAGAGAGCACTGTAGGAAATTTTGAGAGGCTGAACTGAACAAAGGAACTTTGAAAATGAGAACCCTGCAAACAAGATGAGAGGGAAAAGCAAGCAAAAAAAAAAAAAAAAAAAAAGGAAAACTGTTGGGAACTTCTGCCTTTGTGAAACAGCAAACTTGTAGTGGTAAACAAGAGAAATAGAGAGTGAGGGTCAAAAATAAAGGGAGCAATGCTGGGAATTAATAGCTGAATTTTGATATTCTGCTGAAAATCAAAGTAGTTGGAAAATCATTTGACTTGGCATTGATATTCAATAGTAGATTGTCTATAAATTAAGTATTAAAGTATATTTCTTACTTTATATAATCAATACATAAAGATTTCTAATATAAATATGTTCTACTGTGCAAATATAAATTTACCTAGAATATCTATATTATTAAGTATAAATATATACAAATAATAAATATATAAACAAATATGTATATAAGTATGGTGATTTAGGATTTTCTCTAGTTTTAACAGCTATTTCCACACTTCTTTTGCATTTTCAGAAAAAGGAACCTTAGGGACATTTAAATCTTATTCCAATTTCTATTTCTATAATGTTTACAGTACATCTACTATCGGTTCTAAATTATTCATTTAAAGATCATGAAAAGTTTCCTATGCAATTTAACACCTTTTAACTGCTTACCTACAGAAACATGGCAGTGTGCACCCAGATGGCTGTTACTGTCTGTGAGAAGTTTTCGTGTTCGTAACATCATTTATACAGAACCCACATTCTCCACATACACCACAGCACCTAGGCTCTTAGGTTCTCTTTCCCAGTCAAGAGTAGTAACCATAGATGCCTCCAGATGCTGCAACTTCAGTTTTGTTCATTACAACAACCAGCTGGAAACAGAAATTTTGGCTGGGGTTGGGGGGAGAAAGATACTTTGTCATTTGTTTTTCTGCATGTACTGAAGTATTGAAACATTAGAATTTGTGGGATGAGGGTGAAGGAACACCCAAACAGCCAATAGTTACTCCTTTAAATGCATTTGATGTCCTCAAGCTGGGATCAGGATCCCTGAACTTTCCTGGAACCCCATGCTTGCTCTTCCGACACAGAGACTTCACTGAGAATGCAGCTGAAGTAGGGTCCATCTGGAAGACTGAAGGGATAGGAAATAAAGGAATGAAAAGGAGTAAAAAAGTGTATGATAGAGAACAGATAACACTTAAGAGATGTGATATGGATAGGAAAATCTACTAGAAGGCACGACATTGAGGTATAGGAGCTATGGTGAACAGGAAAAGCACATTCATTAATGTATATAAAAGTGCCTACAACAGTTAAAATTCCTATGCAATTTAATTTACACATACTAAACCAAAAACTGATTCTTAAGTAGCATGTGAAACTGAGATTTTTTTTCTTCACCTTCAAGAGCTCATTCAGTATTATGCACATTGAATGAATATGAATGAATGACTGGAGGGCAAACCTCACCTTTGCTGAACCTGTCTCATCTACAAGTCATAAAGATAATTTAGAAGTTTGTCTCTACCTTGAAAATCACATAATTGCAAAAGTTTTCAAAAGAATTTCCCTGTGAATAGTTCAACTTTTTTAAACCCTGCTGTAGCATCTCCTGTTTCACTCAGAAGTTATTTAGATTTCTGAAATAGAAAAAAGGCTTTGCAAGTATTAGTCTTCAGGCATCCATTATCAGATTTGTAAATTTAAGTTGGGATAGTGTGGGAGGGAATCTTAATATGGCCCAGATAATATATGTTCACCTCACTTAAATACTTGCTGTTCCTTTCAAATCAATGGAAACGATAACTCATTTATATGTGCTGTGCAACTTAGCAGGGCAGGCACAGGGAGGTTAAGAGACATGATGAAGTTAACAAAACAAATAATGGCAGAAAAACACATGTAGATAAGGGCAGAACCATTTCTACATGTAGCTCAAAATCATGTCACCAGCAGTAGCTAGTTGTAAATAGATAAAAATAAATAAAAATAGAACTAGAATAAAAATGACATCCTTCCCTTTTATGCTATAGCTGCTTAATTTCTTATAAGTCGTGAGGGAAGAGAGCATCTCAAAAGCCTGTCTTTTAAAGATAATTTTTACTTTTTAACCTGGCATGATCAGTAATGCTTTAAGTTTTGTAGGTGTCGAGGTATCCCCTAAAACTCTTCTATTTGTGTCTTTCATGCTATCTTTTAGTTTTAAGTTACCAAAAAAGACTTTGAAATGAGACGTTACAAGCCCCTTACAGTAATTTTGCTATTTCATGCCTCAGTTCTTTTACTGTATGAGTTCCTTATATTCCTGGTAATTTCTAATTGTTTATTGTGTCAATAGGTTCCATAATTTGTTCTACAGTCACTTGGATTTCCAGTAAATCTTTCAACAACTCGCTCATAAAAAAACCCTCAGGTTTTAGCATTGGAATTTTCCTAGCTTTTGCTACTATGAACAAATTGCCATTTTAGAGAGTAAGAGAAATTCAAACAGTCACATGGGATGTTATAAGATAACTGAGTTCCATTTGAGAAGGTCACTACATAGTTATCACATGAAAATGCAGATCAAATGAAGCCATGCTCATCTCAATGTAAAGTAAAATTCCTCAGCATAAGCCAAGGTTCAGTGGTCCCTGGCCCCTGAGTTCAATGTAATTGAAACACTTCCAAGAATGTACTCTTTTTATTCTGGAATGAGAGTATTTTTTGAGAATTTCAATCAGGAAGTAAATTTCAGCTCTTTAGCCAGATATTTTACTATCATAATTTATTTTCTACTTCCTTTTCCATCTTATTTCAACCTTACATGCACATTTTACAACAACATGCCATTGTCTTTATCTTACTCTATGTCTCTACTTCAGTGAACAAAACTGGTCATAATACTGAGGCTTATTGCATTCTGGTTGTCCTCTCTCTCCATCTCAAAATCATTTCCAAAAGTGCTATTTGTCTTTGGTTGAAATCCCTTGGATTGCACCTTACTGCTGACCCTGTGGATTCATCTTTGATGCTGATGTATTTCAAAAGCTCTCAGAACATAGGTATTATAAATTTCCTCTCTTCCGCTTTATTTTCAATTCTTTTCAAGAACAAAACCTAGCATGTTTCTTAGGACATGCCATTTCATTCAAAGTTATACAGAGGATCTTGTAGCTCTGCTCCATCTGTGCTGTCTTCTTTTTGATTTAGTGTCTAATTCTTCCCTTCCCACATTTCCAGTTGGAAAGACAACAGCACTCTCTTTGATGAGATCAGGATATGGTCATCCCTTTCTTTGTGATTTGTGTCTCTTTAAAGTCTTTGAGCCTAAAGGTTTCTGTTTAGGAAAATCTCCCATTTTCTGCAGGACCTGTGCTCACAGTCCTCTCCTGCCTTTGAACACTTGACAGCTGTTGGCATCTCTCCTTCCCACCTCCTGGCAGTGGGTTCCTAGCTTGAACACTGACCTTCAGCTTTCTAGCATAATTGCTTTATTTTCCTGATGAATTTTAGAACTGCTTATACTTCAACCAAGGTTTCCTTGTCTAAGGACCTTGTGCTGCTCTGTTCTCCCTTTGCCAAGTCAGCCCTGCTTGACAAGTCAAATGAGATAAAACAAGCTTTCCTTCCTGTCCTTCCCAGAAGATCGTTTTCTCTCCCTTTTTGTTCTTTCTTGTCTTCTGTGTGGGATTAAACCTCTTTTGGCACAGAGTTTTGTGACATTTGACACAGAATATGTGAAAACTTCAACCACCCAGAAACACGTGGTTGCAGTAGGAAGTAGTTTAAGTCACCCAGGAATTATGTGAGATCCAGCACTACTACTACTTTACATAATAAAATATGAACTTAAATTTCCCTCTTAGCAAAAAAGTAACTCTCAGGAGCTACTCCATTTACAGCAGAAAGTGAAAGGTGAATTAACCTACCTGTATTCGACAAAATATAATTAAGTTCTCCAATACAAACTCTCATTCTTGGAGCACTTGAAGCAAAAAGATAAATACTGCATCCTGAGTCCACTTTTCTAATTTGTGATACTAGTTTCTCTGATAACACAAACTGAAACTTTGTCATGACTCCGTCTTTCTATCTTGTTCTTCAAAAAGACAGATGATCAATCTTACTCTCATTTCCTCTTATTAGTCTTTACAGATATAGGAGGCCTCTCAGTTTTATTTTAAGGCTTGATTTAACATTATATGAATCAAATATTTATTTAAATTGATTTAATTTCCATAAAATTTCTGGATATGTGTTTCAATTTTGGACAGACTAACAAAAGCCTCCATGTGCAGACAGTGTGAAGCAATGATTTCTCATCTCTTCAGCAGGCTGAACTTGTAATTTCCAAAATTTCAGAATCATGTAGCATTTTCTTGCCTTTAAATAAGTAGATACCACCATTGTGCAATATAATTTTAAATCACTGTATTCTTTCTTGCAGCCTCAACTTGCCATATCTGCTGCTAAATTTCTGTTACATTTCCTTTGGGACTCCAGCACTGTAAGTACAATACTCACGGAAGTGGTAAAAGCAGCTCATATGACTAGGGAATATTCAGATCTGCAGATTTTTCTTGATAGAACTTCTGTTTTATCCCTGAGCGAACTTCTCTTGCAAACATATGTCAGCATTTTTAAGGTGATAAATCCAAAACTGTGTGCCGTATCTGTGTGGAACATCTCAGAAAAGGACTTTTCTCCTCCAAGAACTTACCCATGAGTGCTTTCTTCCCAGATCACCTTTTATATCCTATCACAAGCTCACACTTCCTTATTTGAAGCTTATTTCTTGAAATAATTGTTCTCATAAAATGGAAGTCAGAATGTTGCTTTCAGCTCTGTATCTCCTTTTAGAACAAAGCAGGAAAAATATCTAAAGTTTTTATTTTATATCTAGATATGAAATGAAAAAGGCAATTTGGAAGTCCTTTTTCTATAGAATACACAGTTTAGTTTGGTATTCTGTAACTGAAATTATGGTAACTTTAAGATGTTTTTCTGATTTATATTCAAATGGCTCAAATTCATGCTCTAAAGCTTTAGAGTAGTATGTCATTAAAACATATAGTGACATATACCACCGACATTATAGTGCCATAACTTAATGTCATATTTTATGCCATAGTCTGAATGCTAAAAGATAAGATGGCCTCCATTAAAATTTTATTCTTGATTCTTGATTTATTTTTGATTGTAAGAAAACAGTTTTTCCTTCCTCATTTGATCTTTTGATGTCATATTTCTTTTTTCAATTTTCCCTTTCCCCTTAAAGGCAAGATCTTGGTAATAGACACGTTAAAGATGGACCCAAACTAGAGAAACTTCAGCATACTTCAAGATGTTTTTTCTAAACTCAACATTTACCCCTGTCCAAAGTTCTTTAAAAGCTTGTTGCAATCACATTCTGAGTTTTTTGAAATCATTTTAACCTCTTATATAGCAAATTTTACTATGCTTTTCATTTTTCCTGTATATACTTTTTTTTTGTGTGGGGTGCACAGGTTCTTCACTTCTGTGGAATATTCCTTTCCGCTGCAAAACTACGCCAGTACTAATCACAACTAATTAGTTACACTGGGGCTGTTCAATCTGAGAAAAAAAGGCTCCAGAGAACCTTTAGAGCACCTTTCAGTACATGAAGGGGGAAGACGATATTTTACAAGGACATGTAGTAATAGGACAAGAGGGAATGGTTTTAAACATAGATTAGAATTAGACTGGGATTAGATTAGGTAGATTAGGATTAGATATTGGGAAGAAATTCTTCCCTGTGAGGGTGATGAGGAAGTGTTCAAGACAAGGTTTGATGTGGCCCTGGGAAACATGATCTAGTGGGTGGCATCCCTGCCAGTAGCAAGGGGGTTGGAATGAGAAGATCTTTAAAGTCCATTTCCACCCAAACCATTCTATGATTCTACAAATCTGCATGATAGAAAAGCCATAGTAAAGCTGTCTTCTCTTCCTGGGTATATGTAAAAAAAGTCATAACAACTTAGATTTGAAAATGTAATCTTCCCTTTATAACACTGAATAAATTATTGAGTCTTCTTGCCTAAAATCAGTCTGTAAAATTTATGTGCTCCTGGATGGTGGCAGATCAAAAACATGCACGTAAATATTGCTTGAATGGGGGCCACAATTCTAATTTTGGGGTCTGAATACACTCAGAAATTTTTAAATTTTGAGGTATCAATCTGAACCAACTAATTTCAGCCCACAGGTTTTCCATCACTGTATCTGGCAGACAGACCTGCCCTTGCTCCATGGCTAGGTGCCCACCAGCTCCAAGCCATACCTACTGTGGTCCCAGCAGAGATCATGGTACTCAGCTGAGGCACAGTGCCCTCAAACCAGAGCTGACATTCAGCTACTTACTGTAAAGTCCAAGCAGCAAGTGCGGGTCAGTCTTCAAAGACCATGCAGATATAATGCAAGCTGCAAGGAGACCGAAGCCTCTGCAAAGGCCTTTACTCAGTCTGGAAAAGAAAGATAAATTTGAAAGAGTAAAATTCTGAGGATAACAGTGCTCAGTTAAGACTGAGTACTTACTGTCTGCTTTCCTTATGCATGGATGCATGTACAAATTTTGCAATGGAACATGAACATTGAGTTTTGAAAGCAGCTCATCCTGTCCCCCTGGAATATGAAACACTTAAATATTGTGCTTGTTTTATTGTCAAGCTGTCAGACCTGATGTTTAGAAGTACCTACTGCAACCTATATTGTTGCACTTCAGTAGTCAAAATGCATCCCTGAGGGAACTATCCAACTGTACTTAAATGTTATAAATAATGGTGTTTAGTAGATTTCATCAAGAACCTTTTTCAAAGTAGCACTAGGACATCTGTTAAAATGTTTTCTGGGAATATCTAATGCTTACAAGACTATTTTTGCTATCTTATACCTTTATCACGCCCATGCAACCCCACTGCTTTTATTTTCAATTGTTATAACTATTAAATCAAGAAAGACAGAAGTGAAACTTAGCTCACAGTACTCACACAGAAGAGACCTTCACTCAAGACATTGACTGGCATATTCTGTTGTCAGTTACTCCTGAATAACTAAAACAAATAATTGTGAATACATTATGTTTCCTTGCCAGAATGCTAGAAACTGTACTTTGCAGTAAAGAACATTTGCTAGAATACAAAAGCTGAGTGGATGTAACGATTATTTGTTAAGCTGGTTTGCTCATTCCTTCACTTCCAAATACAGATAATTGTGTGATTCTTACATGTGCTTGTGCTTGAAGGGGAAACTAATCATATATTTATTAATTATAAGTATGTGCAACATTGAAAAAGCCAATCTAACTGATTAAAAAAACCCAACAACAAACTACAGGACATGTTTGTTCTGTCCTTCCCTTTGTTAATTTGAAGATCATTAAGTTAAATGTCTGCTTGTAAAAAAATAACTTGGGTATTTCTGATGGTAAAGTCAGGGCCTCTGGGACTATGAATAGCTGAGTGTATTGTGTGACATTTATAACTGAGAATTGATAATAAAATAATAAATGGCTCCACAGAACCTTCTATCACAGCTGTTTAGCATAACGACTGCACAGTACAACCCACTAGTGCCAAGCTAGATATGCAGGTAGCCTGCAAAACTTGAAGCAATGGAGAAGTATTAGCTCCATGTTTTACCTAGCTCTGATTTCCAAATTTATTCCAGTAGGGCTAATTAGATCCTACTCTTTGACCTCCAAAATAAACGTGGTTCTCTCTGAGGCTGCACTAGTGTGGACCTCCTGGGAAGGAATATCTGGTGGGTGACCTTGTCCCACTCATCTGCAGTTTTAAGGAGGGTTTACACCATCAGTCTGTATTTATGCCTTGCTCACTCTAAAGTATTAGCTAATTAGTGAAAATAAAGAGGAGGCTAAGGCAGTGAAGGCAAACATTTCTAAATTAGAAAACATCAGTATTATTGTACCCATATCCACTGCCATTCTGCCTTCTTGCCTTGGAATAGAATGGTCATGTAGATGAAACTATGTTGAAATAACACTAACTCACAAATAATTTTTTAGCAACCATCACAGTCTATCAAATTCTTATGCACCTACATTACATGTTTTTGTTGGGGATTTTTTTGTTTGTTTATTTGGATTTTTTAAAATTATTTTTTAAGGTTTTATTGGATGAAGAAATACGAGTTATATTAAGAAAGCTGAGTATTTTTCCACTCAAAATTTCAGAAAACACAGTTATTATTTTACTTAGGTTCATGTACCAGTTTGTACAGCTATTTCATTAAAAGTAAGCACATATGCCCATGACAGTAATAGTCAATTTAGTGATAGATCTTATAATGGAACATTTTAGTCAGTGAATTAAATCATGAACCTAACTGATTGAATGGCACATCACTTCAATTTAAACAATTTGTCTAACTGTAGAACTATTCTTCTTTTCTCATATTTTCTCCCACTTCATATCCTTTTAATATTTATTAGTTATTTAGTAGAGGCTGAAATTACAGAGAAAAAATGATTACTTACAGCATATTTTCTCCTTTGGTAACATCTCCCTTACTGCCACTATCAGATTATTGCATTATTTGGTTCTGAATACATTCTCTGTCATCTCTTATCTGTCTCTCATTCAGTCTGACCTTGGATGCAGTCAAGTGGCAAAAAAAAAAATAGAGTGAAAAAGCTAGTGGAAGCAAGGGGAAAAGGAAGAAAGTAAATAAGCCAAACTCTTTTCCCCTCATTTCCTTTGAAAAGAATGGTTCCCTATAATTTACTGCACTCATAAATGATCATTCCATAATTATTTACATCTCAGCACTGATCATTTAAATAATCTATAACCAAGGTCAGTTTAAACATGTAGCAAAACAATCTAAGGCAGTTAGACATCAAATGTTTATTTGTTCCTTAAAAAGAAATTCTATGTTCATGAAGGAAAAACAAATTATGGTTTGTTTTTTTTTTTCTTTAAGCTTCTCCTTGTTTTATTGAAGAAAGCATCACTTGAGAAGGTTGGAAACAAAAGGGAAAGTGGAACATCCAACTTAATGCTAGGCACGTTGACTTTGCACATTTCATGTTATTTTTTGTGGCATAAAAAGGTAATTAAGCTTATTTCTGAGACAGCTGCAACACCATGCTGGGTAAAGGAGTCAGGAGAAAGACAGAAAAAAGCAAGAAGAAGATCACTTAGAAAATGAGATATAAGGTAAAGAGACTTGGGCATCTGCCCTCTGGGAAAGAGGTCTCTTAGGTGAGCAGTCTCCCCACATGGCATAAAGAGGTGTCAGCCAGTATGTCAGCCTGAGGCAGAGGTGAACAAGTGAAGTGGCAACTTATTCACTGAGGAAACACTGAACCTACCAGGTCCATGAATTGTTATTCTTTCCAAGAGAGCACCTGGATTGGGTGGCATGGAGGCTTTTCCCACCCTGAATACAGAACCTAGTGCTCATACCCCAGGCTAGGAGGCAGTAGCAAAAGCATATTGTTGATATATCTGTTGGGCAACTGTCAACACCAGCCGTGCATCAATCAGTAAGTAAGAGTGGTTTAGTTATTTGTGGGATTTACAGTGGTTTTCTGAAATGCACGAGTGCTTTATATTCAGTATTAGTATATAACATTTCAGACACTGTACATATTTGAAACATAGTAAAGGTACAGTTGTTTTTTGAGGTAAGAAAAACAATGCAATAACTGTAAATTATTGTAATGAAGCTGTTTTCCATTTCTGTATGCCCCTGTAGATACCAAAATGCTTCAGAAATCTAGAAAATAAACATTACTTATCTACTTCACTGCAAATAAATTCTGACAGGTTATCCAGTACATAACTGATGAAGCAACAGGTATAAAGCTCAGGAGCAGAAAATTCTCATATATGGCACTTATTGTTGCATTAAGTACTGTATGCAAGAGTTTAATTCAATGTTACCTACTTTGAAAATGAAAACTCAGCTTCATTTTCACTATCCTAGTGTTTGGTATTGTTTCACGTTATTACCATTCAAATCTCAAGGTCATTTACATGTGAAGCATTATATTCATGGCATGCAGCTATTGTGCTATAAGTAACAAAATAAATTGGTGCTCTCACTGTTGAAAGAATAACACAGAACAACACTCTGCAATTCCGGCTAAAAAAAGAGAAATGGCCATCACCACAGACAGAATAAGTGCTACATTTTAGAATCTGGTTCCTTGGTGCTTTATACACCATGGTGTCATCTTTAGTAGAACTCAGTGTTTGAAGGTAAGGGATAAAATATTACTATTGCTACAATAACAACTCTAAGAAAATAAACTTTATTGACAAAAGCTTGAGAACTTTGGACTTTAATTTGTTTTCCTTAAGAAATACTCCAAAACCTACAGCTGATTAAACTATGAATTTGTCTGAATGCTCTTGCAGCAATTCATACATGAAATGTAGCTCAGCAGGGACTACTAGAGCATAAGCATGTTAAGACAGGGTGAAAAAAAGAATGTATATGTATAATCGTGTAATACCTGACAGCCATCTGCAGGAAACATGATTTCACAATAGAGGTACATGAAGAAAGATTAGTTATACAATGTTGAAAGTTAAATTCAGGCAGGGCCCATACCAGTGTCTTGTTGGAGGCCTGTCACTAGTGGCATCCTCTAAAGTTCAATACTGAGCCCAGAATTGTTAAGTTATTTCTCAATGACTTGGATGAAGGGACAGGTGACTCTTCAGCAAGTTCACTGATGACACAAAGCTGGGAGGAGCAGCCACTACCTCTGGGTGCTGTGCAGCCCTTCAGAAGGGCCTCGACAGGCTGCAGAATTGGGCAGAGAACTGTCTGAAATGTAACAAAGACAAGCGCACGGTCTTGCATCTGGGGAAGAATTATACCATTTGTATTAATACTTCTTTCCTTAGACAAGTAATACACAATGAAAAGTCACCGTTCTTGCACTCACAGCCAGCAGTCCTAACCTGCATTGCCTATGTTTTATTATTACTGCTATTCCAAGTTTTAAACTATTCTGGGCTTGAAAGCAGAGTTCCACACTTGCAAAACATGATCTCAATTAGCACAAAAACTTCACAGCCAATTCTTTCTAATTGTGCTAGTACTGTGTTAGTCTGGGGTAAAATCCTTGCGTTAAACAAAACATACTGCGTGACTTAAGTTGCTACTAGGTTTAGAATATATTTTCCTCTTGCAGAAGGATAAAACACCATTACAGTCAATTTTTCTTCCCAGTGTCAGTACACTGTAGCTACAGTTATATAGTCTGAAATAAGTACTTTATTAAGCATCTGCCTCAAGCTGCTGTACAAATTGCTTCATTACCACTATGGCAGCAATCACAAGGATTTACTCTGTTGTTAGATTTACTTTTTTTGTGTATGTTCTGTAGTAAGTGTACCCTGAAGTTTGGGAAAGAACTGTTTGGTAATATACTGGACAAAATATTGCAAACCGTGTCATATCTTTGTTTGTGTAAGAAAGGGAAACATTTCAGTATAAATGATTAAGCCTGTGCTTCCATAGGCTTTTATTCTAAGTCTGAACTTTTCTTGATATGAACAGCTGTGCTTCACTTTGGGATAGCAAATCTACATTGTATGTTTTTGTTTTCCTCAGTAGAACACATGGTTTACACTTGGAGAACGAAAGCACTAGAACAAAACCACCTGCAATGTAGAATCTCAAGGTACACTTACGTCGTGTCAAGCTCGTTTTTTTGAAATTACCTTCAGTAGAGACGTAACCTTCTTTCCAACAGAGAACAGCATTCAAGAAGGCAATAATATGAAAGAACAAGACTTTCTAGGGCCATTTCTACATCTAGTAGAAGGAAGGAAAGATGTAAATTCATAGATGGGTTTTGAAGAAGCTGGGTCTAAACTTTTCCACAGTTAATGGAAAATTTTGTCTTCTGTAACTCAGGAATACAAGCGCAAGCTGTTCTATAGACAGAGACTGTAGCTAATCCTTAAGCAGTTCTAGTTCCTGTTACATTTTCCTTCTTCCCTTTGATGTTAATATACAAGTTTTAATTCTCTTAGACTGGCATTATTACACAATTAATTTTTTAACTATCTAAGATGCTTGATTTAAAATGGCAAAACACTCAAGTGACACATCTAATCATCCCCAAGAATAAGGTTGTATTGCCTACCTTCCAGACAGAGTCACTTATGCTTTTAAAATTAAGACTTTCAGTCTTTCACCTACTCCACATACAATATTACCAGTAAAGGAGACTAATTCTATAACAATTTTGGTAATAAATCATGTGAGTACAAAATCTGTATGAATAAAAAGGTCTATCATAGATATAGAGAAAGTAAGGAGCTAATAATTAGAGAAGGTAAAAGGGATAGAAATGAGCCTCCTTTATTTGTTTGAAGTTGGTTTATTTTTACTTTCTCATCTCAATATGTTTGTACACCACACTATTTAGCTTGATGTATGTATACATATATATTGCATTCCAGAAAATTGCATTCTATTTTCCATCTAGGTTTGGAGATCTTAGGAAATAAAACTTTTAAGTGTAAAGGGATTTTTTGTTGTTGTTTTGGGGTTTTTTCCTACTTTTTTTTTTTTTTTTGTGTTGTGTTTTNCTATAGTAATCGACCAAAGCTTAGGTGAAGTTCAGCATTAGCTGACAGGGCATTCCAGCAATGCCTTTTGATAGTCTTCAGGAATAAAACATTCCTATCCTCTTCTTTCCTTCCATAGTTTTTATAGCTTCTTTGAAAATTTTCCCTCAACTTTCTACTTTAAGGCAGGGTTATGCATTAGAGTCTATTACAAAATTTTTTTATACCATGCTCCTTCTTCAAGAAACTTCTTTGCACCAAAGCTTTACACATTGATTTCCATGAAATTCTTTTTTTCAGACTGGGAATTTCTGGTTAGTACAAAGTTGCTTTTCAGTAGTGTGACTAAGATGAGTCATTTAAATACAGTTGAAGTTTGAGCTTCAAAAGAATTATCTGTAGTCCTTCAGCTGCTAACCTGGGAATGCAAATCCTCAGTTGGGAAATGGAGACATAAATTACAGACTCTTGTCTAAACTAGATAGAGGAAAAACCTCATTTGAGGTCTGCTACATTCTGCATGAATACCGTAACTTTTTGATAATAATTACAGTCAATGGAGATATTTTTTTTTTCTGTTTTTCACAGAATCAATGCAAAATTCTTGGTCTTTGCTCTGATGTGAAGGCATAAAAATACTTAAATCTCCTTAGCTTTCTTTAAAAGCTCTATAAGCCCTAATAAGCACAGTAATTTCATTTCTGTTCTAGGAATCGTTTTGTCTGCTGACACAGCATCGATGGTGTATGTTTCTACCCAACAGCTACAATTTCATCCATAAACGAGTATATTTTCTAGCTACCTCTAACTTTTCACAGGAATTTCCATACCTATGGGAAAAGAAGTTTATGTACCCAAATAGTAATTTACATTTGATGATAGGTGGCCTATTCTAATATCTCTTTAGAAAAAAATGGCAAAACAACATAAATTTGGTACACAAGAGCCAAGGCTTGGTAAGAATGCCAACTTACATCCCATTCAGAACTAGAATATTCATGCCTCGCAACAAGGAGTGTGAGGAATATTTGTGCTTCACAACAGAGAAATTAACACTAAAATGGTAGCCAGGAGACAAAAGTGACAGTCACTAGACCTTTTTGGTTCTGCAGGTAAACACAGAGTACTATTCTTTTTTTTTTTGTTTACATTTTAGCAGAAATCTACCCAAAATTCATGAGCTGGACCATTTTTCAGACCTCTAGCTGGATCATAGTAAAGTTTTATTCTTTTTTTTACATGGTTGTCAGGTTTTTTTTTTTTACTATCTTTAATTCTTTGAAATCTATTCAGAAGAATGTATCAGAGTTCAACACACTGTAGGTTTATGTAAATTTTTATTGTATGCGAAGTGTCTTCTCAAGTAGTTTTCTCCCCAAGGACTTTGCAGTGTCTGGAATTTCAGAGGGACTTGACAATTTTTTTATTCTGCAATGCCTACTTATTCAGTATCAATTCCAAGTATATCTATATAATTAAGTAATCACTTATTAAGATTCTATACAAAGCAACTAAAAATATGGATAGGTATTGCAAAGTCTAGGTGATATGAAAAGTTCTGAGAAGTTCCTTATTCTTGTGGACTTGGTGTATCACGTTGTATTGTCTTCAGTAATTTTGGTGATACAGATGTCAGCAGTTACTTTACGGGATTGGCAAGAGCTAAATTCAGAGTGTTAACAACACTGTTGGGTCACAAGAAAAAGAAGAATATGTCTCTTTTGACAGTAGGTCTTTAAACCTACATTTTGAATATTTTGTATTTGAATATAAATATAACTTTTCTCTTTTGTGAAGGGTACCACACAAAAAGGTTTTTTTTTATATTTATTTGCAATTCATAAGAGGAAGAAGCAAACCAACAGCAAAGATATTATAAAAATTAAATTATGAAACTTGATGTTTTGATAAAGAAAGGTGCCTTAGGTACTGAAATAATAAACAAAAATATAAAAAGGCAGAAGAACATTGTACTCATATGGAAATTACTGCATCAAAATTGTGAATTTCTTTATATTTTTTTAAAAACCCCATTAGATTTTTAAAGATCTTTACCGCATTTTGGAATTAAATTCAATGTGGGCAAAATGTGTCTTGAATACCTGCTTCCAGCAAGAAAAAAATGCTTTGCTGGTCATTGAAATTGTCACTGCCTCAGTCTTGCCATCTGAGACACTATTATCTAACTATTGTCTGTTAAAACACTTAATAGACAGGTTTAACAGCTGTAAAACCCCAAAATCCAAAACACAAAAATATCCCCCCAAAGCCAGTCCCCAAACCCTACCAAAATCCAAACTAAAGCCACATTCCTAGTGACAAAGAAAGAACAACATTCTTGTCATCAAAATGGCAGCAATTAAGCATTTTAGTCAGGTAATGTCAGAATTTTAGGATTTAATGCTACATCACTGTCCAAACTAGTCATGCCAATGACAAAGAAATGAAACATTATAAAAAAAATTAATGACAAGGCCTAAATAAATCGCACGATGTGAAAGGATGTTGTCAATTTCTAGTGCTTGTGTATTATCATGATGGGACCCCTTTATGCACCAAAAATGTTTTTTTAGTATCTCTGTTAAGGTCATAGTATGTGCACCTGTGTTACTTCACTTTCTTTCACAAAGATTTAAATACAGAAATGGTATTTAACAATGACAGTAATTTCTTCAGTTTTCAGAAGTAACAAATTTTTCAGTATTTGCTGCAGTGTTTCACAAATAGTAAAGTACTATTAAGAAAATAAAATATTTGAAAATAATATTTCCCATATTTTAGATCTACTTCTCAGATCCCTGTAGAGCAACATTCCTCAGTCTGAAAGGTCACAACTAGAAATAAATCAAAACTGTCGCCAGCTAGAGCATCACACTGATAAAAGAAATAAAACAATTTATGAAGCTATCCTTCTCAGAACAAGCCTTTGTCAGACTGTCATCTATCTAACTTCAAACAGTTCTTTGTAGAATATAATTTTACCTTTCTTCTATTGTGACTTTACCTATAAGTGTCCATTATGGACTTTCAATTTATTGAAAATCAGGTTTGGGACACCTTTGATGGAGTCTTTCATGCTGCTTACCTATGTATTTTACTGCTATTTAAACACTAAAAGGTCAGGCAGAAAAATAAATATATTTTTGCTTTAGTAATTGATACAGGTTTGCATAAATGTTAGATGCTATAAAACATTAATAACTGAAAAATTTTTTCCAGTCATCTCCAGAGAGAGTCTGTCAAAAAAAAAAAATCTGCATATGAATAATGCCAGTAAATCAAGAATTCTTACTATTTTTCCACCGTATGCATTAGCATAGCACAGATGTTCTTGGTTTCACAGCTTCTAACACTTGTCTTCCTCCCATCTGTCCTTAATTCAAAGTATGAATTTAGGTTTTCATATAAAATTAAATTTTATCAGGAAATTTTTGCATTTGAAGCTAAAATTTCCATTCTATTTCCACAAATAAAAAGCAATAGTCACATATGAAATTAGCGTATCATGATAATTATACATCAATTGCTCTAATGTGGCTTTTCCTGATACTCATTACAAAAACTTTATTTTTAATAGCACTTCTCATCATGAAGGCAGAATTTATTCTGAAATTTTTCCCTGTGTGTGATGTAGAGCTTTATGATAAAAACCACACTAGCTTTTGTGGCATGATATCATTAAAGAAGTTATCCAAGTTAGTTCACAAAATGAGCTTTCAAGATTTAGATTTGAGTGGAACTCCGCTCTCAGAAAGCTATAGGAAACTTTCAACTTTCAGCACTTTCTCAGTCCTTCACTGTTAAACTGACAAATAACAAAGTCAAGTTTTAGCATAGGTGATCTAGTTTAATTTTCTAATTTCAATCCTGCTGTAAGTAGATGTAACTTTCTTAAAGTTAATGAATTTATATTTGTATTGATAATAACCACAGCGGTGTTTGTTATGCTGAGATCTAATTCTTTCCTTGGAGAACAACTTTACTATGTTATTAAGACTTTCAGCCTGGATAATTGAAATTTCATTGGAAGCCCCTTCATACTCTGAGGGTTTTGTTTTGGTTTGGTTTTCTGTTTGTTTGTTTGTTTGTTTGTTTTTAATTTTATAGCAATAAGTATTTATGTTATGAAGCAGTTTGTAAAATTTTAGCTTAATTGGACTTCAAAATTTATGCTATCCTCATATATAACAATTCCCATAAATGTAACTAACTTCTAGAGAACATAGGAGAAAAACACTTCTGAATCCAGTATTATTTTATTTAATTGTTTAAAAGCAAAGTATTTTTTACAGCCTTAGATGCCTATGCAAAAAAGGAAACTATTTTATCTTTAAAAAAATTTTTTTAGTAAATTAAAATTAAAAAAAAACCCCACCCAACAATAAAAGCTCCAACCTTGCCTAATATTTAATTCAAATTTACCTCAGCTCAACCTTTATTTTATACAGCTGTAATTGAACACTAATGTTCATTCTGGCTTATTCCTTAAGGACGTAGAAAGGGGATATGTGAGAGAAGGTTATTATCCATTGAAGTTCTAACTATGAAAGCTGGAGCTGTTTAAGAGCGGGAATGCAACTTAGGCTGGGTGACACATCTGGGATATCCCCCAGAACTGGAGGTAAACCTTTCAAGCAAAATACTAGTTGCCATAAGTATCTTACAGGGATCAAACTGCTCACTGGACCCAGGAAAACTGCAGGGCTACAGAAATACCACTGGATAAATGGATACCAAGTGTTTATTGGCCTACTTATTTTTTTTATCTGTTCAAAAATTATGTATGATTTTTAAATAAGGCTTGACTGGATAAAGAGATAAATGCATTAATTTATTTAATTTAATTACATGTAGATTATTATATCAGTGAGGCACTATATAAAAAATTAGACTGTACTTCACACTCACCAAGGCACGGGTAAGAGAGAGAAATAGATATTTTGCTTGAATGGAGGAGCTGTTCCTAGGAAAGTAAATTATTAGGCAGGTTTTTTCTGCTACCAGGGGTTAGTGCCTGATAGAACCTGTATTTCTCAAAGACAGAAATTTCTGACAGAACTGTTAGAGTCATTTGCTTAGTAAGTTAACAAGGGACAGTGTGAAAAAAAAAACCAATTTAAATGGAAACCCTGCAGGACTCCAGGAAATGGTTCCTCTACAAATGCTAGTGTATTTTGGCAGGAGTGGAGTTTACCTTATGACTACAACTTGAGATGAGGTATATTCAGACATCAGAAGTTCTGATGAAATGAATGATCCAAACGTCCACGGAAAGTCAGATGAATACGGAGCAAGACATCTTTTGGATCTGATCTCGGGGAAAAGTAGGTAAGTACAGTTTCCTTTCTCTCTTAACTTTGAAAGTTTGTCACTGGGCTGTCTCATTCTGCTATTGCAGAAATTGAAGGTAATACATATTTTTAACCTGCCTTGACCTAAGCACAGCTGCACAGTGCTTAGCAGTAAGATTCCTCCTATCCAAAGGTAAGGCAGATCTGTGAACCTTGTTCAAGTGCCCAGGATTTCCAGCAACTTCTGCAGAAGCTATGCATTCCTGGTTTGTGAGCTTACACCACAAGGATTTGCAGAGAGAACAATTTCGTTTTGGTTACTTGGGATAACTAGGAATACTCAGACATGAATAGAGTGGTCAGAAATATGTCTGAACTTTTACAGTCTTGAGGGACTTTGACACACAAGACAAAACCAAAAACAAACAAACAAAAACCCCTGAAAACAAGAGATCTTGTAAAATTTTGTTGTCTCAAAAGTTTTTTTTTTTCTTTTCACCAGATATTATATTATTAATGCATGACAGCAAGAGACAGCTACCACTGTAGCACAGCAAGGGACTATAGCTAGGACTTAAAGAAGAGCAAATTCAAACTGAATGATACTGGCAGCATTAGAGCACCCACCATGTCTATGTATTTTACTGACTTCACAAACACTCATTTCAATGTTTGTTGAATCCTTTACTTTTGAATTTTGGTTTGAAAGTACTTATCAAACACACTTGACTGTAGTTTTTGTCTTTCTAGTAATTTCAATTTATGAACTGAATAAGTTGCAGAGATTCTGCTTTTGAAAATAAATAGGTAGCAGTATTTTTCTTTAGGTAGGTAAGCTGTCATATCACCAATTATTGAGTAGGCTTTGTGTTTTGGGCAACCCTGCTGAGTCGCGCCAAACTCTTGTCTGTTGCCCTGCTAAGACAAATGGAGACTTGCCATCTTTGCCATCTTTGTCTTTATTGAGAATGAGCTCTGGGAATCAAGGAAAAAACATTCAAAACGTTGGTTTGCATGTATGCATCTTGGTGTTGAAATAGACATTTTACAGCTTCCAACTAAGTGCAGCATGTGAACAAGTGTTCTGCAGTAACTTTTAGATATCAAGCAAACAAAAGAGACATCATTTCACAGTAGAATTTATAATTCCTTAAAATAATTTCCATTTTACATTAAGGAGCCCAGTTTATGGACACTTCTTTTGAATATCTTTTATTGGAAATATTGGCAATAATGGTATGGAATTGAGTTATAGTCTCCAGCACAATTTTGATGAATACGCTACAGGGTATAGGATTTTATAGGGCCATAACTCATTTTAGAGTATTCACTCAGATGCAGTTAAGAGAGCTAGATTTTCATTAAAAGAGAAGGTAAAACAAGAAAGCAATAATTTATTAAGTACTAATTGAAACACCTTTCCGTGTATTCCTCTCATGTTAAAATTTTTAAAGCTTAATCACATTTCTAAGTAAAAAAATAATACAGTAAGATCTGTATACTTGTGTATATTTTCCTATGGAACATATAACATTAAAGAAGAATTGTGTAGTCTCTAACCTGGTCAGCCAGATATTAGTATGTTCTTCAAGAGCTATAAAAACATCCTATAAATTATAAACAAGTCCTACAATATAAATTGAATTTTATTACTCTGAAAATTACTGGTACTTACAGTGAAGATTTTAATGCGTATTTTAGAAACAGCAATTATTTTAACAATTTTAAAGATATGGTCTTGTTAAGTTTTTTATTTGATGAAGTAACTACTGAGCTTTTAACTTCATACTACAGAGCTTATGTAGCTTTATCAGGAGTGAAAATCATTATGATGCTGTAGATAAAGATTTAATGTAGTAATCTGAATTAAATAAGTAAAGGATTTTATGAGCAGTTCATGGAACGTCTGTTTAGCTGAGATGTTTAATAATGTTTTAGAAACTGAGATCATTTTGACATGGGGATACTTACAGCTTAAGAAGACGTTAACAGTTACTGAAATTTCTGAAGAAACAAGTGTACCTTCAGTGATTTCCGAACTGGTTTTACTTTCTCCAGTGATGAATTTGTCCCAGACTGCCTCAGTGCCTCAGTGAGGTTTGGGAATCCATAAACCATGTTTATTTTTTGCCCATGTTGATAAATTGCTGTTTACACCTCCTACCTCCTTACTCCTGACTCAAGGTTTTGCACACCCACCTCAGCTGGTTGGAGACACATTATAAGCAAGATGATTTCTGAACAGCCTCATTGCATAATAACAGATCAGCTTTCCAGCCCAACTGCAGCTTATGTTACATGAGCAATTCAACCTTGTGTTGTGCTTGAATATTAAATCTTACCAGAATATAACATTATGGCAGGTTGGGGTTTTTTTGTTAGTGTTTGCAAATCAAATATAAAAAGTTTTTCTTTGAAAAGAGGAGACTACCTTTTTCTTTATTCACCTTGCATTGATAAGGCTGATGTCACCCCAAATTATTCAGCTTCTGCAGTTTTTAAATAAGCTGTGATTTATTAAAAAAAGGCTTTCTGATAAATATTCTTTTGTAAAGTTTATTCATACTCATTGTAAACCATATTTTAAACTGTATGAACCTTTTCTTTCCTTACAATCCTCAGTATTAAGATGGATTTTCTTTTTTTTTAACTTTTAAGAAGCTTTTAGTCTGATGGACACCTTATTCTAGTCTCTGACCTGCAGGAAGAAAGCCTTTCTTGTAGTTCTCAGGAGTCTGACATTTAATTCTTTCATTTCCTGATTTCCACTGACAAGGTGCTAAATGCACTCAACTATGCCCTGGCCAAATAAAGGTAAAGTGTCTGCAATGATACTATGTCACAGAGCAGAAGGTCAGATACCATTCTGAATTTTAGTCATGAAATGACAGGGATGAATTATTAGCCACTCAAAAATGCATACCACCAGCATCCAGAATGGTAATCCTGAGTACAAACAACATTATTATCAATGTTCTGCTCTTGGAAGCTTGACTAAAAAACACAATCTGATAAAAAAATCCTTCATGTAATTACTAGAGTGCACTGGTGGGTGAGCATATGCTAATTTCATTTACATCTTTGTTTCACGCAATTCTCAAATCACATGTCTGGAGAAAACACATTCAACAAACTTCAGGAAAAGAAAAAGAGCGGTCCTGTAAAAGAAAACTATGTATTTTTGTTGACTTATAACTTATGAATAATATTATCCATATTTTGATTTATTTATACAACAGACCAGAATTCGAGAAGATAGAATAATCCATTTCAGTTAATTCAGTTAATATGTACTTAAGGTTAACTGCAGGGCTAAAATAATTGTTATTATTGTTTATGTATGCCTGGATCTGCATCATGCAGCCTGGAGAATCCCATACTGTCAGTAGCCAGAAATTTGGTTTAAAGAATCCAGACTTCTGGTAGTCTCCAGATGCATGTGAAGGTGGTTCTCAAATAGCTTTATATGTATGCAGGACACAGTGTGTATGGAATGACATACAGAGATACCATCAACACCCATCGTGAAGCACTGGCACAAAATGCACCCTGACTCGCAAGGACTGTCTGCCTGGTGCCCCATCAGTGAAGGTGTCTTGCTTTCGGCTCCATGGCTGGCAAACCACCAGCAGTCTTGTATATCTCACTGATACATTGTTCTGGACAGGGACTAGCATCAGACTCCTTTGGAACAAATTTTCCATCTTGATCACTGCCTAAACCCAAGCTAGATATTTGGTAATGCCTAGATAAGAGGTTGAAATTAATTTAAAAGTTAGAAAATTATTAAAAAATGAAAACCAACAGATAACTTCTATTAAGACAATATCTTCTATTAAATGCACCGGACTGAGGAAGTATTTTTTCCCTCCCCAGCTATTGCTTTTTTTATGTAGTTCCTGACCATGAGTTGGGAATTAGCTTAGACCAGTGAAATCATTCTTAACGGTCAGTTTTAGAAGATGAGGTGTTTGGGTGGACAGATGTGAAAAACAGTTCTGGCTTGTCTCTGGTCTAGAAAATATTCCTGGCATAAAGATGCAGTCATTGTGTCCAGTGCAACAGTAATTTTCATGTCAACTTTTTCCATTTATGTAAATGGAAATATATGGCACAAATGCTCTGAAGCATATGATTCTTCTAGCTGTCTTCTGCATGCATGTTAGGGCATTGGCTATAAATATAACCCCATGCATGGCTGATACCATGGGGTGTTCAGAGACTGCATCTGTTTATACAAGTTGCAAAAGCTAGCTGCAGTCAGCTGGGGTCTTATCTGCAGCCTCAGGGTTAGCATATATAATAACCATGTGATTTCAACTGAGCCCTGTTCTCAGCTGTGTAGCAAATGAAACGTAGATTTCTCATAGTGGAAGTGGGCCTAGAGGCTGCTTTGTGTTCTTCAGTTAGAGTTGTTCAATTTCTTTGATAGTTATTTTAAGAAAATTAAAGTTCTTCCACAGGAAACAACCCTCATAACTGTGTGGTCTAAATTTACCTACCACCAGCTTCGTTCCAGTAAACTCATGTGACTCAGCATTTTGCTGACAAATAAATGCTGTAACACTTCAACAGAAATCTTCCATGGATTTCTCTCACTTAAAAGCCAAAAGTGGTTGACTGTTATTTCATTCCTGTGTGCCCATGGGCACAGAGGTCATGGTAATATAGTTGTAGCAATTTTAGGTTTTATAAATCTAATTGATTTCAATATCAATGTGCACATAATCCATATTCTAGGGCCAAATATTTCCAACACAAGACTTTTATACTGAGATAATGTAATATTCTCTCTCTCATTCCTTAATAGTTAAATCTCAAGAGAAAGGACCTACGCTTATCTCCTAATCATTATCAGGGAAATTTTTCAGGGTCAGCTTAGTAAGAAAGGCAGGGAGGAAGTACAAAATTGACTTTACTTTTAGAATTGGGGAAAAAAAAGAAAGGTTTCTACAGTATACTATGCTGTAATCAGTTGGAAGTAGAAATATCAAAGTCGTAAAGCAGCACTTTTGCAAATACCTTATCATGCAATCTTTACACAATAAAATATATACATTGCAGTTCTTAGTTGTGACAGAAGACCTACTTTAGTTTTCTTGTGTATCTGAAATACAAACTTGTAATTCTGTCACACATATAAAATAACTTTAATGAAAGTTAACGCTGGGACTGTGATAATCATATGAAGCAGAGATAGACAACACCATGTAAAGTGACAGAAATGTGGGATTAGTATGTAGGATTTACCAAAAAATATTTCTGCACTGTGGTTTTCACAGTTTCCAAAAGAGAAATGCAGAAAGGCAGCTGCAAACAACTGTGAAAGAGTTCAGTAAGCTGAGATACTACATTAGTCTTTCCATGCTCTAGTTGGTTGGTTTGATCATGGTTTTTATTTACTGCTGAAAGTGCATGCTATGTTTAAAAAGGATGTTTCTGAGCAATGGAAGAGAAAGTTTCCTGTTTGCTGGATTGACCGAGACAAAGCAGAGTTTAGGAAAAGGAGAGTTTAGGCCTGAAGATTAGACCTCCTGGTCAGAGGAGGAAGAATGAATGCAAAGTGGAGGGTGACTGATCTTGCCTATGGCGAGAACAGATCCCTAACCCAGCAATAGCACTGAGGAAGTTTTTCTGAGGACCCAGAGGAAATGAAACAAATCCTGGAATGCACTGAAACCTCCAGGCACTCTGAGAAGAGGAAAAACTTGTTTACAGACTGTCAAGAATACCACTGTCTTTTAGTAGACCTGGTCTTCATTCTCTGCTTTCAGAGATACTTTATTTTTTGTTGTTTTTCAGCAAAGCCTAGTGTGATAAACTGGTGAGGCTTTGGTGTTCTCACTTTTGAAGTTGGTGCAGTCTCTTCAAAACTCTGACCAACATAAGGGTTTGTTATATAAGCAATAAATTCCAAAACTGAGTTTCATGCTCTTAGTGACTTCTGGAAAAAATGTTAATTAAAATGTTCATTTGAACAGCATTGGTATCTTCAATCTGGGTTTTTTAGGTCCACCCTAAATGACTTTGGCATGGTAAGTTTCTCCTGTTTGACAGATATCAAGATGCCATTAGCCTGGTAATCGCTTTATAAGGAAAGAGATGTCCTGAATTTCTGTTCACTTACTGTAGCTTGAGATTAATTCTCAACGTTCAAAAAATTTAGGAATGCAAGGAAAAAAATGTAAAAATTTAGGAAAGCAAGGAAAGCAATTTAGGAAATCCACTGAGATTGCCGTGGTTGCTATGCCTGCCCTGGCTTTACAGTGTATATTTGCTTTATAATGCTACCAAGTCTAGTTGTCTTAAGAAATAGCATATTCACCGTAAAAGCTAACAGAATAAGATAAAGCTATCATGTGCAAATGTCAACGAACAAGTATTTTGATTAGGGCACCAAATGGAAGTTCAATAAAAGTCACTCTGTGATACAGGTTGCAGCTGTCCTGTGGAACAGCCCCTTGACAGCCTCATCCTGCAGCAGCCTGAGAGGCTGAACGGAGATCACTATGCTTTCCTGACATTAAATAAATAAGTCTGCCCATCACACCTATCTTGTCTCAATCTGATTAAAGAATACTCTGTGTGGATCAAAGGCCTTCTAACAACCATTTAAAAAACCACTAAAAAAAGATTTTTATCACTTAGGCTAAATAAGATATTTAGAGTAACTGTTTTCAAAATATATAGAACTGTATTTTCATTTATCTAAGTAGAATTTTTGAACACTGCTTTCATACACCAAAGAAAGGCTCATAATTTGCTTTACTGGAGTCTATTGAATGTAGTCTGTTGAATAGTCTGTCATGGGCATAACTTTACATAATATGTAAAATCAGCACAAAATTTTGATTTACTGGACAGTGTATTTGGAAGGAATGTCAGTCACCGGGCAAGGAGGAATTGAAAATGATTTTAAAATCCCAAAGCAACCAAGCAACAAATAGCAAAAAAAAGCTTGAAAATCTAAATGCCCCTGCTTGGATGTTTAGAGACTATCTCCCTACAGGACAAAACTTTCACTATTCAGCAGTATTTTTTATTACTTTATCTACCAATTTCAATTAGAGATCAGTGAATTTCATACAGCTTTGCTTGTCTTCTCCAGCCTTTCAACCATGGGACAGACTAAACGTGGACTCATCTTTCTTTGGTTACTTGTGATAAGAAGTTGAGTAGTCTCTTGTGGTAGTCACTGATGGGAACATCTTTAAGACCTGGTGCTACTGTTGCTGGGATTGTTCCTGGTGTTTTCTCTCCTTGTTTGTCAACCCCTGCTGCCTGCAAGGGGAAGAGACACTGAGCATTGCTGTGAGAAAGCAAAAAATCTTCAAAGAAACTGATGAGTCTTCGCTTCTCAGATCAATTCTCACGTGTTGAGAAGGATACTTCTTATTTTTGTGGCAGGCAGCTAGCCTAACCAAGCAGGTTATAGCAGAGATGGCTATAACTGAATACGTGTAAATTAATAAGGTGAATGTGTACTCCTGCTTTGCCCACTGAAGCTTAAGTCTGTAGCTATACCAAGGAATTAATAGGGAAGCAGCACTCCTCCAACAAACAGCAGCTGTGAGTAGTAGTCATTGCCACTCTTTGTTATGCTTATGTGCTGGATTTTTTCAGAGTGAATATTGAAGACCTTCCAATCAAATACAGTAGTATCTCCACCCATCTTTATGATACAGAGATGAGTGGCACAGAAAAGAGAACTATGTAGTGATAAAACAGCACTACACGACATCAGAAAAAATGAAAAAAAGTATCTGAAGTCACCAAAGAAATTTTAAGTTAAAATATGACCGTATCTTGTGACTTCACACTTCTCCAAGGGAAAAAAAGTATACATTTGTGTCCCATCTGAAAAACAATGACACTAAAATGTTTGTCTTGCCTCATTCATGTAAATGTGATGGAACTCTCCTGACAGGCTGGTCTGTATCTACCAAATCAGCAATTGACTTCTCTCAGCAATACGGATTCCTTCTTGCAGGGCCGACCCTGTTACCATGTGAGATGTAACCACAGCACAGCTGGGGTAGCTAAGGCACCAACTACTTGGCCACCTGTAGAAAAAAAGAAGTTGGCTTTAGCTGAACAAATTAAAATATCAACATTTATTTTAATGTGGACTAGGCAATGATACATGAATGACAGGAATACAACATATATATACACTTAATGCTTCTGTGTAAATATTAACACATTGTATTTTGTTGTATTTATATACTATGGAGGAAAAAGGAAAAAAGAAATCTTTCAGAAGGGAGAAATTGTTGCAATACAGAAGTAATATGCAGAATCCATATCAGGTTCTAAATAATTTTATGCAAGTGCATAGTCAAAATTCTTTCCTTCTACAGCAAACTACTATTTGTAGTGCAGTACCTCTGAACTAATGAAAAGCTTACAGCCTTGATACTAATATTTCATTCCCCCAACAGATTTTGATCCTCATACATTTCTTGAACATTTCTGAGAAGACTAGGTTCTTCCTCTTTGTTTCTTACCTAGATTGATAGTTTCAGATTTGTTTCCTGAAAAGTGCTGTCATTAGTATGCGCAAGAAATTATGAAGCTTGTCTTGGGATGACTTTATGCTGGTTTATCCCCTATCACCGTTCTATGCCCAGACATGCTTCCTGTGCCTTTCTGTGTCTTTAAAACTGAGTGGAAGAGAAAGAAAAAAACTGAGCGAACTTTTCAAAGCAGTCTGTGCTTCAAAGACACAGAGATTAGCAGCTGCTGCTGCTGCTGAGGAGCAAAGGAAGCACCCTTCCTGCTTCTCAAATTTTTTTTGGATCTGTTTCTTCGGAGAGAGAGAGACATAAAGTGGTTTTTCTGGGACTTTGGTTTCTTTTTTCCCTTCTCTTCTGGACTTGTTCAGAACACCAGAACATCAGAACACCACCGGGGGCCGTCGCACCAGCTTGGAAGGAGTCCCCACACTGACCCAGCTCTGATGAGGAGGAGAGAGATCACACCCACAGAAGGACTTTAAAATCTTCCCAGGTTTCTCTCCACAGTGAGAGGGTTTATTATTTAGCTTTATTATTCTTCACCTGTGTGTTTGTTAAATAAATAGTATTTATTTTCTCTTTCACATCCCTCCAAGGAATATATTTTTTCCCGAAGCTGGCAGGGGAGGGGTGGCTATAACCTGCCTTTCTTTGAGGAAACGTTCCTTTCAGACGTTTCCCTAAATTTGGCCCAAACTGCCACAAAGCCATAAGCTGCATTCCAGTCTGTGTTCAGAATGAGTATCACTCATGTCTTTTGGGTATTGAGCATAATATTTGCAACTATTTGTCCCAGAACAGAAAAGTGCATTGCTACTGACTCAATAAAATAAAGGATTATAGAATTTTAGTGCTGCTGTGGTGCCTGCCAACTTTCTTCATGACTCAGCTGAGATGCAATGCACATTATAATTAATGTGGTTCTAGCCCTAGAATACTGTGCTTTTAGCCCTTGTTGGTGCCCTTTGCATGATGCAGTCTTTGGTCTGATCAAGGGACCACTTTGGGGACCACTTCGGGGACCACTTCGCCCCCTTCTGCCTTTTGTCAGATGCATTCAAATTTTGTTGATGAATCAGGTTAAAAAACCTTTCAAAAACATTATCACGGCTTTTAGCAATTTCTGCAACCCACCCTTACAGAGAAGAGAGAAGGCTTGGCAGCAAACTGTAAAGGGTATTTCCCACAGAGGCTGCCTCCTGGCACGGTTTTTAAAACTTTCTGCTTTATAAAATAGTCGGTTTTTAAAGAATCTATATTTGAAACAAGTCTTCCTTCCCCACCCACTCAGGTCCTGGAAATGTCTAGCTTGAGTCACTCATCAAAAAATATCTATATACAATTTATCCCAAAGAGTATTCAGCCCTGCACTGGAGAAGTTACTGTACAAAATGCAGTTCTATGTTATAAATAATATTACTTCTGGAAGAAAAATGTCATTGTTACAGGCAAAATTAGTGACTACTTTGAATTTCTGCAGTAGTGTGTGGTAATATTTCCTTTTTGTTTGGAATCTTAAAGACTTATCTCTTTTTTTTCTGTATCATGTCTGTGCAACTATAACAACTCCTGCAGAATCTTAGAGCTTTTATCCAGCTTTCATATTTGTACTCATTTTTAACCTGACACCTTGAGCCATCAGCTGTCTTTTGAGATCCAATGGGTTCCCACAGGACCATTCACCAATGAGTAAAAAGCTGAACTTGGATGTGACCTCTAGGCCTCTTCTTCATTTTCCAGCTTGTTAGCAGACTGTTCATGTGCAGTCTGATACCAGACAAAAACTATTGCTGTAGACCTATATTGTCCTTTTCTCCCCCTGTGGTACCATTTATCTCTTGGGTTTTTTTTTTCTTTTTTGAAGAAAGATAAGTTCTGCTCTAACAATACATGGGACATGAAAACCTTGCCTGTAAATCTATGTGTAAAATACACATTCTATGCAAAGGCCAGCAGAAATGAAATTGCCAGATCATACTTGAGAGAGAGAAAAAAAAAGAGAGAGAAATATTTTCTAAACGGGAAAACTTTGTGTTATTCTGATTTTTATATTGTTTGTACGTACAAATATTTTTCTATTCCTAGATAAGTATTGTGACTTTTTAAAAATAAATACACATTAATAGAGACATGCCTGGGATTCATTTTGTCTGGGTTTAAGTAAAAATGCAAATGAAGTCAAAATGGATTTTATTTTGAGGGAGAAGGTAATATAGCTGTGTACTGAAGTTATTCCCAGGTGGCACATATACAGTTGAGTAGAAGAGGTTTTTTCCCCCCTCCTGTTAAACTGAACAGTTCTAAGAATTAGCAGTTGAAAGTCCCAGCTCCTTACCTGTACTGTGCAGGTGACTTTGCCCTGAGGAGATCTGGGAGATGGTTATAGCTCATATACTGCATGTTGTACCATACCTAATTTTTTTGTCCTCTGAGGCAAAACTGAACTACAAAGCAAGCAATGAGACTGGGGCAAGAGTCACTTGTTCTGTCAAATACAGGAGTTGTTTGAAATCCCATTGTAATTATTTTTACTTTTTTTTTCAAGCTTTGCAATTTCTTTGAACTTACAGGCAACAAAGGAAAAAAACTCTGAAGGCAGGTTTGCTTCTTATCTCTGGGACAGTGCAAACCCTCTAGTCTCACTTCTATGTCTGGAAAGATCATGGGTAAAATGCTCCTGGAAACTATGTTGAGGCACGTGGAAGATAAGGAGGTGATTGATGATGGCCAACATGGCTTAATTAAGGGAAAATCCTGTCTGACAAATCTGGTGGCCTTTTATGATGCATTTACAGTGTTGGTGGATAACGTCAACCAATGTCATCTACCTGGACTTGTGCAGAGCATTTGACACTGGCCTGCACAACTTCCTTGTCTCTAAACTGGAGAGACATGAATGTGATGGGCAGAATTGGTTGGATGGTCACACTCAAAGCGTTGTGGTCAATGGCTCAATGTCCAAGTGGAGATCAGTGACAAGTGGTGCTCCTCAGGGGTCAGTATTGGGACTGGCAGTGTTTAATATCTGTATTGGCAACATGGACAATGGGACTGCATGCACTCTCAGCAAATTCACTGGTGACACAAAACTGGGTGGTGTAGTTGACACTGGAGGGAAAGGATGACATCCAGAGGGACCTCATGAAGTTCAACAAGGCTATCTGTCTGTCAAGACACAATGGGAAAACAATTCAGTAACCTATCATCCAGAGATATTCTTCCCAACTGTCAAGATAGCAAACTATATTTTATTTTTTAACTGGTAAATGAAGTTAAATCAGTAGATTAAATTTGGTTCTGGACCTTTGCCAGGTTCCATGTGTGCTCATACCTGCCATCTAAATTGGCAAGCAAAATCAGCTACAATTCTTCCCCTGGCAATCTCCTCATAAGAGGTTCAACACCATAGCAAAGGTTAACTTCTTTGGTGATAAAGGAATGGGAATCTGAGCAGCAGAATAGAAATCAAATATTTGATGAATTCCCCGAACAACCTCCCACAAAGATCAGGTTTCCATAAAGCACAGATCATTATTTACAGCAACTCCACTGATGCAAAATCCTCTAGGGAGAATATAAACTATCCAATCTCCTTCAGGTTGTCTGATTTCTGTTTTCATTACTATATGCTACCTAAAAAATCATAACATAATTCATTTTGCCCTCTTGCATGTCTTCAGAAATCACAGCTTTTTGTTTGTTTGTTTTGTTTTTTTAAAATGTTTCAAGTGATTCTATGAAGACTGCATTGGTCCTTTAAATATGTGGTTTCCGTAAAGCTTAGTAGGGGCTTATCCAGCGTCACTGTTTTTTCCAACACTGAAAGCTTCCAAGATCCTTTTCATTTTGATAATACTCCAAGAAAATCCAAGCAGTCTTGTCTATAATGTTTGATTTTGTTCCAAGGTTGTTTCAGTCTGCATATCAGATTGCAGGTGGAAAGATGTTGGAAACAGTGACAGCATCAACTTTAAGCATTTTAAACACACTCACTAGAGGCCCATCTTAGTGAACAAAAACTAACACCTAAGTCAGGCTTTCATAATCACTCTTTGTCAGTAGTTTTCATGACTTTTTCTGACCTCTGTTCACTACCACAATCTAAAATAATAGGTAAACTCAAGGAAAAAAATGAAAGACTGAAACAATAAAATCACTCTACTGAGAGGAAAGCTAAAAAGTAATTTACTTCTTTCTTTCAGGGATTTTATAGGCAATATAAAAGAGATTAATCAGAATTTTAGCTTATAACTACAGGAGTGTACATGCAAGCCAAAGCCAAACTATTTTAAATGAATAAATATTTTCAAAAGTGTAGTATTACTTAAAGAAAAATACCTAGGCTTATAGTCACTTTATATCTTTAGAAATCTTTAAATAAAGAATAAATACAATTTAGGTATTGAAATTATTAACATAAGGCACAAAGATAATGATAACGTTGACTTTTAACCTCTAGTTCTATTTGTAGATTCAAGATTTCACTCTAAGAACATTGAAAACACTTGTTTTTAGCTGAATTATTTTTCATCTACACTAAAACTGATGAGGAAAATGAAGAGGAATAGATTGAGATGATATAAACTGAAAAAAAAGATTTCTATTTAGTCACTTTCAAACCAACCCACCAAGTTTCTGATAGCTTTAACAGTCTTAAAGCAAGTTTGTTTGGTTTTTTCCTTTGCACATTTCTTTTCAGCAAGGCTGCCTTATGTAGTGGCACAAATCTCAGAGGAGATCATTCACCTGTCTTTCCTGTCAAATTACATTGCAGAGTCAACAGTAGCCACCGAAGTGTGATGTCTCATGCAAGACTTTTAGTTCCTGGTAAATCTGGTCAGTGGAGTACCTCCTGTAATTCAAAATGTTTTAGACAAATATTTCAAAACTATAAAAAGGAGTTAAAAATGTGAAATTACTGTGAACATATTCCGTCAGATTGTTTATGCAATAGGCAAGAATAATTCAAGAGTAGATTTAATGAATAACTCAGTGGAAAGGAGGTGAGAATTTATAAGTAAGTTTACCAAACTTTCATAAGAAAAATACACATGCTGCTCTTGATCCCATATGTGTCTGGGAAAACACAATAAGACGCTCTCACACCTGCCAGGTTCAGCAGAAAGGAGAGGAAAGACTTTTATTATTTACATATCTCACGTCTTATACCTTTCTCAACTGCACAAGGGATTGGAGGACATGTCACTTCCTTCTCAATCCCACTGGAGAGAAAAGGTGCTCATCAAAGTTCTCTCATCACAAAAGGAATGAAAAACAGAAAATACCGTTAAGTAAACATTGGCTATTATTTACATGAAACTGTGTGAAAGAATCTGACTCCAAGGTTAAAAACAGAAGGCTTAGCAAAAACCAGGGCAACACCCATAACCCCTGGAAACAGTGGAGAAATTCCTTGTATGGTTCATTTGTCACTACAGTGAAGATGTTCATGTTACCATATAGCTTCTGGGTTTGGTAATTTGATTGGAAATGGAGCTAAAACTCAGGATTTCCATATTCAAAGAATGCTAATGATATTTATAAAATGCACTGTATGTATTTTTTAAAAAATATTACCATTGACATTTTGCTGTAGAAGGTTGCAAATCTATTTAACAACAAATTATGGTATTTGCACTGGTACTAGTAGGCTAATTTAAAGTATTTCATAAGTATATAAAACTTCTGCAGAGAACCATTTTTGTAATGATTATGTTATAATCTGTGAATTGATAGTTGAGTACTAAGCAGGCTAATCAGTCATCTTAATGGAAATGTGCAGTAGCAGAATATTAGGATAAAATAATATCCTAGGTAGGGAATTTGAAAGAGTGTAGCCTTAAGCTAGTCCAAGCAAACACATTGCAGCTCTAAAAATGTTGAATTCACTTACCCATTCTCTCTTTAGAGGGTCCTGTGGGTTTCAAAATAGCAGGTTCAGCCACTTCTTTTTTTCTAAGACTGAAATCAGATTCCAGAAACTTCTCATACTACATGTATGTACCCTAACTAATCTACTAGTCTCTCTATTTTGTCTTGGATTTTGAAGTGAAGACCTAGCCTGCAATCAATAAACATTAGACACACTACTGCATGAGAATACAGACAAGGCATCTAGGTGAGAAACTACATCCTGTATTAAACCTTCCATTTAGAATTTACGTACATATTTGCTAATATCTTGTGTTTTGAGACCTCAGCTTCTTGAAGAAAGTTGTTTCATTTATTCTCTTTACAAAGTTCCTGGTTTGTTGAGGAGCATGCCAGACAAAAGTAAGCAAAAAATGAATGACACATTATAATTTAAAAATGATTGGCAAACATTACTAACCTGAAAGTCTAAAAAATCAAAACATTCTTGGAGTCCTTCCAACTTATTTGCCAACTCACTGCCAACTAATAGCAGTGAGAAAAAAGGAATAGAAAATAAAAGTCTGGGACAGGAAAACACAATTACCTCTGATTATCTGGGAATCCAGTTGGGAAGAACTCATCTGCCTGTGGTTGTTCCTTAGAGATTTTAAACTAGCAGAATAATCACTTTAAAAAGAACTTTAACAAGGGACTCCAGCTCTTTGTAGTTTAACTATATAGCAATTAGTGAATAGCTGTTTTTCAGCTGATTTTTTCAATCTTTTGTTGCTGTGTGGTACAATATAATTTAAACTGCAGCTCCCCATGAGTAAAATTTACAATATATGACATGGATTTAGATTAGACAGTGAAGAACACAAGTGAGCTATAACGGATAACACACAGGTGCTACGTATGTAATTGTACATTTGAAGAATGCTTTTGATTAATTTATTAACAACTGCTAAAAAAAATAGCAGTGTGTAGTACCACTACACACAGTGGTAGTATTGCAGTCACAGTAACTGTGGTAGGATTTGACGTGGAATCTACAATAGTTGTCAGACTGGGAGCTCTGCAGTGTAATAATTCTAATTCAATGAGAAAATATGTGTTAATATGTCATAATTTATAAGGATAAAAAATGAACCTTGTCAGAATAAATACAGACAAGAAAAAGTTACATTTCACATGAAAGGTTTTCTATGAATTAGAGCAGAGGAGTCAGAGGCATGCTGTCCTACTTAATAGCAGTTTTTTACTAACCAGAAAAAAAAAAAAGGATTATGCTGTTGTGAGGTGCTAGGTGAGGAAAGAATGCAAAATAACTTTCTCATTATGATAAAGATGTTCCAGGATAGAAAGACGATGTTAAAAATGAACATAAACTCTTAGCAGCTTGGCTAATATGAAAAGAAATAAAGTAATAAGTATCACTGAAGGATTGGGGTTGAAAGGGACATTTAAAGACCATCTAGTCCAATTCCAAATAAGGTCGCTGCATTTCTAGAACACAGAAATATAGAGATGAATAGAAGAGAGGTTTCATAGCAGAAGCTCTGAGTTACATTCATAGGAAAAAAAATGTATTTTAATGCCAACAGGGAGGGATGATTACATACACACGAAGGTGCTAAAATATTTAGAATTTTTTCCTGTTGCAAACTAAATACAGGGCATGATCAGAAGGTTCGTAATCATTTGATGTTATTTTATAAAGCAAGCATTTAAAAAAATTCATATCACCTGGAAACATCCAAGTTACGCTATTTACCATGCAACATTTAAAAAAAAATCTTCTGTATGACATGCCTCTGGATTGCTCAAAGGCAAGAATAAAAACAGTGTGGGAAGTGGAAGTGTTCTATGCAAGGTTTTCTCTGTACAGCTGCGTGAGGACGGGCACTTTGTATGAAAAGGTTCTGCTTTCAGTAACATCTGTTAGTTTATCTTTATCTCATCTGACTCATCCAGCCCTCTGGTAATAATGCCACCCTTGAACTAGAGTTATGGGATATTGCTGTACTAAACCTGTGCCAGTGCAGATGAAACCCACCAGCCGGCACAGGTATGCTGCACGTGTAGATCCAAGAGAGGGGGAGCTGCAGGGACAGGGAGCAGGAGGAGCTGAGACAGAAGCAGTGTGCAGTGGTGTGCTACTGGAGGGGGCAAAGGGATTGAGAGAATTGTCATCTCACAGCAGCTCTGTTCAAAGAGTTGTGGGGAATCTTGGACAGGAAAAGGTCCCTACCCCTTGGAGGATAGGAAGGTTAATGGGCACTTCTAGAGGCTTTTAGGAGAATAGACACTTTTAATGGCAAGGGAGATTAGAAGAGATTTATTTCATAAAATTTGCAATAGCAAGTACATTGATTGCATGGTCAAAAGCAAAAGATGTACTTGACCCCCTCAGATAGCATAAGAAAACAGTTAGCACCACATAATGCAGGTTATATTACCTACTAGTGAAAGACAAGTGGGAATAGGTGATTTATATTAAATTGATCTGGAGAGGAAAGTTGTAAAAGGCTGAGGTTTTGAAATGCTGGTGTTCATTTGGGGGTGGGGTATGGGAAGGGAAATTCAGAAGACCATAAATGTGAATAACCTAAATTGACAATATTTTTAGGTTCAGCACAGTGGAAAACTGGATATTGAAATTTCATATTTTATTAGGAGCTTTTTTCATGAAAACTACGTACTCTGTATTTAAAAGAAAATAGTTTTGTACACATTTATTTTAGCCTAAGATTATGTTGACATGTCTTACATAAGCATTTTTGAAATGTGAAAAACCATTTAGAGAAATATGCCAACACTTACATTTTTCTGGAAAGCTGCCTATTATGATACAGTGGTGCTATTCTCATGTTTGAGTGAAAACTATCAAATCAATTTAAACATCAGACACCAGACCTATTAGGAGACAATTCAACTGATACTGAAACATTTTTTTGAATTAGAGAGGGAGAAATAAATTTAATTCCACTTCTTTCTAAAGAAATAGTGTAACAAAGAAACAAGCATGTTTCCCAGGTATTTAGGGTGTTTCTGCTCTACTGGAACTGGCAAAATTAATCACCTCCAAAATTAGGAAAGGAAACTTTTTAGCAAAGTCTGCCTGTGGTGAATTGACTGTCAGAGAGAGCTGTAGACCTGCATTAGATATGTGTTGGACCTGGCAGGTCTGGCAGGTTGGTAGGATATCAGAGGCAAAACAGAGTAAAGAGAAAGAAAATAGTCTAAGATTAAGGAGATATACCAGGTTTCAGAGCTGAACATATTGTGGAATTTTGGAGGCAAAAGATAATTTTGTTATGTGCTTTGGGAAAATAACCTGAATGGGCAAAGTATAGTTACCAGAGCAACCACTGGTATGCAAAGGATCCCACAGAAAACACTTATTGAAAATATCTAATGAATTTGGACTTGATTACAAGGATTAGTGCAGGCTCACTTCTCCAGGGGAAGAATTAAATTTGAGGTTTTTATTTGGAAAAAAAGTATCATTTATGCCCCTTTAACATTCTACCATCTTAGTTTTTGTCAGGCTCAGGTATGTTCATAGCAATAGTGAGTTTCACAGATTTCTACATAACAAAATTTGCATGACAAAAAGAAGTATCCAGCTGGTGATGGATAGTGGGGCAAGGAGATGATCCTAAAAAACCCCATAAAATAAATAAAAACACAGAAGATGGACAGAAAGCTCCTGTAATTAAAATGAACTGGATTTTAATATCTGTGAATGAATGGCTCCTTGCTGCAGATTACCAGCCCCTGAAGACTACAGAAACTCTGTCAGAAGTCAGACCAGTCAGAGGAGCAGGTTGCATGCCCTGGTGTTGTCTTGTTTTTGCTAAAGCCTTTTAGGTATCATATGGAGTCAGAATTTTTCTTCACAAAGTTTCATGTAAACAATAGCCAGTGTTTATTTAACTGTCTTTTCTGTTTTTCATTCCTTTTGTGATAAAAGAATGTTTGATGAGCAGCCTTTTTCTCCAGTGGGATTGAGGAGGAAGTGACATGTCCTCCAATCCCTTGTGAAATTGAGAATCCTATAAAGTATGATAAATGTAAATAAAGTCTCTCTTTTCCCTCTTTCTGCTAAACCTAGCAGGTGTGAGAGTTTACTTTATTGTGTTCTTACCAACACACCCTGGGAAATTCCTATTTCCTTATGACCAGACTTTAAATTATGCTATTTTTATATTTTAAGACAAAATCTGACACATACCTCCTGTATGATGATGATTGCCTTCTCTAGTAAGGCAACATACAGCAACAACTTCTTCCTCAGGCCTAGAAAAATTGATCTGTACTATATGTAATAGCTAACTGGAAGGATCCTAGTGCCAGAAGTAACAATCTGTGAAGAATAATCCTGCAGTACTCAGTTTTAACTGCAGTATTCAGTTTTAACTGATAAAACAAAGATTATGAGGAAAAATGGTAGCATTATGAACAACCATGAGAGTACAATATATGGTTTGTAGATTGTGGATTGGAATTAAACTCCTGGAAGAGAAAGTTACTCTCAAATGAGCTGGGATGCATGGCTGTGTTTGAGGATGAAAGGCACTGAAAGGCATTTCTAGTTAGATCATGCTTGCCAGATCACGCAAACATCAGGAATCAGAGAAATAGAGGAAAAAGAGGGAATAGAAGTGCTCTTCCTATGGAGATGTCATCAGTTCCACCACTGACTGGAACAGCACCAAGGCACTCTTTGGTATGTCCTGCACTAATATTAAGGTAAACATCCTTATTCAAGCTGTTATCTACTCATATCCTCAAAGAGAATCAGGTGCTTTGACAAGCATGGTTAGTTTAGCAACCCTCAGGCGCACTCTAACTCATATGTCTGTGCTGTAATCTAAGGGACTATGCCATGTCTCTGTCGTGCTTAGGTGTCACTACTTGCTCTAACACATTCAATTTTTAAACCATTTCATCCTGCTTATATAGCAATTACAAGATAGGGATGTTTAAAAGACTCATACGGTCAATATCGCATGATGATAATCTGCTCCAGAAATAGCAGTACTGTTACTCACTCTCAAATTATTTCAGATATTTGAGAGTGAATATTGGAGTAAGGATGGATGTTCATTTTCCTGACTTTACTGCTGAGGCATAGATAAAAGAAGTAAGATCAGGAATTTCAGGGCTAGCAAGAAGTTGCAAACTCCTGGCAGCTTTTGGCTGAAGTACAGTGGAAATGTGTCATCCCTGAGAGTTAACCGTCAGGTGATGTGGCTGGTAGCACTCGGCCAGCTTAGCTTGCCTACTGGCAGTGTGCTGCCCTCCTGACAGTGGGGAAGGGGAGCAAACTCACAAGAACTTCCCCATAAAAAGCTCTGAGGATTAGACTGAAGGGAAGCTTGTCCAAGGTGCTGGTTATATAGTGATAGGCTGTATAGAAATCAACATGGAGCCTTCTTCACAGCTATTTTACTACCACAAAACCAATAAAATTACATCCTCCCATCTCAGTTTTCCTTATGTCTGTCTTTTCCTGGAAGCCCTACTTAATCTCTAATGGTTTCTTTTAAAATAAACAGTTCTAGCAAAAAGACACTTCTGGCTGTTCTAAATAGCATTGGCACTGACACCTAAACAGCATGGTATGGCTTTCCACTTGTGGTTTGTATGAATAGCACCTGAGTCTTAAATACTGGGGCAGAAACAATTAGCTATTTTACACAAATCAGATGCATTTCTTATACTCCTCATGAAACACATCAGCCTGACTCTTTAATTAGGTAAGAAGTGTTCAGACTTTGTTCAGGTTGTAATCAAATGTTAAAAGTCAACCACAAACAAAGCTTATCAGCTAGAAAAGAAAAGTAATTTGAACGAATGGCAAAGGAAGTTCTGAAAAGCTGTGTGCAGCTAGAAAGATCAAACATATTTTCAAGAACAAAATCTGCTACAATAATAATTAAAATGAAATCCTCAAGATGGGGGTCCTCTGAAATGATGCTGTGAGTGTGTGCTCCTTTTATTGAAATAGACAAGGAGTTGAGAACCAAAGATGAGAAAACACACATTATAAGAATGCTACTACTAATGGCAATAACAGAAGCAAAATTTTTTCCCTTGCAAGTTTCCAAAATGAGAGGAATTATAGATTAAAAATACGGAGTTTCTCAATACTCAAACAGCTCAATCTTTATCTGCTATAGTATAGCATTATAAGACAGAATAGTCAAAATGCTAGTGAGATTTCTAGCTTAACTGGAATATTTGCATTTTAGTAGCATAATCCATTAAGTTATTAGAACTGGCTCAGAAGAAAATTCAACTGAGTTTAGAAAACTACTGTCAGATTTGCTACTTTAAATAACTTACATTTCAAATATTAAACCTATGAACAGTGTCTTTTTCCAATATAAACAATACCTTCAGATAAAATATTCTTAAATTTATAAGTTATTACAATTATATGTATTTTTTGTACTGCATTTTTAATTGTAAAAATGCTGGTTTGATGGTTCATCATCACATAAGCAGCAAATCAATGCACACACTGAGCATTTTACATGCAGAACATGATTTGAAGAAAGAAAAACCTTTTGTAAAAACACACCTAGGGAAAACTTACAGCTGTATGGATTCAAATAAGGATCTGCATAAAAAACCAAGATGAGTTAAAAAGTGAAATGGATGTCACATGGATGTCTCAGCAGCATACACTGAAGTGAAATAAAATTTCTTCACTCATTGTCATAGGCAAAACCATCATGATTTCCTGCAAAAGAATCATCTCCTTCTTCCCTAGTCTCCACAAGCAGTGTTTTTGCTGTGGTGACATTCAACCTGTCCCAGTCTCTCCAACGAGGCAAGGAGTAGTGCCGGAGGTTGGAGTTCTGTGTGCATTGGTTTCTTTCTGCTTCTGCATCATCCTTTTTTGTTTTATTTCATCCACTGCTCCATGATTCTTTGTGTTCTTGCCCTGGCTGAGGTCACTTGCAGGGTCCCAGGGTCTCTGCCTTGGCTTGTCACCTTCGAGGCTTCATTTCAGAGCAGGCTGTGCCACCTGCAGCCTCACTGCCCAGGCCCTGCCAGGTATGCCTGATAACCTCAGTCAAAAGTAATTTTCAGGAAAGCGTGAATGACAAATATTTTGAGAGTGTTATCTCTCAGCCCTTTCCCTCATGAATAAGTACTGACCACCTTAAAAAGTTATTGCACATTAATGCAGACAAAAAATAACCCACCCACCCCCCAGAATGAAACAGGAACCGAACAGCGAGGTTGTCTCATGAAGGAGAAAAAGCTGAGACCTTTTCATAAATACTAAATAAATTTTTAAAGAAGAGACTGGATCGACACACCCACAAATAGTTGAAATAATTGAAATATTTCTATGCCCCTTCCCTCTCAGTTCATAAAAATGTTCCTTTGATTTAATGGAAGAGTGAAGTTATTGGAGTTGAACTGAAGTAAGCAGTAATGTATATTTTGAGAAGGCTGAAAAATCAAAAAAATGCAGATACTTGAATTTTGCATTCCCATGTTTATGACAACCTACCAAACAGAAAAATAAACCCATGTATATATATAGTTTAACCTGAGAACAAGGCTGCAGTTTTAGATTTCAGAAAATGCTCTTTATTCTCCTCTGGCCTTGAACACTGGACTTACAGGCCAAAGACAAAAATCAAGAAGTTTCTTCTTTTTGAAGGTACTCTTTCTAGCATAAGACAATGTGATACCTTAATAGGAGATTTTAATATCTATTCAAATTTCTGAATCTTCTCAATATGTCTTAATTAAAGACATGATGCTGTTGGTCTCCAGGAGGCTTTGAACAAGTATGTATTTCAAATTAATCTTGAATCAAGCTGAAACACAAAGATTTCTTACACAAGCCTCAGGGACCTCTGTGCTGCACATCTTAGCTCTTGGCAGGATTTGTAAAACGTCTCCCCTGCTGTCCACAGAAGTTCCCTCTGATACTGGAAGCAGAGGAAGCTGTTCCCACAAGGCGTAGAGTAGAACAAGGATTAGCTGAGATAAAGGCAATGAAAAAAAATCATTATCCTAGAATGTACACAGCATATTTTGTGATTCACACCACTCATTAATCTGATCAATCTTGTATAGTGCAGATTCAAGAAAGCCAGGATATATAATTGGGTTCTCAAAGTAGATTTCACTAAGCCTAATATCAATACTTACTGAGAGAAAATTTACCTTCTCTTCATAGCCATATCAGGTGAATGGTAGACTGACTAATTTTCCAGTCTTGAAAAGTTAGTCCAGCATAACTGATGAATTGGCTGAATCAGGCACAGTCACAGATCACATATGGATTGATTTTAAAAGAAAATGTTATATGATGCAAAAGTTACCTTTCTACATAATGATGAAAAGCTCACTGGATAAATAGGTAATGCATGTCTAATAAAAGCAGAACAAAAAAAGTTATATTTTTAAATATATACTGCAGTGCTTGGAATAAAAGGTTAGTTATCTGAAAGACACGTCAGGCAAAACTGAACTAAAACTCAGTGATTAGGGTTTGTCTTAATATGTAGTCAACTATACTGTGTGTTCATAAATTATTCATAATATATATGAAATTGAAAATCTCCATGGTGCCCTCTATGAAGTCTCAATAATTCTGCTTGAAAAAACCAGAAAAAAGATTTTTCTACAAGTTTTTGAGCATCATGCAGAATAATTTATTCCCTTAGATGATAGAAATCTTTTCCACATGTCAATAAAATAAATTGTTGCACACCAAGATCAAGTGGACTTCAAGGAACCAACAGAGACCAATGCTGTGCCGAGGTAGAGTCATGATGTAATGGCAGTTTGAGGTGGAGTGCAAAGGGAGAGAAGAATGATTTATAAGTTAATCCTTGAAAGGTTGTACATTAGTTTATTTAACAGCATGAAGGTCTTATTTTTTGGATAGAGATACTTCCTTCAGGGAAGTTCTTGTCCCTCTCCTTATAAAACTGTCAGTAGATAAGGACCAGTCAGACTGATGGTGGGGAGAGAAGAAAGAACTCTATAAGAATTTGTTGGTTTTATGGATGTTTTGTTCCAGTGAACTTCTCCAGCTATGTTTAAATTACAAACTATTCATAAATAACAAACAGTAGGTGACTGTACAGCACAACTTCTCTAGCTGCAAGATTCAAACTCTCATATCATTTGACCTGCTGCTGTGAAACCATGCTACTTCAATAGACTAAAGAAATAAAATTTCAAGAGCTTTGCCATTTTTTTTGAAAATTCAACATTATGTAGAGAAAGAAAGGTGAAAAAGTTGGATATTGGCAGCTGATATTATTGTCCTTGTGTTCCACTGAAAAAGAAATAATTTTTCGCTATGTTGTGAAACAAAAGAAAAGAATCAGACAGTTTTTTTCCAAGCAGCTTTAATGTGCTGTACTGTCAAAGACTAAGCCCCCTGGGCACTACACAAAACTGATTTTCAGTCTGCTCTACTGAATATAGTGCAGTTTCTTTCCTACTTACACAGCGGTAAAAAACACACCTTGTTTGAACATTGTGTAGCTCACTGGAAGGTCAGAGTATCTGTTTTGTTTGTATTGCAATACTTCAGCATGAACAGCAGGCAAACTCAGACCAACAATAGAAAGGGTCAAACATGAAAACAAAATTGGTTACAACCTGGTTAACAGAGTAAATTTATGCTCCCCACCACGTGTCTTTTAAAGGAAATCTGTCACATATAAACAACTGCATGCATCTATGCTACTTCTACTTTGTTTGCTTAACTTCTACTTAAGCAGTTTCAACAACTAGGTTGACAATACAATATACCCACTCAATCTCTTTCCAGACTTACCAGCCTTTTGCACAAAGGGCAAAGATACTATCTACTATCTATCTATCAATTCATCCATCCATCCATCCTTACATGATTTTCATTGAGACCATTATCTGCTCTCCCCTCATTCTTAGACAAAAACTTCTAGACTGAATAACCTTATTTCTTTAAGACTTTTCTTAATGGGCTTTGAATACTAGAAATCTAATTGCCATAATCCTATGTGAATTGCACTCCCCATTGCTGAATTATATGAATTTTTTCATAACTCAGAATTGTATTCAGTTCTACCTATGTCTTATGCTTTTAGCACTCTCCTGCTTGACACATCTTTTATTTTCTCTTTATCTCACCGAATACTGAAAAATAATAGCAGAGATTCTTTTTTTTTCCCTGTGCTATTAATCCATCAGAATCCTAGCACTTTGCTGATGCTTGAATTATCACACCAAACTTGCAGAAGAAATGTTACACAGCACAGTAATATGAGACAAAACTTTCAAGAAGAAATTTAGAGCAGTCTGAGAAATTTGAGAAAGCAGAATTCTCTGCCCAGCAAAGGAGTTAAATCTTCTTAGTGTTAGCAGAAACTGATGCCTACATTTGTTGTATTACATTAATAGCACCTCTACTTTTTTGAAAGAGAGGAGGGAAAAAACAGCTTCTTTGTTTCAGTGTTGTTGCAGTAAAAATATTAAGTTTGACTTCGGATTATACCAGAGGCTATAAAATATCTTGGAATATGTTAGTAGGGGACTAGAAAGCATGGAAAAGGTGATATGGGATAAATTACACCCTTGCCTACTATTTAACATGCTAAAAAAATACATTACTTATTACAAACCCTGATTTTTTCTGTGGAGAGGTACATAATTGTGTGGCAAACATAGGACTCTGATATCTTCTCCTTTTGACACCTTCCTGATTCTCTTTATTGCCTATTAAAAATGTCTTCCTTTAAAAAAAAAATTAGAACTTCTGAAACCTGTCTCAACAGATACATCAGATTAATAATTTAAAACTCAAACCAAACCCAACCCCAGCAAAAACAAAGAGGTGTTTTATTCCTGTCTAGAGATTTCCCTCAGTGAGATATGCTTCTTTACCCACACAAGCTGTTCTGTCAGACAATCTCCTGGTATAAAAAGGCTTCATCCGTGACCTGCTGCTTTGTTGTGAAATATACTACAACTTCCAAAAATATTCTTAGCATGAATGTCTAAGCATGTTTTTTCCCCTACAGTTTTGATAAGGGATGTAAACTGTATTCATGGTTTAATGCAGTTCTCCTGAGATAGGTAGCACCTACAGATGGGAGCCATTCACCCATTTTGGGTGCTTGTAAACCAGTCAGAAGCCATCGGTAGGAGGTGTGAAGAGTTTCAGAGCCACTGAGGTCTGCCAACCATAGCACTGACTAGCCAGGGAGGAGGACGTAAAATCTGGAACCAAAACTGAAGCAGCAATTTGAGAGTTAGAAGAATTAGGAAAATTGAAAACCCCACAGAAAATCTCTTCTGTTTTTTTAATTCTTTTTTTTAATTTATTTTTTTCTAAAGAGGATGTTGTAATGAACTTCTCCAGTCAAGGCAAATCTTCAACATAACACCCTGTACTTTTACCTTGTACAGTGTTTCTACTCTTTTACATGAACCTTCTATAATCTTAGCAATAGAGCACTCAGGAAATATATAGAATTTTTATCTACCCCCTGTTGTAATCCAGAGCTTTGATATTAACTATGCTGAGTGAAGTTTAAAATTGAAGAAGTGGGGGAAAGAAGAAAGGGGAAAGCAAAGAAAACCTTTTTCTTACTACATTATTTTCTTTAAAAATTTCCCTGTCTGCTTCTTCCTGTGTTCTAATACACAATCTGTCTTCACACAGAGGACACTAAGCTTTGCCCCACCTCTAATCTCCTATAAGGTACGGTGTGCTGGCAGAGGTTTTCTCCTTTAATTTGTTTTGTTTATTATTATATAGGCTTGCAACACATACTTCAAAACTGGTTGCATGGAAGACTACAAAAATATATATGGCTTTAGAAAGACATAAAGTACAATTAACATCTTCGTGACTATTCAGCCATCCTCAAGTCCTTATCTTCAAGTAGATTAAAAACTCATTTGTAGTAGGTATAATAGTTACTAAGAAAATATCTTAATTTTTTTTCACTTCTTTCTGTTTTGCTATGTTATGTCATCTTCCTTCAGATTTTGGGGCTAGAGAACATTTAACTTGACTTGCTTAACCAGCTCGTAGTACATCTATTCCACCCCAGTGGCCGCACCCCATATGTATGTGTGTGTCTATATAGATATATGTAATTACACATATAGATAACGTCTGTGAGTTAAGACAGAAATTAGCTCTAAGAAAATAAACTTGCTGCAGACAAAACAAAAATCAAATAAACATTTGTTCAGGACAAGTAAATCAATTTTGAGAGAGAATAACAAGTGTTCACTGACACATTTGGGACTTTTTTTAGAAACCAACAAATTGAAGGTATGTTGTTTTGTGTTGTACACATAGAAATTCTCATAGCATGGTAGAGGAAAAATTAGGTCTGCCAAATCCCACTGAAGTTTTAAGCAAATATTTTGAGAGTTTTGAGAAAAGTAATTCATGCAGGCTCCAACTTCGGCTAACATGGTAAGTGCAATAATATTGGTGTATGCCAAGATTTTAAGAAGTATATTTGCCCTTTTTTTCATAACACATATAATACAAATATTTGAGACACTCTCAAAAGTTCTATTTGCTATGATGGTTGCGAATATAAAATATTTCTACTAACGTTGTCTACTTTAACATGTAAAGAAGCATTCTTTCTTTAACATACCTATTCTCATGCAGTCTTGAGAATGACTAAGATTTTAATTTGATTTAGAATATATTGCGTTCCCTAATGATGTTAGAAAATATTACTAATAATAATTTTTGCTAAGTATCATCCCTCAAACACAGTAATATTCAATAGAGAGGGTGGGCTGATGATTAAGCTCTGAGATCAAGAGATCAGTTATCTTAGCTTTGTACATCCACCTAGAGGAATGAAGAAATATATATAGACCTCATTGTCCTTTAGAGGGTCACAATAGCCAGCTCTTCTTTTCTCAAGAAAGAAACTAGTACTAATTTACTTTTAAAAAAATAAACAACAAATAAGATTCTTCTTAAGTTCAACATACCTTATGACTGTGTTAACTCTTCACTTTCAGTCCAGCAGATTCTTCACTTTCAGAGCAGTTTCAGGAAGATGGTGTGGTCTTGTAACGCTGATGGCTATATTTATGCTTTTATCAGTATTCAATAGAACAATAGCTATAATTCTGAATCGTTGCACTTTGATTGTGCAGAAATCAATCCTACAACCACCGTGTCTACCGGCATAAATAATATAAGACCAGTTTTCCATTATTCATAAAGGCTAGTTTTTGTTTACGTTCTTGAACAGTTCAGCTATTTAGTTTGTTGGCAGAGAGGTGAGTTAGCTATGAACATTTTAAATTATTTTTTATGTAACTTGACAAAACTGATTATTATCAAGGGAAATTAGACTTTCAAAAGCAATAAAAAAAGGAGAAATTAGCTATTTCAGAGGTCTTCCATACAAGAAGAATAAGTGAAAGGACTTATCTGTTGGTTTCTAATTGAGACTGATGGTAACAAAAAAAAGAATACCATTTAATAAAAGATATGCACATCCTTTAAATATGACTCCTGTTGGGTTTTCTTTGTCCTCATCAATTGTTGGAGCTTTCATTTTATCCAGTTGCACCCTATGGGACAGAGGAATACCATTTGAGTGGAATAACTTTTATTTTTTAATTAATTATGGTTCTGAAGTGAGCAGAACACCACCATGAAGGACCAACATTTTAAACTCAGTTTCAAAAAAATTAGATAGATCCAAAGTTATCAGACTTCTTGCTCAGACTTCATGAAAAATACATTCATGAAAGTAGATTCCCCATTGTTTCTTAGCAACAGCTTCATGACCAGCAAAGTATTGCAAACTCTGCTTTGCAAAATTTCCTCTCTCTTCATAACTTCATAAAAATGCAATTTGTCCATCAGTAATGCAGTAAGTTCTCCAGGATCCTAAGACATAATACACATCACAGTTGAATAAACTCATCATAAATCTTCCAAGGAAGAAAATCTTAGAGAACTGGAACATGTACATGGTCAGTTAACTGGGCTGCACTTCTCTGCATCATAATCTGTTTCAAGCCAGAATTAATTGAATCTTGGAGTTGGTTGTGATGCTGGGATTTTTTGTTTGGTTGGTTTGGGGTTCCTTTTTGGGGGCTGGAGGTGAGGGGTGTTTTATGGTTTGTTGGGTTTTTGTTTTGGGGTTTTATTGTTTGGTTGGTTTGTGGTTTTGTTTTTTGTTTTGCTTTTTTGTTTGTTTTGCTTTGCTTTTGTTTACTGTGGGCAGGATGGAATGTATGTATTTTTTAACAAATTCTCACAACCACTTTCTGTGGGAGAACAGATTAACGAAGCTGTTCAAAAGCACGGATTCCAGATACAATGTGGTATCCAGATCACAATAGCAAGCTGCATGTCGTAATAATGTGGCAGTATGTAATGTGCTGGAATTGCTCATTAGAAAGAAAGGAGTGTTCTTAAAACATGAAAATGACAGCTCTAGACATTTATGCACAGGACTGCAATACTGGTTTCCTCTTAACTACTTTAGGTCAAAGGCCTGTAATTAAATTATTCTATTCCTACTGAGAGAATAATGTAACAATAGACTGCACATATTTTTAAACAAATTAAAAAGGTCAACAAATTAATGACTGAAAAAGACATGCCTATTTAAACAATTTTACAGCCTGGCAAAATGGCATATACTAGATTATAGAGTATATAAATGCATTATGTGCAGTAAAAAAGACTCAATGGAGTTTTAATAGATGATATTTAAGTGGTGATATATAAAGCAGTCAAGATTTACTTCTTACAAAAGCACTCCAAAGTATATGCTGAAACTGATCATAACTGACAACAATAAAAAAAACTTGGATTATATAGCAAAGTGATATGAAACTGTAGGAATGAAGCAACACAACCAATATTTTGTGGTGTCAAATAATGCTTGTCAGAATTGACAAATTTCAGTGAATTAGACTAATTGCACAGCAAACATTAATAGTTTTGGGTTGGTTAAAAAGAAATAATTTGATTCTTTGGTTACAGAAATCAAGAAGTCTAAATGTGTTCCAAAATATTAAAGCTTTTTAATGTGGGTTGTCTAAGAATAATATAGGTAGAATTTCTATTGCTTTTCTACATGCAAAATGGAACCAGACTGTACCAGTACCCTTGATAACAAACTGGCTTTTATTCTTTTCAGATTTTTGAAAGCCTTATACTTATATATATTCCTTTATGAGATTATTTCCATTTATTATTTAAAATGGTATGGAATAGCCCATGAATGAGGGACTTAGAGGAAAGACAGGAAACAGGACATAAAATTTTCTGTATTAGAACACCAAAATACATAATGGCATAAATAAAAAGGAGGAAAAGTTTAATAAATGTTCTCATCTAGAACTTTAAACGTTATTTTCCTTTAAAATGAATTTATACATGAATTGTGTGAAAAGAATGCCAAAAATTGTAATAGCTACTATGATAAATAATCAGCTCCTAAATTTATTCCACATATATATGGTATATATATACACACACATACACCTTACATTTTCATCATCATTCTTTTGATGATGATTCTTTTGAGCATTTATGTTTTTCCTATGGAAATAAAACAAGTTATCAGATCCTGCTTAAAAAAAAAAACTACAGGAGTATTATACTTATTTCATAACTGAAACTTGCAGCCCCAGGATGCAAGTGTAAAGCAAAACAGGAATTCATCTAACATCAGAGCTCTGCTTCATTGTGGAATTTCTCAAAGGAACTCAGTAAGAAGTCATCAGAGACACACAGTTAGTACTATATTCTTCCTAACTTTGCTTTTAACTGCCTGCAAGCAGTACAGCTTGAGTTAGCTTGGGCTAAATACAGGAAATATGACCCTGCAAGCCTGAGTTTGCTCTTGACAGTTTGCAGATCAATTTTGTCTTTGAAACTGGTTTTGCTCTGCTTAAGGTGGGACCTGCAAATGTCCTTTTCAACCTAAATGTTAACCAAGCAAGCCTATGAAGCACTGGTTTAAACTAAACAAAATCTCCTATGCCATGCCCCCCAACAATGTGGTTCATTCATGGAATTGCTGAACTCTTGGTTGCAATGTGTATTCTCTGAATCCTTGAATCCACCTTGATGCTCCATATCTCACATAGAGAACAAGTTGTGATATTGTGTGAATTGACACATATGGGTAACCAGGCCAAACACCAAACCACAGTTGAAATGCAATGAGTAGATTTATTTCATTACCTTGCTAACAATTCTGGGTGGCAAAGATGCACAGTCTGTGCTTTTATGATCTCTCTCTCCCAGCAAGAGGCTCAACCATGTCTGTGAGAGTGTTTTATCTCCACACAGGAATTCAACTTCTCAACACAGGCAGAGGATGAACAACACTAGGCATAATAAATGGATTTACCCACACCGATAATCTTAGGATTTCCAGCTGCAAGGTCACTTTGAGCAAAACTATTCCCTCCTTGCCAAATCTTCCAGCTTTGACCCTTTCCTACCAACAGATATTATTACATGCTTTACTACTCTTCAGACTATTTGAAAGAATCATTAGGATTTAATGCCTAACAGAAGAAGAGCCTGGGAGTATCTGTGAATCTCCCAAATACTCACCCAGTCTAATACAACTGCTTTAGTGGGATCTCTGTTTGGAAATGTATTCCATGGCAGAGGCAGCAGCTCATGAAAATGCTGGCATCCCCATTCTTTCTCAGTCTTGTGATACCAAATCCCTTGCCTCCCACCTCCTTCTGCCACAGTCTTACTCCTTAACCACTATTTTGGGATAAAAGACTATTAGAGAGAGATTTACACATTTGAGCATATCTAATTTCCTGTAATTGACAAGGAAGCTGTGGTCGATACAGGCAATGGTGATGTAGACAGTGCAATCAGTGGAGTCCAGAATTCAGTATTGGTCAATTTTTCTCAGCAGCAAGTAAGGATGTCCTTTAGGGAAATCCTAGCCACAAGCACTCCAACCTCCACTGACTGTTGATTGCTACTGACAGTAGCGGGAGCAGCCCACATCCTGATTTCCAGACATGGTAATTCAAGTGCTTTAGTTAGGAGCTGAAACCCACACCTACTGATGTAGTATGCACGCAGCTTATTCTGCACTTTGCAAAGCAAGGGGAGGACAGCAATGTGTACACAGAGAGTAAGAGGTGCTCAGCACGCCTTTGCTCCTGAGCTGAGAAGCCATGCCAGGAACATCACCCCAACTCTGCCAAAGTGAGCACAGGAGGAGGGCAGGGAATGGCAGGAGATGTAGGTGGCAAGGGAAGAAAGGCACAACCCTGGGAGCACAGAAGAGGAACAGAAAGCCAAACATAAGGCCCACAGTGACAGTACTGACACCCAATATCTTCAATATCAACCTGCACTTACAACCACCGCATTATCACGGCATCATTTCCTGCCCTTTTTAGTGGGAACACATGAGGGCTTATTCTTATCTAATATTCTTTTATCAGATTTGATGCTTTTGGCATTTTAGGTAGCTTTCTTCATACCATATAAAATAATGTTCAGTTATGTTATCTGGGCACTCTTAACACTGGCAAATTACAAAAAAGCTGTCCTGTATCTGAGGTGTTCTCTACTGATGCCTGGAAACTTCACCAGGAGGTTCCTAATCTCAGTGTGAGAATAGTCCAGATGGCAACATACACGTGCAGTGCTAAAACCGTATCGTGAAACTATTACTTAACAACACCATAATTATCTTTAAAATGTAATTTTAACAACAAAATATTTCTAACTTGATTCCATATAAAAATATCAAGTCTTTATTTCATAAAACATAATTTTTAATGCACTTTGTGTATTTAGTTATGTATTTAATGTGGTATATCTCCCCCATCCACTTCAATAAAAACAGATAGGCTGAAGACATGACTTCTCATTGAGGTATTTACTGGGAGTAGGTGACTTGTCATAGTAATTTAAAGATTTTACTGATAGCCCTTTAAGCACTACTTATAATGCAAATCTTGCAATTGCTATGGTATTTGTATTTATAGGACTATGTAACTTCATATTCTACTACACAGCAGATTAATAAAAAATAAAAAAAAAAGTGTATATGCAGTCTGAGTAAGATAAGACAGGCAGTGAATGAAATAGGCTAAATATAAAAAACTAACTCATTTAGAAGAAAAATTCAAAACAGTGTGATTTGGGTGAGTGTTCCAAGTAACCTAGTAGACCTGACTAAAAGAGGAATAAAAATTTGGAAAGGGAAAAAATAAATCCATTTAATGCTGCTACATGCTGAACATAATGAATAGTTTTAATTTTAGAACCCTTAAATCTTCTATTTTGTTTTCTGAGAGACTGTTGATAAGACCTGAAGAACACTGGAATGATTACAAACAAGGATTTTTAGTTCACACTAATTTTCTTCTGAACTATTTGTACGGCACAGTTTTGCCAAGTTTCCTTTCAAATCTGGGATTTACATTCAGTTGCTTTAGTAGTAACGGCGGAGTTCTATGCAAATAAAGCATCAATTAACCTGCTTTGAGGTTGCTGATTCAAAATAAAGCAAATTAAGGAAAGTCTTAGATATACACCTGCCATCCCCTCCCCTTCTTATCACATACTCATATAAAGTAGAATATAATCTCAAACTAGACTAGGAGAAGATCCTGCCAGAAATACAGTAACAACTGTGTGCTGTCTGGGAGATAGACTGAGTAAATTGGCCCTCCGTGACATTATGCTCATATATAATGGGGTAAATTAATGTTGGCACTGCTCTTGGCTGTCTGCATTCACACCCAGAACTGTAGAATTCATTTAATTGGATGAATTTCAAGTAATACTGGAAACTTCTGCCAATAACCAAATTGAAACTTCCCAGAACTAGAAAGATACAGACCATTCCTGCAGAGAAGTGTTGAAAGGTTTGACAGATGATTGCTGACCCAAGCTAAAATGAGTATATATTTCAGATTGAAAAGCAGAGCTATTCAATAGCTCAGTTATATAAAATCTCTGTGTATCCCTGTTTTAGGATATGTGTCTAATTAAAGAAGTGTTTCCCTTATGATTTATACTAGCATGACTAACACCCTAGAAACTTTTCTCTCCCAAAAGAATGTTAAATTTAACCATGACAATGGCTTTCTGTTAAGAGTTACCTACTTTGTAGCTTTTTAGTTTATGTCAGTCACATTTCAGAATAACCTTATCAGTAACAAAATATGATACTCTGGAGGGATAGATTGCTTATATGCTCTAGCTTTTAAGCTATTTTCCATTATACTGGATGAAGACAAGTTTTTATTAAATACTATAAATTATAATATTTCTTAATATCATATGCTAATCATGTCAATCTCATCAGGTTCAGATGAATTTGTCACACGTACCTTTAATAATGACGCTATAAATAAGTAGTGATATAACCTTCTTTGTCTTCGGTTCTTAGCTGACAACACATTAGTCCAATATTCTTACTGATTAACCTCAACACTTACTTTCTCTTTTTAGATCCCTCTTTTATATGTCAGATTCTGTTTCCTGTTTCCGTAACTGAGTGGCAAGACAGATAAAATAAGATGAAATTCCAGCAGCCAGAACAACTTAGTAAGTATGCTGCTTCAAACACCTCACCTGGCAGACTCAGTTTTCTCTACATGCAGAAAGGCAATGCATTATTTATAGCAATTTCCATACCACAATTATTCTTACATAAATAAAACAATATAAAAAAGCAGTAGAAAAAGACCATATTAATCAGGTGCTTACACCTCTATTGTCACAAAATTAAACCGAGTTCTTTTGTATATTTTTTTTCCATGATAAGAACAGGTCATGGTTCTGTAGATTAGGTCCAGCCATAATAAATGCTTATGGTGCATATAGCTGACATATTAGCAAAGGTAAGAAGACATTGCTATAATGCTTCAAGGTCGTGTTACATAACATTGGTTTAAAATACAGTGTTACCAAGAATGATTAACTATTGCACTCTAATTACAGACAAAGAAAATTTTAAATGACAGTTTCTGCCCCTAAGTGTTTTCACAACAATTTAGATACCTGTTAACTGAACGACACTAAATATTGACTTACACATTTGGAAAAAAAAACCCCGCACCAAGAGAGGGTATATTACCCATATTTGGCACAGTGCCAGACCCCATGCAATCTCTGAAATCAGCAACACTGAGTTGGGAATAAACCTGAGTAGGTTGGCATGCTCCGTGTATTTCATAGGCAGCATCAAATTAAGATCATCTCAAGGTATCTACTCTACATCAACGGCAACAGACTTTGTTATTTCTCATTTGCACACATTTTTGTTGTGGGTGTTTATCTCCCACTGGACTTCCATTTCCTGGCAGCTATTATCACAGTAACTCCTTCCCCTAATGTGGCTCTTATTTTTTGAACCTATTTCCTGTGAAATGAGTGGGCAGAACAGCCAAATCAGCATGCCCTATTTTTTCTCTCCTATAAAAACCAATCCTTACAGAATAGTGTTTCTTTTCTTATTACAGAAATATCTGTCCTATGGACTTCTCAGATTGAGTATAATTTTAGAGTTCAGGCCATGTAGGCTGGGAAATTCAGGTCACTTCATGATCTTTATCATAAGGACAGATGCATGGGTTTTTGGAAAAGTTATTCTGTCTTTCCTTGCTTGGCTAACATTTACCTTCAAAAGTTTAGACATAGAAAGGAAGTGGAAATCCAATATCCATTATCACATACAAAAAGCTCTGGTGTATATTAGCTATGTATATATTTATGAGTATTTCAAAACTGCATAGATATAACCAAACTTCAGGAAGTATCATTAAGTGTTAAAGCATTTGAGAGAAGCTCTATATGTAGGAAAGCACATATTATCCAATACACTACCACAGAGGAAGAAAACTTCTTCCTTTGCAAAACAAAACCACCTCTTCTCAGCAAAAAGTTAAAGATAGCTAGTTAATGAAAAAAAAAAAAAAAAACAAACAACCCACCTAAAGATCAGCATAATTTCTCCTTCAAATGGCAATCATTAACAAAAAGCACAGACTTGCACAGTGGGAAAAACTGTAACTGTACTGTGCTGATCCAGCACACTACATACAGTAGTGTTATAAAAGTCTACCAGTGTTCACTTTGAGAATGCAAACATTTAGCTTTTTAAAATCAAGATGAACAGCCTTTTGTGCAATTTGTACTCAGTTTTGTAGAGCTGAACCAAAACTGCTTCGGAAGTGACTGCACTGTGGTCAGTGGAAAGAGGTACAAGATGCTCCCTGTTTTCACTTGTTGAACAAAATAAAGAGTGATGCTGATGGAGTTTTCATTAACCAGCAAAATAAGAGGAAGCCTATGGGCTAGGGGAAGCTTGAAGAAAATATTTTCAGTGAACTAATTTAGTTTGTAATCACAGTAATACCTGCTGGATCAGAGCAAATATTACTATTTATGAGGCGATTTAGCAGCAAATGACAAGCTACACTGACTCTATCTAAGGAGCTGTTTTTCAGAACCATATTACGTGAATATCTGTAGGTATAAAGAAAACACACCTGAACAATTGCAGGACCACCTTAAACCAGTTTTGACTTTCCATTGTATTCCCTTGGGTTGCTGCAGTGTCAGAAAAGGGCTAGTTCTCTATTGAAGAACTGATGCTTGCATAGGAATGGAAATGGAGGAGACTAGAAAGTGTTAATGCACTTCAGATATTTTCTTCTTTAAGTCTCTGCAGTCATAATGCCGCACTCATGATTTCTGCTTTGAGAATTTCACTAGGAAGAAAAGATTATAACTATTATTCCTTTGCTCATGAATTCTATACTTTCCCTGCTGTTCAGTGTTTTTTTTCCCTTCAGTATAACTCTACAGGAGAGTGTGAAATGACTAGTGATGCCTTCTGTTCCTGTATCTCTCTTTACTGTCATAGAGGAAAGAGGGTTGGCTTTCTTCCTTCTTTTGGCAAAAAGAACTTAATAAACTTTGGTTGCCTTTTTTTTTTGTTCTTTTCTTAAGTTAGAGTAAAGGATTGCAGTTCTGCCAGAGTAAAATAAATGGAGCCAAGAATTTTTTTATCAATATGTGTTTCTATGTACCACATTCACTGTCAGAGATTATAGCCTTCAGGATAAGGTTACTTAACTAATTCATTTGGCAAAATTTTTTTAAGCCAGACAATTCAGTAAAATTTAGTAACCAGGAAGAATTATTTATTATTTAGTATTTGGCTTCAGTGGTCCTTGGCCTATCACATGCTACATGCGCCCCTCCTTTCAATGAGTTGTGGCAGACATGCAGAAATATAAAATCTAAAGGACAGAATGCCGTATCACATTCAAATAAAATTTATCATCTGACAACAGTCTACTGTAAAAGTACCCCTGCTCTAATTAATGCCAAAGCCAAGTTTCTGTATGAATGCCTCAAAAATGTAGTTAGAAAACTTATCGCTGTCTAAAATTGTGAGCCCTAATCCAGACCTAGTTACTTCTGTGAAGCCAGCTGGAAATGGACAGAGGACAGGACAGCAAAACTGGGCACCTGATCCTCTTGGAAGACAGCATTCACTTGTTTCAAAGGCCAAAGACTTCTGCTTATTTGTTTCTTGTTTGCATTGGCAACCAATCTGAGTACTAGTTTATCAGGCAGCACTACCCACCCACGGTTTGACAGCTGAACAGCTGAGACGGAGGAAAAGCTGGAGAAAAGCCAAAGGACCCGGCAGTGGCAGAGAACAGCTGACCCTACACACGCAGATTAATGAGTCTACAAAGATAGGTCTAGACAATCCCTATTACAGATACCACTTCAGGTTGAAGGTGGTAGCAAGGAAACCTCAACCAGCATTTTACCTACTGTATCCTTATCCAGGATTTTATACAAAAAATTTCTGACATATTCCTTATGGATGCTGAAAAGGATTAAAAATAATATCCCACAGATATATGGATCAGCTGTTACCAGTTGAATATAAAGCATGAAGTAAATAAGATCAATTCTACTATTAAGTAGTCTTTTAACTGCTTATTTGTGTAAGCATGGATAAATACATAACATTTCCCTTGCCAATATCAAAACAGAAAAATACTAAGCTTTGTACAAAAGTTCAAGTTCTTTCAAGTCCCTCTTGGCTTTCCTTCAGGAGTTCAAAAACTAACTGCCTTCATCAGCTACACATGCTGTGACGAAAGACAAAAAAGTGAAGATAATAACATATATTGTTTTCACGCTTTTGTTTTATTTGTGAACATTCAAAGAATGTAAGAGAAATACTGTAAAAATCTCTGATTAAACTCAGATTTTGCTGCTCCGGTTTATAATCTCTGGAAATTCACTGAACTGAAGGACATTTTAGGACATTAGAGGACACACAGTCTTCCTTCTCAGATGACTTTTTTTCCCCTTAGCCCTTCAAGTAAAAGATTTGTAAATACAATTCCATTTAAATAAATTTAACAAAAATAATAATTTGTGAAAATATAATGTAATTCAAATTAAATAAATGTTAATTTTGGTTGGATTTCATCCCAGTCTATTAAAAGTAACCATTAAGGTTAAGATCAACAGCTCTTCTTGCCAAAGATTTTCCACAATATTTATTGTCTAAAATGTGAATTTTCATATTACCTCTTTTTTCAGAGAAGACCTGTATCACCAGCATTTTACTTTTCAAAGAAATAGAGAGTCTGGAGACAACTGAAGAACAAAAAAAAGATACTTGTAGGTAGTAGCCACATTTGCACTTCACTTACAAAATAGTGAAACTAAGTAATAATCTACATTTTAAAAATAATATTATGTTTCTCCTGTATTTGCAGTAATAAAAGATGGGCACAACCATAAAAAAGCACCCCAACTCTTGTAAACAACCAATAACAGAGTATTCTTGTTGGAAAAAATTGGGGTTTGTATTTTTCCTTTTTTTAAACTCTCTCCACACTATAGTCAATTTTATGGTTATCTACCAAATACAGAAGATAGGTGCAAGTGACTTCATGACAAAATTTGTTTCAATTAGATACAAAGGGCATAAGCATCTGTTTTAATCTGTGTAGCAAAACAGAGCTAATGAAGATGTGACTGCTATTATATTATTAATAAAACAATATTTTAAAATTTAGCAGGAAAATTCAAGATGTATGAAATTTTTATTCAATCTAAGAAAGAATTTTAGACTGTGATTGATTGACCTTGTCTGAACAGCAAAGCCATTCTGTCACTCCCCTCCTCAGCTGGATTGGGGAAAGAAAATATAAAAAAACACTTATGGATCAAGACAAAGGTAGAAAGAGATCACTCAGCACTGTCACAGACAAAATAGAATCAACTTGGAGAAAAAAAATTAAATTTATTACCAATCAAAATCAGAGTAGGATAATGAGAAATAAACCCAAATCTTAGAACACATCCCCTACTCCTTCCCTCTTCACAGGCTAAATTTCGCTCCCAAATTCTCTACCTCCTACTGCCCAGAGGTGCAGGGGGGCAGGGAGTGGGAGCTTTGGACAGTTCTTCCCAGATTGTCTCTGATGCTCCTTCTTCCTCAGTGGAAGGACTCCTCACACTCTTCCCCTGCTCCAGTGTGGGTCCCTCCCACGGGATGCAGTCCTTCAAGAACAGCCATGGATCCCCACAGGGTCACAAGTCCTACCAGCAGACTACTCCACTGTGGGCTCCTCTCTCCATGGGGCCACAGGTCCTGCCAGGATCCTGCTCCAGCATGGATTTCCCATGGGAACACAGCCTCCTTCAGGCACCCACCTTCCTTAGCGTGGGGCTCTCCANACTTCCTTAGCGTGGGGCCCTCCACGGGCTGCAGGTGGTTGTGTGCTCCCCCATGGACCTCTCTGTGCTCAGAGGCACAGCTGCCTCACCATGCTCTGCACCTGAGGCTGCAGGGGAATCTCAGCTCCGGCCCCTGGAGCACCTCCTCCCCCTCCTTCACTGACCTTGGTGTCTGCAGGGCTCTTTCTCTCATATTCTCACCCCTGCCTTCTCTGGCTGCTGTTGCACAGGCTTTCTTTTCCCATCTTGAGTACATTATCCCAGAGGTGCTACCACTGTGGCTGTTGGGCTCAGCCTTGGCCACTGTTGGGTCTGTCTGAGAGCCATCTGGCGTTGGCAGTGTCGAACGTGGGGGAAGCTTCTGGCAGCTTCTCACAGAAGCCACTCCTTTAGCACCTCTGCTGCCAAATATTGCCATGCAAATTCAATGCAAAATTTACCCGGTTCAAGTGTACTCTTTTGGGCCCCGTAGAAATAAGAAACCAAATATCCAAGAACTTCTGAAACAGCTGAAGCTATTTCCTTGTCACCTTTAATTTTTAAGAAGTTGATGAAACAGTGAATTAATTGGAACTGCTGAACCAACCCTAACCTTTCTTTATTTTCCCAAAGTTTTGAAAACTTTAGTTTGCAAAAGAACAGTGCAAATAAAAAGATATGTCTCTTGTTCTAAATATTTTTGTTAATCAGTCCAGAGGGACCAGAAGTATTATGGTAGGCTTCTAAAGGGTTGATGTACCTGAAAAGATGAACTGTCATATATTACTGTTTTAGGTTCACTGCACTGAGCTAATCTATCTGTCTAATTTGAAAAATCCTAGTAAAGCAAGCCTTGCATGCAAAAATCTACTTCCCTGTGGAATCCACTTCCCTGAATGCTTTAAAATTTTGCAGTGTTTTGTACCTTTCCTCTTCCCTTCACAGGAGCTGCTCAGACACCTTATGCCTCTGAGTTTTCCCCATTTCTGCCTCAAAACAAACACTCTTCCAAATGCTGATTAGATAGTGTAGTGTCATTTCCTCCAGGAAACAAATCACCAAACCTGGTAACAGCTCTCTAGACAAATACTCACAAATTGGATGACTAATAGTAAAGGATGCTGAACTGTTCTAACTGGATAAGGGAAAATTCACACATAAGATCTTGTTGAGGAGCATTTCCAAAGAATCCCTTGTGTCTCTGAGAAATCTTTCGATAATACTATTCCTAGAACTTAAAAAATGCCTACTTTATTGAATAATTTTTTTACCAGTAACTAAGGAAGCAATGACATCTTAATTTTCTAACACCTGATAAAGGATCATTGAGCTGAAGAGGAACAAAAGAAATTATTCAGTCTAAGCCCTGGTCATGAAGTTGTCTGAAACACCACCAGTTATAGACACTCCATAACTTGTGTAGACTACACATCTAAAAAACTTCCATAATATCCTCATAAGTGCTGTGTTGTAGCTGTCTGCTCATTTTCTTACACTCTTGTTGATTCATTCCAAGTATCAGTTTTTCTTTAAATGCAATGCCCAAACCTGAATACAAAATACTGAATATTGGTGCTTTTTCAGTGCTGAACATATGTATAAGAATGGCCCAACCAACAAATAAGGGGCAAGAAAATAATGAAAAAGAGTTTGAGGAATTTAGTGTAAAATATTTAATAAATCACTTAGTTTGAATCACAGGTAACCTGAACAATCACCATTTACAGACACTCAGTACAGTTAATTGGTTCTGAGGGTCAGTGAAGTGACTATCTCATGGATAGATATAATATATAGTTAAAGTATTTGATTATCATGCGATATTGTCAAATTCTGTATTATGGAATAATAACATTTGATAGTTCAATGTTCGTGTTTCTCCTTTGTGAAGGAGAAACATAATTTAAGGACTAAGTGTTACAGGCTGCATATTTAACTTAGATATGTGGAAGCAAATGATTCTACTGAAATGGAATTATCCCAGATATACATTGGTATGAATGTAATTTATCATATTGTGTGCTTTGACAAAGGTAAATATACCTAAACTGGAACATCCAACAAAACATTCCAACACAAAAGGGAGTGTTTTAATAACTGATTTACCTGCAATAAGGAATTTCCTCCATAACTTAAAAAAAATCTCTTAACAATATGCAAAATAAAAAAATCTACATGTTCTGATAAAAGTAAAGCAAAATGTCAGTCATTCAAAAGTAATTTACAAGATAATAGCACAGAGTTAATGTGGGAAAAGAATGACTTGGTGGGTAAGGCTTTTTTGACACTCATATGAAACACAGTTAACTGTGTTTAAAATCAGGTGTTTAGATGCATTTCCCTTATTCAGGGCAGAAAAGTTATCAGAAAAACATTGAAAGCAGAAAATTAGGTCATTTGAAGAAATATTGCTAATTTTAAATTAGTTATATTTTTGCTCTACCTTTTAAATTCATTTCTTTCTCATAATAGAAATTGAAGAAATATCAGATCTCACTAATAATGGGACACAATCAAGTCTCAGAGCCCATGATTTAGGAATTCTGCAGATGTGGCCCCAAGTCTCTCATACCAGCTTCCTCTTTTGAGAAAAGAGGTTCCAGTCTCAATGAGGATACTCAGCTAACCCTGCAAATAGGAATAAGTAAAAAAAAAAGTCATATTGTGGTATATTATTCATTCAAGAAGGAATGGTCATAATTATAGGCAGTCATCGAGCAGCTTCCCCTCCTATTAAATGAACAGTAAAAGTAGGAAAAGGAAGATACAAGGCAACAGTTTAAAAGACAGTTAAAATAAGACTGCTAGTACTGAAGTCCTGAAGCACTTCTGCATCAGTACTGCACAAATCTGTTGCACAAATCTGCTTTTTAGGGTTTGTAAGCCTCCATATTCCTGCTGTCTAACTCAAAAAAGAGGTGGTTAAAAAATATTGATGAGATTTGCCATCAGCCTTTCATTTTTCATTTGCATCCAGAACATATTAAAACTGTGATCCTTTAGCATGCAGCAGCATGTTTTCTACTCAGAACCTGACATTCTCTGTTTTGAAACTTTGTGTACAGTTAGAATAGGGAAAAAATAAAGCCATTAAAACCTTATGATTAGAAACAAAATGATTTCGTCCAATATTTATTGTGCCTATGGTCATAGCCCTGGAATATTTGGTTAATAGTTTTCTTCCCTAAACTTAAATTGTTCAAAATATTGTGGATTAAAACATCAGGTGAAAAAGTAATGAAAAAGAGATCAAATAGCAGACAAAACCCCTATGACTTTCATCTCTATTTAGTCAATGTAGATATCTGGGTATACTAGGCAACCTTTCATTTTGAAACATCATAAGCTATATGACTTGTAGCAGCTGAAAACCCGATTGTTTGTGCACATTTACATTTCATGTCTCTATATTATCTATATCCAGATATTTAGGAAATCAGAGTTACAGTAACTTCTTAATTTAATTACTCATTTTCCTGAATATGACATTAGAGACAAAGTAATGGTGTGGATGAAATTATAAGTTAATAAAAAGTTCATTTCCTTCAAATACTTTAAGTTTTATTATTAATATCAAAAGGTGAATAACATTTTATAATCACTTTTTTATTTGCTCATCATAAACACCGAGAAATAGCAAATAATATCACTCAAAAATGCATCAGAATAGGAGAAAAAGGTAAAATAAACCTTTGTAACACTTTTGCTGCTAGAAAAGAAATCCTCCTTTTATCTGCATCAGCCTAGTTAGCTCCCATAATCTTGCCATGAGCAGAACAATAACATACCTGTTTTCCACCTGCACTGTGGTCCTTTCCTTCATTTGCAACTGGCATTGAAAGGCAAAGCTAAAATACACAGCCTTCCGTATCACTTCCAAGTTATTTATACCACTCTTGAAATATAAAATATATAGAACTTAATAAGATATCTCAACAAAATAATTGCCATTTTATCAGATCAACAGAGAGCAGAAGAATTTTGAATTTTTACTCATTATATGCGAGAGAATAAGCCCAGAAAAATATCCTTGAAACCAGAGTGTGGCATGCCCAGGGACCTCATGCACTAAGCAGGCATGGCATTTGTTATTTAAACTCAAGATCTCCAGCCAGGTCTTTGGCCCCATCAAGCCCACAGCTGGGTGGCCACCAGCTGGGCTGCCTGGCTTCCTGGATGGCCCCAGGGAAGTTTCCACCAATGGAACCAGCAAAGACAGTCAATCACCGACCCCTGGCAGTCGGGTCTGGGAGCCCAGCAGCTGGGAAACCGCCCCAACCTTCCTTCCCACAGCTGAGGGAGGCAGCAGGACAGAGCCTGAGGCAGTGGGGAACCTGCAGTGGGCAGCCGCAGAGAGCGCTCAGGGGAGCTCAGAACGAAGCAGTCTGACCTGCGGCTCACCAGACCCGCTGTGCAAAACTCATCAGGTGGGCTGCACAGGGAGCAGTGACCCCGTGTCAGTGACCCCGTGAGATGGTTACCAGTGCTTCTATCAGCTGAGAAGCCAAGCAGCCCAGAGGCTCACATTCAGTCTGGTGATACTTCCAGTGCCCGCTTTGGAAGGGAGATGGGTAGCAGCTCGCTCACATCACTGATCACGAGAAGAAAATTAATCCTTTTGCAAATTGGCAAGGTCAGAAAGGGGGCCCTTGACTTACAAATATTATTGGAATTCTGCACAGCTAAAAGTATCCATGAAGTTTGAATGGACCAAGACAAGGGATATGAGACTAGAAGATGACAAGATTAAAACCTTAGATAAGCCACAAAGCTCTACCAGAAAATATCCTACCAGCAAACTGTCATGAAGGAGATTTAGCAAGCTAGTCTGCATTCACATCCATATGCCTGTGCCTAAACACGGCTCCCTAAAATTTCAATGCAGTGTGAGGTACTGAGACGAGCTTAGTGAAAGCCCAGTGATCCATCTGTACTGGTCAGCACAGAGTGGTAGTCTCTCCATATGTGGGACATCTCTGACAGCAGAATTGGGGTGCCATATTCCTTTTCCTCCACCCCAAAGTCTTTGAGGATTTTTTCTTGTGTCCTAAGCTAACTTTTGAAACACTGGACTCTGGAGAAAAAAGGCTTCAGTGCTCCCCAGCATGCTCAGACAAAACACTTGCCATCTTGAAAGCCCAGTCTAACAGCAAGACAAATAGCTAGGGACAGCAAGGAGCAGGATGACAGTGTCTGAAGATCAACAGTCCTGTAAATGATTTCCAAGAAACTTGTCACAGTGAACCAGCAGCTTAATGCCTCTCTATGAGCCCAGATCTGCGATGTCAATCTGTGACACGCAGCCATTGCTTCAGAATCTTAAAAAAAAAAACCAACCCATATTTTCCTGGTGTTGCATGACAAACTCCCTCCAGATACTCAGCAGGTATTCCCTGAGATGTAAGCTGGCCCGACAGCAGAGAATTGGTTGGTTGAACAGTGTGAAGTGAATGTTCATGCTCTCAGCAGGAAAAATGTTTTTGTGGATACTACTACATGCAATGGATCGCACAGTGAAAACTCTGCTGAAATGGATGTTCTTGCCTTGATGAAACGGGTGGGATGTTTTTGAATATCCTGCATAAAGCTAGTGCAGGCAGCACACCACTAATGGAAATTTTAAAAGTCTCCGTTATGCAGCAAGCCGTCATCAATTCATAACTTCCACAAAGAGGTGCTGCTGCTCTGGGGATCTGCACTGCTGTTTTGCCATACTTGTCTTAGATGCAAATATATGAGCATATGCTACTTCCTATTTAGAGGTGAACTGAGTATTTCTAGGCAGAGGAATGGTTCTTTCTCTGGTGGGTGCTTCAGTCTATAATTCCTTGTTTATTATTTCAGATAGTCAAAACTCATAGTGTCCCACACAGTTTTTCTGACTTCCAACAAAATGCTAAGTCGTTTGTTCTGTTGTACGGTCTCAAATCATATGCCCAAGCTTTCACATCAATTAATTTTGGGCAGAGACTTTTTACAAGAGCATGTAGTGACAGGACAAAGGGGAATGGCTTCAAACTGAAATATGGTAGGTTTAGATAAAATATTAGGAAGAAATTCTTTGTTGTGAAGGTTCTGAGGCACTGGCACAGGTTGCCCAGGGAAGCTGTGGATGTCCCATCCCTGGAAGTGTTCAAGAGCAGGTTGGATGGGGCTGTGAACAAGCTGGTTCAGTGAAAAGTGTCTCTGAGCATGGCAGCAGGGTTGGAACTAAGTGATTTTTAACGTCCCTTACAACTCAGGCTATTCTGTGATTCTACATAAGGCTAACATTTTTCTTTACAATACTTAAAGAGGCTTCTCTAAATGCATAAACACATCACCAATGTCTTTCTAGTCAGATACCCTTCTGCAGATAATTGTCTCTTTGAGAGCCCACAAATTGTCCTCTTTTTGTGCTCGTGACAGAAAATTGTTCAAAACCAGTATTTTAGAAATTCTTCCTTTTATGCCATCCATTTAATTGTTGCATTCCCTTGTGTACTGATAATTTGGCTGGATAGGTCTCTACAACCTTGGATTTTTGATGGTTCACTGTGACCAGGATCGTTACTCTTACTTATCACCAGTCCTTGTTTTTAAAAAACATCTTCTGTTACCTTCAAGATACTGATGGGAACCTAATCAACCATGGCTTGGAGTTAAACCCACTGAGAGATTTGGAGTTCGAATTTGCTCTATTGCTGTTCTGGTAAACCTGCAGCAACCCTTTCTTTCTGCTTCACGCAGGTACTAGTATTGCTAACATCAGATCTTTCTTGATCTTTGAAAGTATGTGATGAACTTCTTCAGAGACCTCTCGATTCTTTATGTGAGGGAGACTATTTCAAGGAAAGCTAGAACTTTTTCCCTGAATAATACCACAGCTTGAGATATTACTTTAGCTTGATAGACCCTTACTTGTAAAGATGAAAACAGAATTTCAAACCAAACTGATTTCCAGTTCTAGTGATCCCTGAGCTCCCACACATAGAAATGTGACCAAAGTATTCAGAAGCACTGCAGGGATGGCTGCATGTGGTGTTGGTATTAAAGGTATAGATATTATGACATGCACAAAACCCCTTCAAGAATATGTTATTCAAAAGCTAAAGTGCAGAAGTGTAGAATGTAAAAACCCTCTAAGTACTGCTTGCTGTGGACTTTTGTTTTGTGGGTAGAATGCCAAGAATCTCAAAGACTTTCATCTAGAAAAATGACTGCAACAAATGCCAAAGGTTGTATTGCATTCCTGTGCCTTCCCTTAAAAAATATCCAAACTATTATAATGACTTACTTGGTGTATTCTGTTAGTTCATGTGGTAGCTTTCTGACTTCAGCATTCTCAGGTGAGCTGAATGCAGCCCTCTTCATATTTCAATCAATCTGGCCTCATCAAAAATCCTTTTCTGAACATTCTAATTTATTTTGGTTTCCTTCAAAAGTTTAATCAGTGTATAAACACTTCACAAATTTGATAGAGCCAGAAGTTTTCCATCTTTGTTGCTACTTAACAAGTATTTCTACCACTTGCTTTGTCCAGCAGGCATTCTCCTCTCTCTCATTGTTCATGCACTACGAAAGGCAAACGTGGGGTAATATGAGAGTGATTATTTTATTGCAAGTGTCCCACTTCATAGAAAATGGACCTTTTGAATACACCAGTAAATCCCCCCAGTAGTTTTCAAGAGACATTTTGCCGGTTTCCCTTTCCATGTTAGAGGTGTTGGCAGTTTAGCTAAAAAGCTTCTGTACATTGAAATTTGCTGTACATAATAGAAAAGCCTTTAATTTCCTCTATGTCAGCCCTTACAATTTGGCATATGTCAAGCAAAGAGGAAAAAATTACCCTAACAACTAGTAATTTAAGGTAAAACTTACACCCCCTTATTATTTATACAATATTTAAGGCAGACTTAAGGCTTTAAATATAAATTAAAATATAATACATAATCTTCATTTAAGGAGAAGAAAAAAATAAAATATAATCTCTTTAAAAGCATACATTTAAACTGGACATTAATTTTTTATGAATATAATAGACCAAGTATAAAGGCTGGATACAAAAACTGCAAGTAAGCATATAAAGTGGACTATGAGTGAAAAATAACTTAGTAATGATGGTTGTACACAAGTATGCCTGCAGCCTGACCTGCTTACCTCAAAAGGATATCATGCTGGTGACAGCACTCCCTCTGAGAAAAGGTTTATCTATCATGCTGTGACAGATTTGAGCCACTCTGAATTGAGTTATAAATACTTTGTGTTGTTAAATTTTTGAATACACTGAGATACCTCTGCTGTCTGTGAAACAGGTGGGATGCAAAAATCAATAACTTAAGAAATATTAAAGGACAAATTCAGAATCATTGGCTGAGAGAATTATGGGTCAGCCTCTTTATTATACATTTCTGTAAACCAGAAACCAGAAAAATTGCAACTCTACAAAACAGGTTTGAAAAAATTCTAGTTCAAGAGAAAGTTGTGTGAGAAGCATGAGTGTGGAGTGTGGTTTGCAGAGGCAATAATACATACACTAAGAGAGACAAAAAGTATTTTTCCATAGGGTAGAGAAGATTTATCTTCTTTGCCATAGTACAGTCTTGAATCTTTCCTTCTACTGTAGTGTAAATAAAGTAAAAGTATTTGCAGAATAAAATAAAAATATCCACAAGGGAGGGAGGTGAAATAATTTGCCTTCAACGGTTATTCTGTGCAAATGATTCTAAACTTCTCCCTTATGGGGACATGCCTAAAAGCAGAAGAACAAATTTGTCTCTGAACATATGACAGCACAGCTCTGCCACCTGAAGCTTTCTCTCAGACCTCAGGAGTCAATTTCAGTGCTACCCAAATCATTCGGTAATGCAGAGCCAGGCAACCACTATATATGTTTTATTCATAAAATGCAAAGTAATACCTTTAAGGCCAAAAGGGAGGGAAAGGAGTAGTGAATATGAACAGGATATGGAGATTAGCTTTTATAATCGTAACAGCGAATATCCTTAGCTGTAAAAATCAGAGAAGTGCCAAATACAGCCAAAAAGCTGTTGTGCTGTTGTATCAAGAATCCAGGTACATACACATCTCCTGAGGCGAGACCTAAAGACAACTTAGAACTTCTGAAAAGGTGTCAACCATCCTGTGTGACAACCCAGAATCTTATGTTGCCTTTTTTTGTTCATTAGGGAACATAAAGTTTCCAAAATGAAAATGATAGAGGGAGCTTTAGAGAAGAAAGACAGGTATAAATATAGAATTAGTGAGGAAAAAAGAAAAGTCTCAATGAACTTACATTGGACAAAAAAGAAGGTGAAACAATTACTAAGCACAATGTGACATCATGTTTATTGAAAATTAAAATAGATTAAAATAATGATTGTTATTAGTGGTTACGATTTGAATAAAATTTATTATACTAAAATTCAGAATAGAAATAAGGCACACTGAATGGAAACATTCATTGAGAACTTATGAAATTTGCTAGGTATGGTGATGGCAATGGAGACTGAAATCAGAGGGGCTTTTCTCCCAAAAGATTATAGCCTACAGGAACAAAGAAACAACTCAGGCAAAATCTAGTCAGATACCCTTCTGTAGACAATGGCTATTTCTTCTGCCTATGTAAGTGGCAAATGTTAAACTAAAATTTCAATTGAAAAATCTAAAGGTCGCTTTTATCTCTTTACAACATTTGGTACTAAGTGTCTTGTGCTAAGCTTCAGAGAACATAAAAATCAGAAATACTTCCTAAAAGAGTCTGAAAGACCCATTCATTGCATGAAGAATGAGAATTGTCAAAAAAAAAAAAAAAAGATATTTACACATTTCTGTTCTCCTTGGTATTGTCCTTACTAAGCATTTAACTCTTTCCTTGACACTTTATTTCAGAAGTAGAGGAGTAGTGTGTGATAAAAACAGTGACTACTGAAGAGTCTGAGTGAAGTTAAACAGCATATAATCCTTGCACAGCATGTCAGAATTGCATCTGAAATTTCCTTGGGAGAAGTAATAACAGAAGTTAGTTACCAACCTCTGATGACTGCGATTACTGCCTTTAGGAATGCTCAAATATCACAACAGCAAGAACATAATAAGATATGAGATGGAGGGGAAAAAACCCCAAAACTACTGGGAATGAGAAAAAACAGATACCAGTGCAAAGTGACTAAAAAGGGACCAAATCATTATTTGTAGAGCACGCTGGTAGAGGGATGCAATGGAAAAAGTAACACTAAAAACCATATAAAAAATGGTGGATCAAGACCTTCAGAGGAAAAGAGCTCTAAAAATGATTTTGAGAAATTAGGTGGTCTTAGTGAAGAAATGAGAGAGGTTCTTGAGGAAGACACCCATAAGAAAACTACAACATTTTAGAGAGATTTGAAGAGGTAAGTTTAGAGGATATATATTTTTTTTCTTTCAAGACATAGACGATTTAGCAGGAAACTAAATACTGAAATAAAAAATGGGACGGCTCTGCTTTTATTTTCTATAATCTACATCCAGAATGTATTCACAGCTAGGCTAAGGAAAGGTAGTGCTAAATAATGTCAGGAAAAGACAAATAATAAAGTGGACATTTATGAAAAGAAGTTCCATTTCCCCAAATATGAGTTATCATTAGCAAAGAGATGGGTAGGTAAGATCTTTAACTCTATAAACATGGCAAAGGCCTGAGGCAAAACTGGAGTTTGAGGAATCACTAATAAAGAGGTTATCATCAAAGCTTTCACAGAAGATAATGTAAACAGTAGGAAAAGAACACTGGCCCATTAAAAAAAGAGAGTTTCAGTGCTACTCATCATCAAGCAATGCCCATGACAGATTTATAACATCAAAATGTGCATATTGATGCAGGACTTGAACTCCACACATTTGGATGCAGAGCTAATTTATATTTGCTCTGAGTATTTATACTGTATTGACTGTTGGAGAAAATCAAATACAGAGTCACAATGGGCAAGACCAACGCTCAGACTCTCTACTATCCACGGTGGTAGATGCACATTGTAATGCCTTCCTGGCAGAGCAAATGATGTACAATGCAGGCAAACTTTGACCATGACTGGCATTGCATCCAGCATATTTTTATAGTAGTTGAGTCTGACCTTAAAAAACCAACTCTTCTTTTCAATAGACTACCCTGTTCAGAGTTATCAGTTCAGGCTGAAAAGGCTATTAAAACATAATAAGAGTTTCTAGCTATTGAAGATACTCAGTCATGTCATATATCACACACTCTTTTGTCTAAGGCCCTGAGTGACAGGTTGATTTGATTGATATGTCTTGAAGTCCCATTACAGCTGAGAATGTCAAACTGCAGCCAGCTCTTTACGCAGCTGTTAACCCTCTTTATTCAGTTCTGTTAAGTTAAAACTGAAGGGCTTATTCCATGACATAATAATTAGTATGTAGAATCTGAATTTTTCATGTGCTTGTCATTCTTAAGATAAAACACAATGAGAGCAAAGCAAACTGTCTAAGAACAATGCAGTTCCAACTTAAGACTTTCTGTGTGCTGAGGAAACTTATATTAAGCATAAAGAACAATTTGTAAAATTTTACTCAGGGTAGAAAGAATGATGAGAACAAGTTTAAGACAAGGAATTGACAGTTCACCTTTTTGACTCCTTGGAATCTGATATATCACTGACAGATTTTTTTGAAGTATATAATTCATGTGTGTGTGCCTATATATACACACACACACGAATACATCTACATACACACATATATACTCCATGTGTTGGTGCAATGCCTATGAATTGCAATGTAAGCATGTGTGCTTAGCCCATTTTTGATTAATTCAGTATTTTGGTGCTTATTAAAATATAGGAAGTTTTTGAAAAGCCAACATAATTAAACTCATCCTTAAAGAGAAAATTTTGGTTTGCCTTGTTGCACCTAAACCATGGAATTCCCTGTAAATTACCAGCCAGTACTTCCCAGATGACAGACTCATCTTCTGCATGTAAACTTGTCTTCTGTTAAGAATTTAAGCAAAATTCATACAGGGTATGGGCTTTGTCAATGGCTCCTCCAAGGGCTTCTTCCTAGCTTTGTTAAAAATAACAATCTTTGTAAAAAAATGACTTTGCATCATTTTGAAAGTTTTCCATACCTCCACAAGACTGGATTACTGAAGTCTGAAGTGCTAAACATGCTTGGTTTGCATTACTACCCTCAAGAGATGCAAAAGGTATCCTTTTTAATGAGATCTTGCTTTGACTTACCAAACTTACTTGTGTATAAGGTAGATTTCCCTAACTAATTCTAATAAAACACCATGGCGTAACCTAGCATTGTGTGCTCCAGATGCCAGCATATTTTGACTGCTTAGAGTTACATCTGTTCTACAGAGGACTTCCTGCCTTTTATGATGAACAAAATGTAGAGATCTATGACTTAACAAGACTTCAGCTTTATTAACTTAGGTCAACTGAGAAATCGCACTATGCAGGCCATAATCCTAGAAATGATCACTCTTTTCATTTGAAAGATCTTTTATCAATCTCCAATAGCTTGCTTCTGAAAATCCACCACTATTTTTACCTCCCTAGTAGCTGACATTACAAGTTCCATAAAAACAGGTTTTATTTATTTTAAGAGATTGTTGAAATCTGTCTCTGGGAATCAGAAAACCAGACTCTGCATGGCATGAGATCTATCTAGGACACCTATCAGAAGAAGCTGCAAACGATTCTCTTATTTTTATCTACCATGGGTTTCAAAATCAATTTTCCCCAAATTACTCTGGTATGAAATATGATAATTCAATTATTTCTTAATTCAGACTGTTTTCCTCATCAGCTTAAAATGATTTAATATTTTCTCTTCAGAACTTTTACTGCAGGAATTCTACATGTCCTAGATCTATTTTATTTTTTTCTTTCACTCCTTAAGTTAATAGAAATAAATAAACCCAAAGAGTTTATGTATGGTGAAAAATAGTAACACCTGAAAGCTCCATGCAGGAGATGTACCAGAGAGGTATTGAATAGTTTGAGAGTGGTTCATCTAACTTCCCAGTCCACTACCAGAATTTTGTTTTATTGCAGCTTCTATGAATGGAACTCCTTCCTTATTAAGTTAGTAGAGGTTAATATTGTAGATCATCTCTTTTATATTTATTTTAAAGATGGAGCTCTGCCCTAAAAAGAAGAAGAAATCAAGAAAACCTAGTCTGAGTTTATGAACTGTTTACATTAGTTCCAAGTGAAGCCACTGACTTGAAAAAAAAAAAATATAGGGGCAGGGGGGAATAGGAGGGAAGGGGGGAAAGTCAGACTAGTGTTGGGTAAGTCCTTAAATGTTTTCTAATCATTCCTCCAGGAAATGACTGGTGATTAAGTTTTCATGAAAATCAAGAATCTGGATGAAAACAGAAAACTTTGGATTCTACCAGTTTTTTTTTTTTTTTTTTTTTGAGTCAGGGTTTTATATACCTTCAAGGGGGCTTTGTTTCTTTGGGTATAAGGTATAATTTTAAAGAGTATGACAAAGTAACAAAATTAGTGCTGATGCTAAAAATATTTTTTTTCTTTTTCTCTTTTTTTTTTTTTTCTTTCTTTCCTCTCTCCATCCCTCTCTCTGAATAATGTCATGCAAAGGACTTGGGAAATGAGAGCTTGTCAACCACAGTCATGCTGCAAAGATCTTCATAGGAATGAGACCTTTATAAAAAACACACACAGTAGCAGCTGTGCAGATTCCTAGAACTATCACCTAATTATTTGCTTGCCCAATACTAGTGCAATTACCCATCAAGATTAGAAGAGTCTCCATTCTCTGTATAAAGACTTCTTGCCAAGGCTGTTGTTTCCACCCACTGCAGTGTATTTTTGACATGAGGACACTAGTTCATTAAGGTCAATGATTCGTTTTATACGGTCCAGTAAACAGCCAACTTAATGAAACTTTTTGGCTGATAGTTCCTTATAGCTGGCATAACAAACAGCTGACTAAAGTATTCCAATGTTCAGTGAACAATGATAACAGTGTCTATTTAGGGTGTGCAGCTATGCCAAATACAATCATATATAATCAGCTGCACCAGAAATCCCTGTCGACACATTGCAGAATATCATCAGTCAGATGATGCATCTGCTACAAGTGGCAGCTGTTGTGCTCTGGAGTGTAGACAATTAGACATGAATATACTCCTTGGGCTATCTGCAGCTCTCAAGCATGGTATTAACTGACACCTGTTAAGATGTAATTTTTGATATCTACCCATTATAATTATTGAAAATACAATTTAAGATATCTAAAGACATGAGATTTCATAAATAACAGTGAGCATAACAGCAATACTTCATGTATTTTTGGACTTTAGGTAAAGCTCTTTAAATAGTTCGCAAATGGTCAGGCTTACTAAAATTATAAGCCTCTTACCAAAGTCGTAAATGCCAAGCACCAAATGTATTGACATGTAATTTAACATGTGCTGCAGTGTAATTTTTTATATTTAATTACTGAAGTAGTAATAAGTAATATTGCCAGAAGAAGTATTAACTACATGAACAGGAGAATCAGACAAAAAATCCCTGTATGTAAGGTTGCAAAGAAACTGAGCATAAATCATTGCCTTTGGCGTAAATATTTACACATGGAATGAGCTGCGATTTTTATTGGATTTTGCTTTATTTGACAAGCTCTGGATCTTTCTTCATTTCACTAGATTAGGAGGTAATTTTGATTCAGGATAATTTTGATTATCCTTCTGACTTTCTCTGGATGATAAATTTTTCTTCTAGTGAGGAAATAATTCAGAGTTTTATCAAATTGTTACATATATCTACAAGAAATATGGACTGCTGCAGATGTCCTTAAAAAACACCAATCACACAAAGTTATTAAAAAAGTGTTCCCTAATTAACTCTTCCTCAACCTAGAAAAATATCATGCCCAGGCCGAACAGGATTAATCATGAAAACATATCTGAATTCCAGGAGTTTGCACACTGTAAATAAATTCTTAAAGTTTGTTCATTATTGATCGGAAACAAACAATGACAACTGTTCTCACAGAAAGTGATAAAGCATACATGGATAAGGCACACACACTTACATATCCTTAAAAATCAAAAGTTTCTGTCTAGGTTTTTCTCCCTCTCTTTCGAATAATTTTTCTTGCAAAGAGTAAAAGAAAGAGATTTTGTATAAAGTCTAATTGCATAGGATATTAAAAATATGGCTCTCAAGACACTATAAACATGTAATGCCTTATTTTAGTAACTGTAAGAGCTGTTAATTTGCTAATTGTAAATCTATTATCACTTGATTTTTTTATCTTTAAAGCACAATGGAAAGTATCAGGTTAACATCACTAGGAAAAGACCATTCTTCCCTTTAAAATTTGTTTGCTTCTGAAGATTTTTTTCTTAGCTTAATCTAGTTTTCTTGATTTTTTTTTTTTTAATATAATCCTGAATAGCCCTTAAACTGGATCTAAAGCATTAAAAAGAATCTGGTCTTTATCACTGCACATTATTTTAGTTCTCTGAATTTGGGTAAAGCCCATAGAGTACGTGGTACAAAGTCATTTACTGATGTTCATACTGATAACTTAGCTGTTAACCCTGTGAGCAACCTCATAAAACTCACTGAAGATTGTTGCCGACCAGCAGGGAAAGCCTTACATACTTGTCTGTAAGACTGGGACCTCAGCAACAGGCTAAGAAAAGGCAAAGCACTTATGATATTCTCCAATACTGGAGAAAAATCAAACATTTGAAAATAGCTCAGGGTTTTTTTCCATGCAGACAACACTAAACAATGTATTGCGATGATTGTTCACCTGTCTGGAGAGCTCCAAGTCTGAGAAGGCACTGGCCACAGTGCACCCAGACAATTCCTTTCCCTCCAGCGGTACTTACCATGCTGCTTCACACGTCAGTTGCAGGGCATGAAGCGTGACAGGATGCAGAACATGACAACTACCTCAGAAGTCAGCAGTACAGACAGCACAAGAGCAAGGACTGGGATTTGATCAGGAGCTAGAGCCAAATCTACTCAGGAAGACAGAAGCCTTGCAGGAGGAAGAAACTACCAAGCACTGATTACCAAGCAAACACTCAGCAGGCCTGGAGTCTTACTTAGATACTGTTTTAAAATCCCATTTTCCCTCACCAAAAAAACCTCATTTCGTCTTTCTGGATGTTCAGAGAGCAACATAATTTATATCCCAGATGAATATGTGGGACAAATTTTATTGCAATAAACATTTTGGGAATACGAGGATAAGCAAACTAAATTACTAGGAAGAAATGTGTTACTAGGAAAGGAGGAAATAGGACCAGAAATTATTCAGAACATATTTCACTGAACAATAACATAGTCAAACAAAACTAAAAATGCTGATTCATTGGTATGTTTTAAGTATAGGTTTGGAAAACAAGAGCTAAATGTCCAAGCAAAGGTCTAGGAACAGATTTTTCTTGCTTTCTAGCATAGCTTGATTCATGTGCTTTGGGAAGGGTTACAGGTCTCTGTAACTTTAGGAGTGTGCATGACCCTTGTTCTCACAAGAGGTGAATAATGCCAGAGAAACAGAAGTACCCTTTGCAGCAACTCTTTGAGTATTACAGATCTAAAACCCCCAGTCATCCTGTTAAGACTACACTTTATTAGAAATGGAGCCAGTCTACTGGCACTGAAAATTAAAAGGGTTGTAGAGGAGTATTTATGCTAGGGGCTAGGTGAAAGCCAACAGGCACATAGGAGCACCTGGTTCAGAATGAGACGTCCCCTTAGAGGATGTGGTTAATATTCAGTGTGTCTCTGAAAGGCCAGGAGAGAATAAATATTGGAATCACAGTATCAGGGTGGACAAACCAGACTGCTAGCTAGGCTCTCTGACTGGCATGTGCAATGTCAAACGCAGAATCACAGAATCACACAGAAATAATCAGGCCAAAAATAAAGACCTCTGAGGTCACCAACCTATGACCCAACGCCACCATGGCAGCTAGACCATGGCACTAGTCATTCCTTAAAAAACTCCAGGGATGGTGACTCCACCAACTTCCTCAGCAGCCCATTCCAATATCTAATCTACCTTTCTGTGGAAGCAAAGTAGATCAAAGGCATATTTTATTTTCTTGGCCAGAACTGCAAGCCTAATGCAGAGGGTGCTGATAGTACTGAGGATATTCCCACACTCAGCGTACTTTGTGTAGCAGATAGGTCAGAGGGGCTAAATCACTAGTGAATATAGGCAGAAGAACTACCACATAAATTAGGTGTAAGGTAGTGACCAGGACTGAGCAGGATTCATCTGAGAGTTCTGGACAATTATAAGAAGAAACTGAAGAGAAGATGGGGTCTCTTGAAGGCTGAAGGAGATATGTTTAACTTTTATGGTGGTGAATAAGGTGGTTCAGAGATATTATTCATCCAGTTAGGGGAGGTTCAGACTGGACAGTATGAAACATTTCTTTATGAAAAGAGTGGTCAGTCAGTGGAATAGACTTCCTAGAGAGGTGGTTGATACCTGAAGCCTGTCAGTGTTTAAGAGCACACTTCAACTTCTTGGTCAGCAATGAAGTGGTCAAGTAGTTGGGCTAGATGATCCCTGTAGGTCCCTTCCAGCTGAAACAGTCTATTCTGTTATATTCTAAATCCCACAATAAAAGAACAAGGGTCAGTCAGTGAAACTACTTGAAGATGTGTTTAAATAAGATGAAAGAATATTCATCTTATGAATCTTATGAGCAGCAAGTGAATTTGATGCCACAGAAAGCAGCTGTCAACAGTTTTAAAAAAGGATTACAGAAACCCAGCCACAACAGCTGCATAATCCAAAGGTACAAGGCAGGGAATATAACTGTGGGTACTGGGGGAATCTCTGGGGAAGGGACTGTGTAAATTGGTCAGACACCCATGCTGTCCTTAAACACCGTCCTCTGCTGCCACTGCCCGTCTGATCTAGACTTGGACATTGGTTTGGCTAAGTGCAGGGGTATTTTTTCCAGAGTTCACAGAAGTCCAAGGGGAATGATAACAGGAAAACTATGCAGAGTGATATCTAAGGTGTTTTATTCAGAGGGTTATTAGGATAATTTAATTTGTAATTATGACAAGTTTTTTTAATTTGTCTTATAAAATGAAGCATTACTTCTATGCGTTATTCTTTTAATCTTGAGAATGTAAGGCCATTAACCTGGAGAACTTTCCCAATACTAGTATTTGCTACAGATTCTTACAGAACGAGTCCTAAGGAGTTATATAGTTAATGGATAAAAAAAGAGCACAAGCAGAATAATCACAATGATTGAAAATATGTAACTAAAAATTCTTGCAGATAATTATTCTCCACACAGTAAAGCTGACAGAGCAGTCAATTCTTATACAGCTGATAGCTAGGTCTCCCTATATAAAATCTGATATTACAGAGCTGATATTTTCATGGGGGAAAAACTAAAACCTGTAATTTTCCTCCTTTTCTTTCTTCCACTAGACAATGGTTACTGATTGTTGCAGGTGTGAAGAAAGTTTCATTCTCCTTTTGTTTGAGCTCTTCTGTGTCCCATAGTAATAAATAGGGCAGTCATGAAGCTCAGAAGCTTTTTACACTTTAAAAACTGATTTCTTGTTTGTTTTTTAAATCCCTCTCAAAGACTCCAGAGTTGCAGAACAACTGGCAATATACAGTGACCATCTGCACCACCTTCATTTTTTGACAATTCAAATTGATTTTCTTCATCCTGTGGAATTCATGCCTGATGATGTGTTCTCACACCATCCAATGCATCTGGGAAGACACTGTTAGTAAGAGAACATCAGCATGAGCAAACTGCACTATGGCAGACCAAGTATGGAATCAAGCTGCTTTTGCCCTTTATGTGCAGGGTAAAGGTTTCAAGGCTTCAAATTTAGATAATTTCTAGAGCTGTATATGTGAAATATAGCCCAATGCCACTGATCCACTTTGCTAATTGATGGCATTTATCCTCAAAGACACAACAGAGTATGTTCTTATAAAGTCAGCAGGGCTTTTTATGACTTGCACAAAACACTTTCAACATAATAGATGCTGATATAATTCAAATCAGGAATAAAAATGGTTATGATGCAGAGAGCCAGTGGTGCATAGAAGTCACACACAGATCTGAAAAGGGAAATAGTGATTAATGTATCTTCTCAAGAGCAGCTTTACTCAACTAAACTATGCAAAAGTGAAGCACTGTGGAATAGTCAGAGTAGTCTTTCACTTTCATTATTTTACAGTAAATAATTTTTAGACCAGCAGGGTACTGCCTTAATTTGCTAGATTTATGAAGACTGATCCAGCAAAATATTTTATCATGCTCCTAACTTCAAATTTCAGAAGTTCCATTAAGTTTACTGGAATGACTCACATACTTATAGCTAAATACATATTCAGAGTTTTGGATGAGCTTGACCTAAATGTTAAGTGTAGTGACAAAACTGCATTTGGAATAAATAAATCCAAAGGATAAGTTGATATGAATTAAATAATAGAACAAAAATATATGAATTCTGCACAAAAAACATAGAAAAGTATATCCCATTATACAAAACATATGTGAGACAATGCAAAACACCACAAAATATGAAAAGGTTTAGCATGTAGCTTGACATGTTTTCCAAATTAATTATGTTACCAGAAAAAATCAATAAATTGAAGGTGCACATTTCACAGAAGTTTCTACTAAAGAATTTTATTTACATTTATTTAAAAATTGATATAACTTAATTTGTGATATTTCACAACATGATAATACATTATTTACTTCTAAAAGGGAATAATACACCATTTAGAATTGTTTCTTTGGAATGTTAGTACTTTGTCACACAATAGTCTAACTGAACTGGTATTTCTCAGGCAAATTTATAGTTAAATTTGTACAGTGTCAAATTTAATTAAATGTTTGCTTGTTAGCTTTCCTAAAAATAGATAGGAAAATTACCTAAAACAACAGAAATTATACTGTTCTGCAAAATGTGAGAAATTATGATTTAAATGTATTTTTCCCTTTCAGTTCTCAGGAACATATGGCCATTTATAAAGTTTTGTGGTTTAGGTATATAATTTAAATCTTTTAAAAAGTACATCATGTACTATAGTTAAACAAAAAGATAAAAACCCACATTATATTAAAGCCATGCAAGATTTTGGAAACTGGAGGTAAATAAACAAATAATTTTAGAAGCAGCTCCAGGAATCTGGTTAAGCCTGTGGTGACTTCCTCACAAATGTATGCTAACATGCATGAGAAGAGACATTTATTATCACAGCACCGTAGAAAGGACTGGTACAATGCCCTAGACTTTCCCAAAGTAAAAATTGAAGTATCAAGAATTTAAGATCAGAATTTTAGTAGGTTTACTAGAGTCCAGCAGTTTATGCTTGGAAACCTGAAGATGAGGTGGCAATAGTATCGCAGAGAATAAATACCTTTATGGAAAATTTGCACTGCATATGGACTAATTAATACGTAGAGATATAAAATATTTCTTTACATGGTAATATAAAAGAACTCATCTGGGCTTGAAAACTGTGTAATGTGATGTGAGTAGAGATAAATGTGCTTAAAAACTCTGAACACAAATCTGTGCTTTCATCAGTCCCATTAGCTGATGGATCAACCTTTCATAAAACAAGAAGACTGCTGTTTCCAAAATGCTGGTAAGTAGCACTGCTTTCTTATTTATTCTTTCATACACACACACACACACACATATATTTCTGCTCTGAAACAAATCACAGCTGAAGTCTGTTTGCTCTCAGATGCTGTTTGGAAAACAAAATAGAACAAAAGGAAAGAGAAATAAGGAAATAAGAAAATACCTCACAGTCCAGATTCTTTCCTCTTAAAAAACCCCTCAAAACAAACAAACAAACAAAATCTCACCAACCTATAAACTATTCTCCATTTGCTAGTTCTCGTTCTAGCTATTTTCCATTTACACTGCTGTAGGGTAATGTAAGCCTCAGTGACGTCTTCTTCCAGAACTGTACTTTTGTACATAAAACTTTCTGTCTTCTATACAGTTTCCACAGCTTAAAGCTTCCACATCTGTTCTTCTTGTCACAGAGAGGCCAGAGAAGCAACAGAAACTTTCTGACGTTGTACGTACTGTCTTGGTCCTATGAATAGTACATTTCTGGTCTTGAAAAGGACTTCTGAATCAATGCTATCCTGAAGCTTTTCCCTGCTTTTTGCACTTTGACATGATATATTTGGCAAGGTCAGAGAGGTAAAGAGGAATTTTAATAATTATTTAGCACTTTCCTCTCCTTTAAACAGTAAACCTGTTCTAATACCACTCTTTGTCTATTTTTCCCATGCCTTTATTCTCTTTCCATGTTTTTTTTTTGTATGCTCCCTTCTCGTCCTGCATTTTGCTCCACCATAGCAGTAATTATTATCTCGAGCAATAACCCCCTCCATGCTGCAGTTAATATTGTCAGCCTTAATAGCTGCCATCAGATTTTTCCCTTCCCTTTACACTTAAAAATAGGGATTAAAGTAAGTCTAAAGATAGACCATGCAGCAAAAATCAAGCCCAAGCCCAAACTCAATGGAAAGAATTAATTTCCCTAATTTTCCTCTTTAAAAATGAGTGAGAAGGCCAGGAATATCAAATCTGTTGCTTCCAGAAACAGTGCAGCTCCTCTACTGCAAGGAAAACACTGGACCAAAATTCAAAAAAGGCAGTGGCAGTAGATTTTTTTTATCTTGTAATTTTTAAATTTGGTTTTGACAAATGACTGAAGACTGCACAATTATTTAGAGTGATCCTTGTGGGGGATACAAAGTGGTACCTGCAGTTACAAGTGGGAACAATTTGCAGAGAGAAAATTGCATTAATGTTAACGATGCATTTTAAAAATGCATAAATGCATTATAAAAAGCCTTGGACTATGAGAACTTTTTTTTTTTTTNTTTTTTTTTTTTTTTTTTTGGCACAAAGCTTTAATGGACATTTAAAGCCTAATCCAGAGACACAGAATTTGTCAGTATTTCTTACTGACTTTGCCAGGGTTTGAATCCACCCTACTGTACTGGCCTATTTTCATCTCTTTCTGCCATAAACAGAGATACATGTTCAAACAGAGAGTTCATTGTCACCTTCTATTTGAGAAGCACAAAATTTATACCTAGGTTACTGTTTTTCTCCTTCCTGATGCTGGTTTTTAAAAGAGCAAAGAAAAGACAGGAAAAAGAAAATTTCAAGGATATAAAGATACAAAAATGACTCATAGAGCTGTTGGAGTGAGTTCCAAAGGAGTGCCACAAAAATGATTACAGGGATGGAAGACCTCTTCTATGAGGAAAGGCTGAGACAATTGGGGTTTTTCAGCCTGGAGAAGAGAAGGCTCCAGGGAGACCCTGGAGCTGCCGCCCAGTACCTAAAGGCGGCCTACAAGAAAACGGGAGTGAGACCTTTTACAAGGGGGTGCAGAGACAGCACAAAGGTTACTGGCTTTAAATTGAATGAGGCTGGGTTTAGATTGGTGAGGCACTGGCACAGATTGCCCAGAGAAGTTGTGGATGTCCCATCCCTGGAAATGTTCAAGGTCAGGTCAGGTTCAAAGTCAGAGGTTTTGAGAAAGCTGGTCTAGTGGAAGGTGGCCCTGCCTAGGGCAGGGGAGTTGGACCTAGAAGCTCTTTAAGGTTCCTTTCAACCCAAACCATTCTAGGAATCTATGATACATCTTCACCTGACTTTCTTTCAGTTTCTCTGAGGCTTGGGGAGAAGCTCCATGACTGTTTTTGCACTTAAAAAAAAAAAACCTACCTTTCAACTATATTTATATTATTTACTGTAGCAACATGATTTGGATTTACTGCCTATGCATCACTGTCCTACACAGCCCTATGCAGACCAAGAAAACCACTTCTCTTCTGCCTGCCTTTTGAACATTATTGCAACACTGTGTCTCAGTCATCCTGAGGAACATGGAGCTAGAAAGCATCCTGACTATTTTCTTCAAAATATTTAAATGCTGTAGAAGGTCCTCTCTCCTCACGTGTAAATGCCCCCATATCTTGTCTGGTTCCATGGTAGCATGGGGAATACTATTACAGATGCTTCTTTTAGTACTGAGTAGTTATCTTATTTCCTTTATCATCAGGGATTTCCTATCTCCCAAAGATCACACAAAACAACAGAAAGAAAGGATTGCCACTGTAGAAGAAATTAGAGCATTGATTTACCAAGGATGAATAAGAAGTCAGTCACGAATTAAAAGGAACAATATTCTGTTATTAGTAGGGGTTTTAAATAGTTTTGTTTATACTATTTAACATTTTACCTCTGTTTTTCCTTTCAAATTTGTAAAAGTAAATAAGTATATTAGTAGAGAGGGACAAATAATGAGCTCAGTGATTCCTTTTCTATTAAAAAAAATATAACGGGATAGGATAGGATAGTTTGGATTTTTATTTTATGGTATTTTAAATACATTCATTGAATGACAAAACATCTGAGAAATTAAAAGTTATTACGAAGTCTATAGTCTAAAATCTTTCCATCTAGAAGTTTCATTCTAGTAAGACAGAATAAAAATGGTATTTACCTATGTGTGTTTTCTTTTTTATATAACTTCTATTGTCACAAAGCAAACAATCTTCTCTTTGACACAGTTTGTCATGCAGGAAGCATCCTGATAAAGAGACAGCAGAATTCTTTTTGTTGCCTATTCTTTTGTTATTTGTGAAGAAAGGAGGATGCTTAAGGGGACAACTGAAGCTCAGCTGAAAAAGAGTTAAGAGTGGGTGGGAGTTAAGAAGGAGGATTTGACTTACTAACTGTTGCAGTGTTTGGGACAAGAAAACTGAGTAAACATCACCTAGAAAGAAAACAATTATGTAGTTTTTTTCAGAATAGTTCTCAAATATATGCTTGGAAATAAGTTATTGTGCTAGAATGCAGATCTCTCAGTGGTAAAGAATGACTGTATGCAAGCTCTCAAAATATCATAAAGCACAGAAAACAATACATCTTGCCTTCAGTAATGCTTCTCTAATGCTTAAATCCTACTCTTCATTGTGCTCTAGAGGATGCTGAAAGCTGAACTTCTGCCTCGCTGGTCTCACAAACAAGGAAGTATACATATGACTAAAAGGCATTTTTACTTTTCAGATCAAGTCATGCATTAAATGAAGCTGATTAGCCCTGAGGCCGAATTTTTTAATATACATTCCTGTCACTGCTTAAACATGTCAGAATTGGAGACACTGGTAGAGCTGGACACTCCTTAAAAAGGTGAAATCCACTTAAAGTTTTTCTGAAACTCAGCAAGACTTTCAAAGTTCAATTTCCCCCCCTTTTTTTTTTTTCTTGGTTAAGAAGGCTAGGGGTTTTTTTTTTTTTTTTTTTTTTTTTTTTTTTTTNTGTGATTAATTGACTCTAATCAGACTGGATATACAGCAGAAGATGTTACCTCAGCTCTTCTGAAACTATTCCTGTCCTGGCCTACATAAGAAATTTATTGGTTAAAGATCAAATAATACTTTCAAATTCAAATGACATAATCTGAAGCTCGGTTCAAAGTTTCAGAGGAGACAAATCTATATGTTACATAGAGAGCTTGTATTAAATTCCAGTCTCAGTGCGGACTGTGTTGAATCAACACAATGCTTATGGTGGATGTTTTTTCACTTATCTTCTATTTATCTTTTGCTGTCAGTAGTTTCCCCAGACTGGACGGGGGAGCCTGTCCAACACTGAGTAAAATGGCTAAGAATAATTTTTCTTGCTGTATCAGTCACGTGAGACATACCAGTCTATATTACAGATATACTGTCCTATATTACTGATAGTTCTATATAACTGTTGCTCTTGTATAGAAATTACTGATTTTTTTAGGCATTGTGAAGCTAGCTGCTGTCTAGATAACTCTGGATATCGATGAAATCATAATATGGCATCAAGGAGCTCAGTGTAAACAAACCCTCTAAATGCTCACCTTGCTTTTTGCCAGAGCCCTGTGCAAGGCTGTGCTGTTACCAGCACTGACACCACCCAGGTTAAACACAGAGAGCATTTATTTGCATTGGTTACATCACCTTTTACATGACTCTGTAATTCTCAAGTGGCTTGTAAACAAGTGCAGCTCAAACATGAACATGCAGTTTAAGCTTATTCTGGCAAGTCACAAAGGAACTTGAGTAGTGTAATATGCTTATATGGTAGATGATACAGCAGCACTGTAATTTTAGCTTTATTAATGCTGATGTAGAAATAAAGCCTACACTTTTTTAAAATTGAGTTTTCTTAACATAAGTACTGCATTTAAGTGCAGTGTCTGTTGTTTTCAAAAACATGTTTGAAATAAAACTGTGCTATACTCTGTGTGTGAGGACAAAACAATTGAAAAACAAATTAAAGCTATTACCATGCTGCTAATGTAGACAGAGGTAAGGAAATGCAAACTAACAAAAAAAAAATCTATCAAAAATATACAGAAAATCTAAAAGTTTCTCATTGGCTATTCTATATGTTCTTCTCACCCTTAGCAGGATTCCTGTTTGATTATTCTTGAAATTAGTTCTGATATGTTTCCTGTTTAATGTATCACATTTATTTATGGTTATATAGTAGCACCAAATGGAAATGCTAAGACTAAATGAAAGAAGTATAGGAAACATTTCAAACTGATGGTGTTAATTACATGCTGAAAAAGTTGTAGCTTTCCAAGAAAAAGAAATTTCCAACTTCCAAAACCTTGCTATTATTTTCATTTAAAAAATCCAAGGAAAATAAAATTAAAATCTTAAAAGTTTCAGTGTACTTCTTTTGAATAATGTTATCCACAATTTTAAGACAGACAGTCCATTAAATAGAAAAAAGATTTGTTTTACATAAAGCAAGAGAGTACAAAAGCACAGCTTTTGTAATTTTGGTAATATTGCAGTTCTACAAACATATTGCATAGTATGTGTAAGAAAATAGTTCCCATCTTTTTATATATACTTCTATACACAAGAAAACCATTAACATGAAGGTTATAAAACAAAAATGGTTAGCAGACCTTTGCTGAGTAGTGATTGAAACAATATGACACTCAGATTTTGATCCAACTTTCATGTGTATTACCGTGAATCAGCGGATAACAATTCCACAGTCTAAAGTTTGTTGGTTTTTAATTTGTTTTTTATTTAGATATTATTTAGAATCTAAAAACAAATCAAACCAAACAAATAAAACAAAAAACCCCTAAAGGATACATTATGTTAGCAACCAAATATCTTGAACATCCTTTATGAAATCCTTCTAGACATTTATGGCTGTATCTTCCAGACTTAATAACCCTCTGCATCTAAAAGGGTTGAAGTGAATTTTTTTATCCAGTCAAGCCAGCTTTGCAAGCAAACCAGTATAACTTCAAAGAAGTTATGTCTTGGAAGTTATGTTCAAAGAAGCAATGTCTTGGCATGTTTTCTTGGGAACACCAGAAGACCCCCATATGCATGAATAGTAATGTAATTGCAAGACACTGACAAAAATTTAAACCCTGGAAAAAAGTGAAAATCTACAGCTCAAAATGCTGCACAAATCTAAACTATGTTACATTTCATGTTGTAATTACAACTTCTCATCTCTTCATTCCAACAGAATTAGTAGAAACAGCAGTGTCATAGTGTTGGATATAATAGAAGTGTCTGTCTTTGGTCTTAACACTTAACCAGTGAATGAACTGCAATACAAACCATACAGCTAATAGTGCTCAGAGAGGTTGGCTGATGCTTTTATTTTTCTTTTTTTTTTTTTTTTTTAACAAGAAAGAGACAGTATCCTATAATATGACACAAATATTTTTACAGGAGATAAATCTATCATATATATTAGATACACGTAGCCAATAAGGTCTTTTCAGATATTTCATTGTTGTCATAAGGATGGCATTTTAATTTTTTAGTATGATTAATGCATCGAAATCACTTTTCCAATACTCCCTGAAATCATGTGGGCTAGAAGTACTTTTTAAAATAAAAACTGTTTTCTTCCCTTCTTACAGTTTTCAGTGGCTTTAAAGTAAAACATCAATATTATGAAATTCACCAGAATATTAAGACATCATGAGAACTTGTTATTCTATCGCATAGGTTGTTGAAGGTCTTAAATATGCTCTACTTCATGTTGATGGGACTCCAATAATGAATATCCTGACAGTGCAGAGCTATGTGAACTTGCTGGCTTGGTTGTTTGGAGTCCAATGTACTATCCACATATCTCTTCTGAATTCTCTTCATACAAAGTGGCAAATTATTTCAGTCTTGCTGTTAAAATTAATGTAGTAACAAAAGATTTTTTTTCCCTACCTGTCCATTCCCAGCCAAGTTGGTGTAATATTTATTAAGGTTGAGTCCTTCTATCCAGTAAACAGAGACCTTTTTTAAACAAATAACAGGTAAATAATCTCAGAAGTTGAAGAACAAACTAATAAGAATTTTTCAGTGGAAAATTCATGACAAAGTATCTGCAAGTCATCCTGCAGGTTTATTTGAGGAGAAAAAAAGCTCCTTAGCCTACTTGTAATTTTTAGGAAGCCACATTATAATTCACCAAGTAGATTAGTCACTATATTTGTTCATCTTTTAAGCAACAGGTGTACGTCGGTGTGCACAGATAATGACTACATGTAGATAGGCCCTCATATATATCTTTATACTTTTCCTCCTGAAGTGTTATTTATTCATGACTGTCACACTACCATTCTATTACTTGTGTGCATAAGAAAAACACATCTATATCCCTACAGTTTTAAGGGTGTATTGCATGGCTACACTTTCTGATATTTTATTGTCATCTTTTTTTTTTCATCTGTAACTCTTTTTGTCCCTCTTACTAAAAATCCTCATAATACATTCTAATATATTTTCTTGCAATATTTTCTAGTATATTTTCTTTAAAAGAAGAAAAATCTCAAATAGATGACAAGTCAGCTGTTAATAGCCTTCTTTGTAGGACATAAAATAATCAATTTAAAATCTTTAACTGTTAAAACCAGAAAATACAGAATTCTTGCTATGGAGTGAAATTCACACCTCTGAAGAGGGCCAATGGTAAGGCAAGCACCAGTCAAGCCATTGACACGTCTTGTGCTGGTCTTCTGCATAGGAGTGAATTTCACCTGAAGCAAAAACAAAATCAACCTTATTAAGTAAAAATAAAATGCAAAGGCAATCACTGTACTAGTTTGTCCATTCTCACCTTTTTTCTCTAAAAAAAAAAAAAAAAAAAAAAGCAGATACCCACCTTGCACCATCTCCCCTGGCTTTAGAATTACTTTGCAAAAGCTCTCATTTCATTGGCGATCTTAGATTCAGAAGCCTCTAAAAATACAAGCTAGGTGATGTAATTTAAAGAATAGAATTGAAGAGCACACTTACCTCACATAATCAAGCTATCTTCCACAATAGGAAACATTTTTATATTGTTTTACTTTCTTGGGTTCTGCAAGTTTCAAGATATTCTTGTTAATCAGTGATGTGACAAATTTACCAGCAGCATACAAAGCATTTTTTATAAGATTTCAATTACCAATCAAACCAAATAAATACGAACATTGATACAAGAAATAAATCCCACGTGAAATTTGTCAAAAAAGAAAGCCAGTAGTGAGATCTGAGTATAAATGTGGCTGTATAATCTAAACATAGACCTGGTAAAGTCAATGTCATATCGATATACTTCTTAATACTGAATGTCATTTAATGTGTAGTTTTTTATATACTACTATTACTTTGAAACCTCAGCAGCAGACAGTAAACAAAAGAAAATATTAAATGTGAATGTCATACAAGTTGTTAGTGCACTGCTTCTCAGCATCATATGCTACATTAGTACCAACCTTTGTACTGTGCTCAAGTGGCAGCAGTTAGACATAGTCAGAAAATGGACAAGATATACTTTTGAAGACTTCTCTCTTGGTTTTGTATTTGCCAATTATAAGAACATTTTGAAGAGCAATACACTGATCAACAAACATATCATCAGAATTTCCTTCTCTACCCTCTTCTTCTTTTCCAGAAACTGTATGTTTTAAAATGAATCACTTTAAAGCAATCGCTTCACATGCAGTGGCCAAGAAAATATAATATAAGGTCATTCAGATCTGACAAACAAGAGCATATGTCTTTTTAACTTTGAAAGTAATATTGCTGAGAACTTCCAAAATTTACCTAGTGTACAAAACCCTAGACTTAGTAGACAAATAGTAACAACACATTTTTAAAGAAACCAAACTCAGGGAGGAATTCTGTCTCTTTTTGTATTAAAAACCATTTACTGAATTAGTTTAGTAAAGCAAGCATCACACAATGCTTTAAGATTTTAAAATTCAGGGATAAAAGTTTACATCCAAAAACATGAATGGAAAATTGTGCTTTCAGACAGTAAAGTTATTTATCATACAGGGGGAACCAATTCATATCACCATCAGATTCTGGGCAAATTCATGTACTCTCTCTGTTTAGATATATATTTATGTGCAGTTCATATCCAGGTCCTGCAAAAATCTAAAACTATGTGCTTCACTTCAAGTAGCAAAGGCACCTGTGTTATTGTCCCTTTTGGAAAAAAAGGTGATTTTATGTTCTAGGTTTCCTGATGAAGAATACATTGATTTCCAGATCTCTCTCTCCCATCTCTGTGTTGAGTGGCAGCACAAACCACAAGAGAAGGCAGCGCTGTACTCCTGCTTACAGTGGAAGAAGTTGCTCTGCAGGCCGTTTGAAGCGTTGAACTGGTCACAAGGGAAACCAAACAGAACTGTGAAGCAGAGGGATAGTAACAAAAGGCTATTCTGGTGTGAGGATAAAACGGAGTCATTCTAGCTCCACAAGCAGATGTTGCTACTGGATTGACATGTGGAGCCTGCTCCTGCTGGGGACAGGTAAAGTTTTCCATTGGGACAGGCGCAGAGCTCATAGATAGTCTGGCGTGGAGCTGAGGAGCTGGGTGAGGAGGAGGAGGAGAAGGAGGAGGAGGATGAAAAGGAACCCACTGGTAGATTTCCCAGGCGGATTGTATCTGCGTTTAAAAATATCTAAAGGAGGGAGAAGAAAAGAAGTACATAAATTTCTTTCAACATCTAGACATATATTAAAGAAGTGCTTTGAGGCACCTGTGATTTTTTAGAAATATACTTAAAATTTTAGAAATATTTGATTAGAAGTATTATAAAGATATACTAGAAATTATTCTTTTGAGAAATATAAAAGCTGTCAGCATTTATTGTTTTTCATCTCTGTGCAGTCATTTCTGCATTAATAGTCATTATTACAATACATGCAATTACTTCACCAACACGTTTATTCAGGTACAAACATTATTATACAAAAACATTTTGACAATCTTCTTGAATAGGTTGAATTTTCACTTGGACATTTTATGATTAAGATTTATTAATTCAGAGCAGTAGCATACACTTGCTCTGGCAGAATTTGTATTTTAATAAGTGTGAAGTGATATTAAAGCACATTCCCCAGTGTGTTCCTGTAAGCAGTTGAAAATATGTGCTGAACTGTGCTAAATAGTAGGGGCTTAACAATAGCTACTTCCAGAGAATAATTAAATAAGGTTACAAAGTCATATGCACGAAATAGCGAGCTTCTTTGACCTAAATTAAGAGGAGGAGAGATTTCAGGTTAAAGTCTTATTAAGAAGGTTATCAAGATATTCCCATTTGTTTTTAAACATTGAATATGATTAAAAAATATTGTGGGTTTTTAAATCTTCCACTGGCAATAACATGAGTCACTATGAAACTGTAGATACCAGTAATATTCATGAATCTCTGTTGAGTTCTTTGATATTTACACTTAGCATTTGTAGAAAGCAGCATATCTTCCACTGGCACAAACAGATGAGTGTCCAGCTGCTCAGAATTTATTTTTTATTTATGGAAATAGTAAATAAGTGTCAAAGTAAGATAATTCATTATCTCAGGAGCAGACCTAGAACTTCTAGAAGACAGGTAGCAAATCAAAATGGCTTTAAGCTCTGGAGGTAACAGTATGAAGTTTAGGAAAAGTGAATTCCTTAAATATTTGCTAGAGTTTTTTATATGGCATCTAAAATCAATGAAGCCAACTTGACATTGCTATACCACAACGTTCACAGTACATGTAAAGAATGTGAAGACATATGGAAATTACAGGGGTTTCTTTTCTACAGGAGACAAGTATTATTTTATGATAAAATAAATGGTATATGGCAGCAAAGCAGTGCAGAAGCACTACTGAGCTCCTGCTGTAGAGAAATGAGGAATAGCAGGCTGGGAAAAAAATTAAGTGGCTGGATAAAATTCCATACAAGGATTGATGCATAGTCATGTTTCCCTCCACAGCAGAAGCATTGTAAGTAACTGGAATTATTGAAGGTAATACAGTCTGAAAGTAGCCCCTAACACTACAACTCCCATCACTGTAAGTTCTCCAGCTCTCAGAGCAATTACTGTCATGGGAGGAAATCTCACTAAAAGGGACAGAAAGGGAGAATCTCAGAGGCAAAGGTGACATCTGCATGTCACAATGCCTGCTTTAATTCACATCATGACTGACAGAGGAAGTTTTTAGATCAAAAAACTAAAATGCAGCAAATTAGTATCTTTGTTCTTTAACTTATATAACAAACGAATGATGTATTTAGACACATACACACAATGTTGCTTGGAAAGTCCAGTATTACAGACGAGAGTCAATTAGTAGTCATAACCTCTGCGAAATAATTTTTATGCAAGAAATGTGGATGGTGCTGGGAACAATTTAATAAAGTTCTGCTAGAATTACAACTGAAAAAAACCCGTTACATATGTTAAAAAGCTCAGCGAGGAGTAAATGTGAAAGTAACTATGGCAAATATGATAAGAAAACAAAATGACATGGGGAAAAAGTTTAATAACAAACTAGAAACTAGGAACTGGTAAAATGTGGGAAGGAAACAAAGGACATAATAATGAACAGAGTGACAAGTAATTAAAAGTATTTTTTCACTTCTCATATCAAGAAAAAACACATGGTAACAGGTCCAGTATTAAAGTAGTAACAGCAAAGTTATCAATAGCATTGCATAAAAAATCCAGTAGCATTAGCCAAATGCAAGGTCTATGTAAGTATAAGTGTATCTTTTGTTCTAAATAGTGCTCAGAATAGTTCCGTACTTGGAGAAAGATCAAAAATTGATGTCAGAACATGACTGTGATAAAATACTTTCAATTTCAACAGTAACTCAACAGGATATTAAACTGGAGCCAGTAATGTCATATACTTTTAATCAGCAGTTCTTGATAACTTTTAACAAATAGAGCTAAGAAAAATATCTGAGTGGCCTTTTGGACTTTTAATACTGACTTTCAGTAAACCTTGTGTGATGGTTTAACCCCAGCCAGCAGCCACGTACCACACAGCCACTCACTCACTCCCCCACCAGAAAGATCAGGGAAAGGACTGGAAGGGTATAAGCTGGAAAACTCATGGGTTGGGATAAAGACAGTTTAATAGGGAAAGCCATGCACACGAGGAAAGCAAACTAGGGAATGAACTCACAGCTTCCCATGGGCAGGCAGGTGCTCAGCCTAACTCAGGAGAGTAGGACCCCATCACATGACTTGGGTGACTTGGGAAGGTGAATGCCATTACTCCAAAGGCCCTCCCCCGTACTCCTTCTTTCCCCAGGAGCTTTATATACTGAGCCTGATGTCATCCAGTATGGAATGTCCCTTTGGTCAGTTGAGGTCACCTGTCCTGACTGTGTCACCTCCCTGCTTCCCATGCACCCCCTGTCTCCTCCCCAGCATGGCGGTAGGAAAAGCAGAAAAGTCCTTGGGTCTGTGTTAAACCCTGCTCAACAATAACAATATCATCTCTACACTATCAACCTTGTGTTCAGCACAAATCCAACACACAGCTCCATACCAGCCACCGTGAAGAAAATAAAAACTATCCCAGCCAAAACCAGCACACCTTGATATACTTGGAATACCACAGAAGATAAGAAAAAGACTATTTCTATGCTTTTATTTTTTTCAAAAAATGGAAGTCGGCGATATTAGAATATTATATATGCAATAATAAAAAGCACTTCAATGTAGAAGACATACATGTAAGGCAACCCAGCAACATACAAGATGAGCTCTTTATACTTTTGGCAGAGTATGTGACTGGCCATTTTAACAGCTTAATTGCAGTGATGATGGGGAAGGATCATGAGAAATCTGTAAAACAAAATTAAATGCGTTCTAAAGGACATGTTTCAATTCAAACAAGAATTAAGTAAACAAATCAGAGGACCAATGTTTTAGAGATCTGTTGGAATTAAATCTCTTGAACTGTATTATATTATTTCCTATGAGCTCAATAATTTTTCTGTTTGCTTACATCAGGAGAGCTACACTTCTGCAACCTTTTTGCAGATATTCTGTAGTGTACTGCTCCAAGACTTTAGTCCAGAGCACCTTACTCTGATATGCTTTTCAATACAATGTAGCTCCGTTATTTTGCTCATTAAATGAAAAGATCTTTATAAGCATAGCTGTGCAGGCTTTCCCATTGGTACTTACAAACTTCACAGTGTGATGTACAACAATCCAGGTTTATCTGGAATCATAATCCTGAGTGGTAGCTATCAAGTCCTGTCCCAGCATGCATTCTAGAACATCTGGTGAGCAATGTGGATACTAGGGTATAGTGTCTGAGAAAATTGAACTGGCTTCTTCAGAGGGTGATATCTGCTGTGGTGAGTCCAATTTAATCACATTCCTATAGCTACACCCTGGTGAAGCCTGAGATGAAGAGGATTAATAAAGATGGTTTAAAGCCAATATTAAAATCTACTCTGTACATATGCTGTAAAGGTTATAAATGAAAGACGAAATTTAGAGAGGCGACATTGCTATCTATTAGTTAAGCAGGAATCAAAATATACCACCAGAGTAGCCCAATTCATTAGGAATTTTCATAGAACATAGTACATATTTGAGGATTTCCTGTCCTCTGATCTGCTAAAAACTGAAATTCATGGCTGAAAAGTCCTCCAACACCAGCAAAACCTAAACTACTTACTGCTTTATGCCTGCTATTTTAGAGTGTTTAAAGAGAAGGGAAGAAGTGGCAAGACAAAAAATTAAACAGTATCATGTTTCTAGGGAACACTGTTGCTAGATGACAGTAGTTAAAGGAAGTGCCTGTGTACATGGTCTTTAATCTGTTTTGCTATGAGAGGTATGAGAGAAGCCATTTAATACTTCACATGCATCAAGGGAATGCCGGCCAGTCATACTCTTCCTGACAGTCCCACGCCTCAGCAGATAAATAGGCACAAATAAAACCAAAGCCTTCATCCATTCTTGAAACATTGTAGGAGACTGATTGACGGACTGCAAAATGGAAAAGGCAGCAGCTACTTAGAGAAATGTTATTTCATGGAGAGCAGAGTGCTGAGCAGCATCATTCTCTCTAAATACTTGAGGTTTAGAAATCCCAGATTACTGCTTGGTACAGAGTACAAGCAGTACAGAGAAAAATATATTAGTTCTATAATGTTTAAAAGTAGATCTGATTTCTGTCTAATTAAAATATCAGGCTGAATCAACCTGTAGTGCATGTGATAGGAATGGAAAAATGGCACTCTTTTTACATACATCTTTTGCTAACAAAGATCTGCCATTCACCTGCTAATCAAACTGTATTGGTAATCCGAACATCGAGAGGGAAAGAGAGAGGAAGGCAAGACAGAAAATATAGATTACCTACAAAACAAAGAACTAAATCGAAGGAGCAAACTTTCAGTGGGAAAGATATAGGTATGAGGTGAAAAATCAAATATTTGTACAAGCCCTTTAATGCAGAGATATGAACCTGTCGTGTATAAAATTCTCCAATAGGTCTTTGACTAAGTCCTCTCAAGAGAGCAAATGACAGTTTAAGTTGATACAGCCAAATGGAAAAAGTTCAGATTTATAGACATTGAAGAATTTTCTGTATCCATGTCCTCTTCGATTAAACAGGCAATTCTATAGGGCTGCAAAGGCATATTTCAGGTCTAATGTAGGTAAGAAATGGCAGGAAACTGGAGGAAACGTGAAAGAAAAGAATGACATCTGGTACGTAGGTGTTAGTCAACCAGTATAAGACATTGTAGTGATGTCTCACCAAATAAACCTTTTGGATTACCTTAAATATTCAATTAATCCGAATTACAGGAATGCAAGGTTTTTCGTAGTCTTTTTGCTCTTCTGCATATGCTATCAGAGGCATCCCACAAAGAGGATTATATAGATTAGGTCACTAGAGTCAACTATGTAATTTTCATATGTAGATGTGTTTCAATATTCAAGGTTAAGATGAACTATAGGATAAATTGAAGTACTTTAGTTTGCATGGACCATTTGTTCTAACACTTATCTCTGGCTTTCATTAAATCTAAATGATAGTTCTGAGAAAAAGGAACAAAAAGTCATAATGAAAAATTAAAATATTAACTTGATAGTGTATATACCAGAAAATTTAAAGATATGGTGGCACAATATCTGGAACCATATTGGTCATAATGATTAAAAGTTTTGAGGAACAGTTAAACAGTGAAATTAATGCAATGACTGAGATGAAACAGAATATGCTAAATATTTAGCGAAGACCAAAACACCTAGTGCAAACTGTGTATTGAAAATGTATTCTCTACAGTACTAGGAACAGCTGACCACCAGACAAATCAGACCTGCAGGCCTAAGGATGGCCTGGTGTGGTGAATGTTCTCTCTACAGATTATACCTGGTACACCTGAGCAGAGCCACTCTGGTAGCATTGCTCCGATTCCCATCTCCATGTTATGACTACAACTACTGACCCTTGAAAGGGATTTGAAAAATAACATATCTATACGTTAAAAATATCAGTGTTAAAAATAACACTGTACATTAGTGGAGTGTACAGTTCATTCTTGAATGGAAGAATTTATATTTTGACTCATCAGTACCAAAGATGTGTTTGTGAGGGTAAGTTTCCATCTTAAGTACAAATTTTTGCAAATTTAATACACAAAAGTACATCTTGGAACTTCTGAGTTATAACCACACTACAATATATGGGTGCTTATTGAAGCAAAAAAACTTTCTGATGTATTTATTCTTTCTATTATGGAAATAATTTCCAGTCTTTGCAAATTTATTCAGTCTTGGACAGATGTGACTTCTTTGTGATTTATGTACACAATCCAGAAAAGAAAATGTACTTGGAATATTTGTGCTTAATCTACAGAGTACAAAAACTTAATTACTATTCAAATAATCACTATATTAAAAGGTTATACTAATTAAAAGAAATGAATAATAAATTATTCATTGCCATTTTTCCTTTCTAATAAAATTCCTTATGGTGTGGGTCTTGAACATTTGGCCATGAAAAAACATTTTAAATATGGGTGTTGTCAGTTAAACTGCTTTGCTTTTGTAGTTTTGTATTTCTGACTGTAGACTGGTACAGAACTCTGTTTTTTTCTATAAATTAAATTACACGTGAAGAACTGGTTTGAAAATGAAAAATGTTTTTTTTTTAAATAATATGCATTCAATTTTAAGTATCTGTCAAAACATCCTAATAGAATTTTTTAAACCTATAATTAAAAAGAATACAGAAAAAATTCCCTTCATTTTCTCTAATCTCTTTCTTCACAGACAACAGGAACAAGTCAACTGCTTAATACCATAAAAAAGGTTTTGAAAACAAAATGTAGCACATGTATTAGATAATTTTTGGTGAATAAACAGTGGATCTTTGAGCTCTAGAGCCTACCATTGCTTATTGTCCATTGAACTCAATTCATACATACAAACATAATTTTTTTTAATGCATATGCATTTAAATGCATACATTTAATCTCAGACAAACACAACTTGGTTTAATTAAACTAATCTACGAAATGTTGTTGTCTTTGATCTGCCATTCCTTCATAGTTGTGGCAAGCAGCCTGAAAAAAAGGTAATTCAATTTCAGTATATCTACTTAATTTACAAAGTCCTGTTTCTTTTTTATTTTCTGTTTCAGAACATAAAAGCCATCCACACAAATGTAGCCAAATGCTTTAAAATGGTAGTTATTTGAGCCTACAAGTGAAGATTACTGCAGTTTTATTAAATATTAATAAACCTTAATTATTAATCTCTGTGTTAAATGCATCTTCTGGATTTAGAACTGGATAGGATTATAGATCAAATGTTAGTAGTATATGGATTTGTTAGCCTCTACAAAATAATATTGTCTGTGTGCTTCATTAAATGTGCTGTGCTAAAATGGTAAATATAAACTTGGCCTCTTGTCTGCCACACCAATTTTGAGTAAACTTTGTCTGTTAAAGAATATTACTCATTTTTAATGTGACAGCTATAAGCCTTACCATAATGACAGATCAGCCTGATTATGCCAGAAACAACAAAATATACTCTACAAATGATGTTATGACAGAGTGTAATTTGACAGGGAAATACAAGGTCATAAAGGAGTAAATAGGAAAAAGGTCATAGACAAGGTGATTAATATGAATACACATGTAAATTGAGAAGTGTCTGTACATCTTTCTCCTTTTATTGACTTCACCTTTGACAGTCAACAGGATGCAAGAAAAGTGCAGAGCCTAACTTAGATAGAAGCTCCTTGCAAGACACATAGCAGCTGCTCAAGATTCCTAAGAGCTGAGCCTACTTAGCAGCCTTCTGTTCAGAGAGTGATACAGTCAGTACCCCAGAGTGCTGGGCAGCCCTTTAGAGGGGCCTCGACAGGCTGGAGAGTTGGGCAGAGAGAAACATTCTGAAATTCAACAAAGGCAAGTGCAGGGTCCTGCACCTGGGGAGGAGTAACCCCATGCACCAACAAAGGCTGGGGATTGGCCTGCTGGAGAGCAGCTGTACAGAGAAGGACCTCAGAGTCCTGGTGGACAGCAAGCTGTCCATGAACCAGTGATGTGTCCATGCGGATGAGAAGGCCAAAGGTATCCTAGGCTGCATTAGGAAGGGCATTGCCAGCAGGTAGAGGCAGGACTCAGCCCTGGTGAGGCCACACCTGGAGTGCTGTGTCCAGCTCTGGGTTCCTCAGGACAAGAGACATGGGAGCTCCTGGAACAGGTCCAGTGGAAGGCGATGAAGATGATTAAGGGACTGGAGCATCTCTCTTACAAGGAAAGGCTGAGGGAGCTGGGCCTGTTCAGCCACAGTAAGAGATGTCTGGGAAGGGACCTCATCAATATCTATGAGTATCTGCAGGGAGAGTCTCAGAGAATGGATCCAGGCTCTTCTTTGTCGTGCCAAGCAATAGGTCAAGAGGCAATGGGCAGAAACTCTCACAGGAAGTTCCACCCTAAATACAAGAAGTAATTTTTTTACTGTGTGGGTGACTGAGCACAGGCATGGATTGCCCAGAAAAGTTGTGAGTTTCCTTTACTGGAGATATTCAGGAACCATCTGGACACAATCCTGTGCCGTGTGCTCTAGAATGACCCTGCTTGAGCAGGGAAGTGGGACCAGATGACCCATTGTGGTTCCCTTCCAACCTAACCCATTCTGTGATTCTGTATGGTCAAAATCATTACAGTAAGTTGTTAAGCCAATGAGTGGACAGTATCAAATAGTCCTTTCAGCTTGCTATCTTTATACAATAACATGTTTCAGGTTCAATTTGAACGTTTTTATGAGTAGGAAAATCAAATATCTACAGAATTCAAAACTGATCTGTACTTTTGCATTACACTTTTATGTGAAAAAGCAGTAGTCACCTAGCAGTCATTGGGCTGAATTTCCAGACAAGAAATGTTCTTTTTCTTCTTATGTGAACCAGTGGATTCAGCTGAAGCCTGCAGCTTCACGTCTCACGTTCCTTGTAAATGATTGCTGCTTTAAACCATTGGTTATGGTTTATTTATAGAATAATACATAGTTCACAATTAAATGCCAAGTTATAATTGAATCAAAGGATTCTGCTGATGCCTTGACTCACAAGGGTGCAGCTCTAGAGCTTTAGAGAGGGCAGCAGAATCAGAATCTAAATTACAGCCCCCAGTATTCAGTCTGGGATCACATATTATAATGCATAATAGGGCTAAAAAGATTATTATAATACTGCAGTAAATAAAAAGAAAATGTATCAAACAGCAGAATTCAGTATGCTTGCAGAGGCATTCAGTTTGTGATGTGGGAGGCTAAAGATTATACTGCATAGAGATAAAGCTAGAGGAAAAGTATTTCATAAACACATTTATGTTCTTAAAAATATTCTGAAGTTATTCTTAAATAAAAGGAAAACCTATGTTTAATAGTAAATGCATAATGCTATATGACATGGCTATAACTGGTTGATTCCAGGTGCTACACATCTATTTTCTGTCATAATAGGGCAATAACTTTGCTATAGAAAGAAAATACTAATTTACATATCTTTGATGAGTTTTTGAAAAAGCTTACAAACATTAAAAAATTAAATCTAGTTAACCAGAATAAAAATAATGCAAAAAACCTTGCATTTCTTTCTAGTACAAATTGTCTTATCATGAAAATGGTTCACAGATCCAATTCACAAAGACAATACTAATTTATTTGTGGAAGAAACCTGACTGATAAGGCACACAATTCTTAAGATAAAATGAAGATTATTTTTAATACAGATACTTTGTCATTTTAGAATGTGTTTTCTTAAAAATGAATAATGATAAACCCTTTAAATATTTTTTTTTTCATACTGTCTGCTAATCTGTGATTTATCTGTTGGGCTGCAAGCAAGAAAACCAATCAATATTTTGTTGTGTAGATATTTAATCCATCAGATGTTTACCCTGGTTCCTCACACCAGGCTGTAAATAGTCCAGCAACTCTCTAATGTGGCCACAGTAACTTTGCACAACAGCTAATGCTGTGGAGCCTATCATGCCTTCCAAAGTGATTCTGCATTTTCCTCTAACCCTCTCCAGTGTAAGAGATTAAACAGCAGACTGTAAAGGCATTGGTCAGACCTCAGGATAGAATTGGTCAGGACAGAATTTCCCTGTGGATTTAGGCTACAGTCCATTTCATATCTTAGTGAAATTGCAAGTGTTCAAGGCTTTGAACTCTGTCAGACATATATTTATAGAATAGTTCATTGGGAAAGAGTAGGGAAAGGTTGGTAGTTTGTTTTCTGATAATTATCAATCTAACATCTGCATAGGAAATCAGATGTGCAAAGTCTTAGCACATAGAGAAAATTCTGATTTTTAATGAGAAGTTCAGAAAAGTTAGCTTTTCACTGGCATTTTTTTCCTACAAAGCATTTAATACCAAATTGAATTCCTGTTCTGCATAATACATAATATAGGCATTATGCCTTTTCTTGGATTCCCATTGTCAAAGTCCAAATGAGCTCATAGGACATTACTTCCAAAATTACCTTTCCAATAAGGTAAACACTTATGAAAAATGAGAAGTCATGCAATGAACTCACAATGTTGATATAGAGAAAAAAACCCAATAGATCCAGAGATGAAATATTTGTATGAAGCCCCACAGAGGTGTATGATACAAAACAAAGAGAATATAGAAACAAGCATTGCTTAAAGAATAATGGAAGACTGAGGAAATGTAACAGTCTTTTTGCTGGCTTCTTTTTGTTTTTAACTTTAATTTTAATTTAAGTTTTACTTTTTCCCTCTGGCAATATCATGAAGGTAAAGAACAAAGAAATACATTCTATTTGTAAAACTTATGTCAAGAAATGTAGGAAACATAACAGATTTGGCCAGGTAGGGATTTATGACGGGAAAACAAGACAGGGTACAGCAAGCTCTAGACCCAAAAATACCCACAGAAAGGACAATGCTGAGGCAGGATGAAATTTATAATTAAAAGAGGATTAGATTTTTTACTTCTATCTCAGCAATGTTAGGAAACAGTTATAGAGGTGGTAAGTAATGGTGAGAGACTGGGGAAAGAGCTGGTTTTTGGAGAAACTCAAAAATAAGGTGAGGCGTATGGTATATAAATATTTGAGACTCTGAATTAGGAAAACATGGTGTTTTAATTATGCTGGACAGATACTTGCATCAATAGAAAAATGCTATCAAAATAGGGTTTTGATGCAGTATATTGGCCAAAATGTTCCTGTCTGCATTGAAACGCAGAGTGTGCATTACAGGGGACTATCTGTCACAGATGTGAATGTTGGTTTTGTCTGGTTTTGCTTATTTTGGACAGTATGTAAAATACCTGGAAACATTTGGTAGAAAATACAAAATACAAACACAAAAGGCAAAAAATTTCTAAAGACCTCCTTTCACAATTTACATTATGGATTTTTAAAAAATAAGATATTTACACTATGGGTTTTCAAAAATGCTGTAATGTAGCAAGTCCCTCTGAGAACAATTTGAAAATCTATCAAGTTCTCGAAAGTGCCTAATACAAATCTGAGAGCTCTTGGTAGCCTTCAACAAGTTTTTGCTTTTTTATTAATGTTATATCATTTGCCTTCTGAAGAAGAAAGGACTCCCATGCCAGTAGTGACTAACAAGTGACCAAATTTTGAATAATTTTCATGAGTTCACACAGGTTTACACGTGAAGAATCTATACCACAGTCTTTTTATGTCAATCACTGATCACTGATCTCTGAAACAAGATGCTAATGAAACAGGAGAGTGAACACAGAATTGATGCACTCTGTCTCTCTTACAGAGATAGTAAAAGTTTAAGGAGTCAGACCACAGGTATACCAAATGTGTTAAACCTCTTAATCATGGTTTAATGATGCATTAATCCAAATTAATCCAAATTTCTCTGTCTTATTTGGACAGATTAATCCAAATTAATTTTTTACCGGTGTCATCTAACTGACTCTGTTCCATGGAAGCTTTTCCTTGACTCTTAATTTACAAATAATACTATCTGTATTAATTTAACTAAGTTTATTTTTAGTGTGAATGAAACTTACGGATTCAAATATTTGTAAAAAAAGGAAATAAGTATTAATAGTTGAAGAAGCTAAACCAAAATTACTTTAAGAAAGGCAAATGCAGAACAGTTTTTGTGTTTTTTACCTTGCTGCTGAATGAAACATCCTCACACTGTTTGTGTTATGCGGGCAGAGCTGTATAACATTTCTCTGCTGGCTGAACTTACCTCTCCTTCTGTGGACTGTAAGTGCAGTTCTTTCCTACAGGTAGCCTTTAAGTCTCCTGCAGCTGCATTGACTTGCACTCCCCTGGGTGCTTCCATCACCAACGCTCTAGTAGGAGATTCAAGTCTGAAAGACAAAAACAGCCACTGAGGAAAAATGCTCTGAATCCAAGCACCAAAATCTTCCCAGCCTCAAAACCCATGATGCAGGTAGATATTTACATACTTTGAAAGGTAACAAAGGAAAACTGGATTATAAGTGTGATTCTATGATTGCCTTTTATGGCACAGAGAAAGAAAAAATGTAGGCATTTAAGAATATACTGATACAAACTTATCTGCTTAGTGATGCTTTGTGGCACTAGCACTTAATGCATCCAATTGTACTAATACTGAAATACAGGTACTTAAGAATCTGCACATCTCTGTTAATGCTTCTGTAATGACAGTTTAATACTAAAGTCTTCTTAGTAACTGATGACAAATGTTCAACTAAATAAAGACAAGACAAAACAAAACCTTTAAATATTTTAAATGATGTGGAAATTGTTAGGATGACTTTGCCTTGAAAGACTCATTAATGTTTAAGTATGTTTAGCAGCTTCATGTATGAAGAGACGAAAAGAAAATCTGTTATGTTGCTATTATTTGGGGTGGTTGTATGGTTTTTCTGTTCTCCAAAATACCCATCATGCTCATATAACCCTGTGATGGTAGGGTTAAGACATACATCACTGCTTCTTGGTATCTTTACTCAAACCAATTCTTGTTCTGCTGTCAGTTTCCTGCTTCTCTCTTCCTTATACTCAAGCATCAGTCTTGATGAAGAACTATGATACTTTCCTAGCTGTGCTTTCTCATAGTATTGTAGAGATTTCTCTTGAAAGGGAAGTACTAATGCAAAGATTTTGTAGAAAACATGCTCACATGCTGAATAGGGAAAATGACAGGATGAAAACTGTATTGAACTAGGAAACAATAATTCAGATTCTGATTGTGTTCAGTTGTAGACTTACTGCATAGCACTGTAAGGGAGGGAGACAAATGTTTTTATCTATTTATAACTTAGTAATATAATGGAAGGACACACTTCCACTTTACCTGAACAAACACATTTTGTAAGATGAAATATGTTAATGATAAAAATGTCTAAACTGAGTAGCTTGAAGAAAACACTGCATTTCCCTCTTCAGGAAATTATAAGTATTAGGGTCATATCTATCCAAAAATATAATGAGGTACTAGATGTATAAAGGAGAGAGTAGTTTGACAAAGAATTTGGTGCAAAAAAGCCAGATGAAATCTCTCAAGCAATGGAACAAGAGAATTTAAAAATATTTCAACTATTGCATTTTTTAAGTACACAGAATAGTACTGGATTATAATTTTAAAACCAAAGTACCACATTTGCATGCAAAGAAAGTCACTGAGATGGTATCTGTGAAACATTTCTGTTTGTTTCATGTCACTGACACTCAATAGGGAAAGGAAGAAAAGAAATGAAAAAAAAGAAAGGAAAGCATTTATTCAGCAACACAAAATGAAGCTATTAAAAGCAGGTGTCCAGATAGAGGAAAACACTATTTGTAGATACTAATACAAAGGAAAAAAAATACATGGGATACATATATATAGGAGCAATAGAAGAATATATATCTCTGCTATTGCTAGACTGTTTTCTTTCTCTTTTTTTGATGTTTTGTAGTGAGAAGTTGATAGAAGGATTTCAGTTCTTTGTACTGGGGAAGAATCTAAATATCATGAATTATTTAATGACATACACAAGTGTTTTTCAGGTGGTGGTTTGTGAACTTCTGATGGCTACAAGGCAGCAGAGAAAGAACTTCCAAAATATTTTGTAAATGATGTAAATTATAAAGTTTTGAAATTAGGTTTCTGAAAGTACTCCATTGCCTTAATGAGGTTTTACTTTGATTTTAAAAGGAAACTGAATGGTATAAATGTTAAATGCTTTTCTTCTTCCATTCCATATTTTTCAGCAGCATATCATTGTGATTTATAACCTACTTTCCAAGAATATTAACGTTTCTCTGTGATTTCCGCTGCCATTTCATAATCATAAAGACAAAAGTGTTCTACAGCTACATTTATTGCATTGAATTCATGTGTCTTAGCAAAGTCACAAACATTTCTGGTTTCATCACATCAAAATGCCTCAGCTAAAACTAGCTAAAACTTTTCAGCAGGTGGACAATTAAAATCTGTTTAGGAAACATCCATCAAGAAACTATGGCTTTCTTTGAAGATTAAAGTTTTGACAGTGTGTAGCTTACAGTTGTTTAGTCTAGTTTCATCACAGTTTTTTATGAAGTACATTAGCATAAATAACTTTAAATTTGTCTAAAAAGAAGATATTTGGGCAATTAATTTCTCAACTGGAAAAGTTGATAATATCAGCCTTCACATCATGGAGAAGAAATTTTTTTTTCTTTTTTTTTAAGATAATAGAGTTTCTTAGCAGTCTTCTGAAATCAAAAAAAGTGGTAGAAATGTCAAGGAATAACTGATGATCATCAGGGCAGATTTTAAAACATCACTCATCTATTAGTAAATCTGAATGGCTAAATCTGTTTTACAGTTCTAATTTACTTTTCTTATTGTTATTCTTTGGCTGATCTGCATCTGAAAAGTGACTGCAAATGCAAAAGTCTATACAAATAGATCATTACCTCAATGTTTTGAGATAAATTAGGTTTGATATGCAGCTTCCTTATAATATTTTTTCCTTGCCATGTTTCTGATACCTTTAATCTCTACTATAAACTCATTGTAACACTCCACATTGTAATGCACATCCCTCCAAGGAAAAGTGCATTATTATAATAGCATAGGAAGAATTTGCTTTCCTTTCAGATTTACTGATGGCCTATCACAGTGGCATTTACATCTGAGTGAATCCTATTAATGGAATTAAATTTTCTTCCCCAAACAACACACTTCTCTCACAGAGAAGGTAACTGCTGCTATTATTAGACAGAAACTACAAACCTGTAGGAAAGACAGAAAGGCTTTTAAAAAGAGTTTTTAAATAATATAATTGGTCAATTTGCTGTATGAGATGAAGCAAGATGATCTATTCACAGCAGAGAAGGGCTTTTTCTTTTTAAATATCTGTGGTTAATTTGTGAAAAAAGATAAATTTCATAAGATCAAAGACATATGAATTTAAACTGAAATAATTAAAGAATTATTGCTAGAAAAGGGAAACTTTTAAAATATCTTGAATATGTTCCTTTAAAGGTATTAAAATATTTCTCATCAGAAATGCAGAAACATTTTTTCTTCATTTGGTATTTTCTGTTTACAAGCTGACCTAGATTGTATTAGACAAAAATAATTTAAAATATGAACCAAAAGAAAAGGTTTCCTTTTGGGTTTTAAGCAATGTTTTAGATTTACCTTTTGCATATCCCTCATGCTCACATGGGATATAAATTATCTATGTTAATTTTTTTTCTGTTGGCTAGCAGAAAGTATTTCTTAAAATAGAAGGATATAGATGATTCCCCTGTGCAGAAGCGAATAATTTATTTGCTTCATGTCTATTTAAGCCCTATATCCAGCCGATGCTACATAGTAAAACAACTGATCTCAACCTCTACCGATTTAGAATTTGTATTTGAAACAGTGCATTAAAAATATGTGAGCTAGACATCTCACATGTAAAACAGGAACTCATTTGCCCTCTATTGACATCTTTATATCTGTGGGTCAAGAAATACTTCCAGACTTCCCAGTATTTAACTTTTATTCATGATAGTCTTGCCAACACATATTGTTGCACCTTTTTTTTCAGTGAGCATAGGAACCCTGTTAAGGAAAAAAAAAAAGTTTTGCAAATATAAAATCAATGGAAAGTTTACACATTTACTTGGTCAGCCTTTTGTAGATTTCCATAGATTAAAATAATTGTGACACTGATCTTGCTACCTGTAGGGCAAGAGTTGTGGCAGACTGTGACTGTGGGTGGGTAAGACACACAAAGAGGAGAAGGAAGGCAAATGGGTGTGCCAAATCTGTCTCTATTCCTCTTCCTTCTTTTTAATTGTAAACAAGTACCCTCAACCCCAAAATCTCAGAGAATGCAGGACCTTCCTCTCCCATGAGTGAAATGATTTTGATCCAAATTAGAATTAAATTTTTTTTCAAAATAATTTTGAAAATGTTTTCCAGAAACTCAAACAATTTGAAATACACATTCTTTCAATTTCTGTTATTATGAAAGGGACAGCTGGCTGTCCTGATGCTCAAAAAAAGAGATTTCAAGAGTCCTCTAGTGAGACCAAGGGTCTTTAAAGGAGTCCAATGAACACTCATGATGATAGATAAAATTAGGCTTTCCATTAAGTCCATCTCTTGGAAGTCCAGCTGCAACATAAGGGATAGTCAGCAACTCTTATGATCATGGTAACAAAAAATTTTAAAGCTTTTTATTAAGATATTGTAACCATTCAAACACTGGATTCTTGAATAGCTACATTTGACATCACAGTGGGAATGATATGAAAATAACATTATTATTCAATCATTCCAATCTTATTACTTATACTATTTACAAGTTTATAGATGCACATTTGACCATATAGATACATAAAAGTGACTAAAAATATTTTTATATATTTACATTTATCAAATTATGCACCTCTTCAAGATGCATATGAATCATTGCAAGAATAATTATATTTCCTGAAGCTTGTTATAGTCTGGTGCTTTTAAGAAAATGCTCATTTTTAAAATTATTATTATTATTGAAAAGCAGGAGTAAATTTGGAGGCCTCAATATTCTTAATATTGTTTACTGATCATCAGCTTTTCTTTGTTAAGAAGACAAATTCTCATATGTTCATGTGAAACTTACTTTATTTATGTGAAAACCTAATCTTGGGCATGATTTGTCTCTCAGTTTTGTGACAACACACAACTCTTAAATATCAGAGAATTAAGTAAGTGTTTTATGAAATTAGTATTGGCCTGAATCAGAAAATATCAACCTTTTTTTCCCCCAATTTCCAATTGTTCAAGTCATGGATGATAAACAAAGAGGAAACTTTCATGACTTAAATCAGAATAGCAGAATGGCGTTCAGTACAGCATTTCATGTTATGTCCATGCTCTGCATGTCACTGACTTTGGCATGTGTCAGCATGCCCTTATTATAACTCCTAAAATTCTCACTAACCTAAAAATCACTTCACTGGGCTCAAAGATGAGTTCTAATTGCCCTGTACCTGACACAGGTTTAAATCCAGTAGGTCTGCATTGTCATAGAACGCTTGAAACAACTGAATATTTTAATGTTATTTGGCATAGATGATAAATCAGAAAAACAAGCTTCCATATAGGGAAATAAAGGATCTCCTCCGAGAATATTAAAAAAATAATTTTTACTGAGGAGGAAAAGTAAGGAATAAAAGGTCATTGAAGAGTTTTTCAGAAGAAAGGATGAAGAAGCATCAAGGAAAAGTGAGAAAGGCTGGAAAAAGCAAATATTTAATACAAGAGCTTGACTAAATAAGCAGCTGATATGAGGAAGGTTAAAGAGAACTTAATGCATGATTGTTTCTTAGCATGGATGAAGCATAGCCAGAATAGCTAAAGACATGGAGGCTATCAAAAACAGAAGTAATATTAAGAAAACAAAAACATAAGTGGCCTCTCAGGTAGTAAAAAATTATGCAGTTGTAAGTCAGCTAAAACTCAAACCTTTGAAAGTCAAGAAAATCAGTAGAAACGTACGGTTTAGAACATGAGCTTTTATTTCTTAGAGAAATACCCAAACATGCTTGAAAGACTAAATTTCCAGGCTGTGAAAAAAAGTTCTGGATATAAGACAGTTCTGGATATGAGACAGTTATTTAAGGAAAGGTATGGGAAAAGGATTTGTTATAGTCCTGACAACTTAGAGCTACCCCATTCTACCCTAAATGTTTCCCTTTCCATTATCTTCCTGATTTTTATTCTGGCTTGAATCCCTTTCTACACATGCCCTGCCTTTCTGCTAAACATTCTTACACGAAGTTTATCTTCTTTTCCAGAAATATCTCCATTACCTGAGTTGTATTTCAGAATATATTTCCTTGAAATAGAAATCTATCTTGTCAGAAAGAGATTGAAGCAGCATGCCCACAGAAAATGCTGGAGTGCTTGTCAAGAGTTAGATCTGAAGATAAAGTGCCTGGGGGTGTCTGAAAGGGTCTCAGTTTTGAAAACCATTAGCTTCCTGTGATTAGGAAGTAACAATCCAAACCATCTGCAATTGTCTAATGATATTTTCTATATTGTTCCTCTAAGGGGTCTTAAACTGATATAAACAGATATATTTTAGCTAGGACAAACTGTCACATGGCTTGATCCATATCTTGAGAAAACTGCCTCTCATGGAAAATTATTCTGCTGAAATTCCTTTGACAGGTCTAATTCAAACTCTTCAGATTAAGCATAGCAGAGAGCTTGGAATAATATACTTTCCAATGGTCCATGTTTGGACTGTATTTAAACATTCAAAGAAGAAAATCAAAAAATCAGTCAATCATTAAAAAAATCAGAAAAGGTTTGGTGAGTTTACTTTCAGTCACTTTTTTAGGGCAACCACCATGTCCAAACAAGCTAGAGAGATATTTTTACTTTCTGCAATACAAAACTGAGTGGTAGATTGTGAAGAAGTCAAAAAGCTTTTTTAATTCTTTTGGCAGTGAATTCCATCTTGAGATACAACAAATGATAAAATGTGAATTGAGGATAAGACAGGTAAAGTCATTCATTCTTCTTTATGGCTAAAGGCTATCTTTGGAGTTCTCTGTATGATTATAGATATAAGCAATAGGAGCTGTTTGGTGGGCTGCAGAACTAATAGTTTTATAAACTCATATAGTCCCTGTAATTTCTGAGCCTCCTTGTTCTTATATCCAGTCTGTATGAGCTCCAGATCCTTTGTCTGGCTCTGACATGATGCTAAGAACCCAAACCATACTTCTGCACTCACAACCACCACACTGCTACAAACTCCATGTACTCCACATGCTATAACGTTCACCTGACCATGACACAAGGTGTTTCAGAAGCTGAGGGTATTCCGAATCCATGTGTATACAAATCGGTATGGTGAGAGCAGGAAATACCAGTACTGTGAGCTGCTCTTCAGTCACTGTTTCTAGATGGGCACTGGCTTTCAGAAAACACAGAGAAACCTAAAGATCTTTTGCCTTTCTCTTAAATATGCATGGAATTGCCTAACTGATTCACAAACTGTCAGGGATATGAGAGGAGAGAATAGACAGACACACAGCAAAACTAAGAAGCCTTGTTTTCTTGTGTAAGTGGTTAAGCAGCATCACTGAAATGGAGATACAGAAAAGGAAAAGGAACAGTTGGAGTGAGGAAAAAATCTCTGCGGAGAAATTTAGGATAAGGAAAGACTAAAGCAACTAAATATTGCTCAGATGGAAAGAAAAAGTATAAGTAGCCCTTTCTAGTAATGCATTAGTAAGCCTGTTCACTTAGAATCAAAAGAAAGACATGAAAAGAAAATACTATGTATGTTACAGCAACATTACTTAATGATGTAGAGTACAATCTTTATGGGCTATAAGTAGTATATCAAATAATGTTTCATCAGAAAAACTACAGCAAAATGGAGTGTGCTGGTATGGTGAAACAAGACTGCATTTGGTTTAGAGTCCAAAGCATGTCAGAAATGAGTTCTAGTATCTCGAATATCATCTCCTGGGCATTGAGGACCATTGATCAACTTCCATTTAAAAAGACAATGAAACACTTCTACCTTCAGTATCTGTGAAAATGAAAAGCTTGAACAAATTGTGGGCTGTTATACCTAATCCTAGTCTGGACCTACATGAAATTAGAATTAATTAAGCAGCAGCTTGGATCTGGAAGCAGTGTAAGAGCAACCGCAGTTGAAACAAGCCTTGCAGGAGCCAAGGGCACCTCCTGAAACCTTGAATATCTCCCTCTGGCACTCTGAGCACTGGTCATGCCTGCTGTTAGACCTGAGGGAGCTTCATGCAAACAAAGATCCTCGGCTGCCTTCACACTAGTTGCAGTGTAAAGTTGCCATGTCTTTCATTAACTCAGCACTGTGCAACTGCTTTCTACTGCTACAAGCTTTATATGGGTTTTCAGATGAGATTGATAGGGTAATATATTTACTCTCATAACCCTTGTAGCCTGAGGCAGCTATGCTTGGAGCCCATCTGTGGGTTCCTGAGCCATGACATGGCATAATCATAAAGCCCAACAGAAAAGGACCTGGGGGTGCTGGCGACAGCAGCTGAACATGAGTGTGTGTCCAAGTGGCCAAGAGGGCCAATGGCATCCTGGCCTGTATCAGCAGTAGTGTGGCCAGCAGGACCAGGGCAGGGATTGTTCCCCCCTGTACTCAGCACCGGTGAGGCTGCACCTCAAATCCTGTGTCCAGTGCTGGGTCCCTCACTATAAGAAAGACTTTGAGGTGCTCGAGCGTGTCCAGAGGAGGGCAGTGGAGCTGGTGAAGGGTCTACAGTGTGAGACATAGGAGTGACTGAGGGAGTTGGGGTAGCTTAGCCTGGAGAAAAGGAGGCTCCAACATCCTAAATCAACCATATGAAACTCAATGGACTTTTCTATCTCTTGTGATAGTAATGTTTTTATCCTTCATATCTGGGTTCCTACCTTTTCCCTTTCCAATGTCTAATATAATTATCATCACTGAACACTAGAGCAAATTATTCTTTCCATTTAAGAGTCATAAACAGCTACCTTTTGTTTCTACTGTGTCCTATCTGCACAGCAATTACAACCTTTCACTACTGGCTTTCTTCTCTGTTTATTTCAATGTCTTTTAAAATTATTTTATACCATATATATATGTGTGTATGTGTGCATGTATGTTTATGTAAGCACATGTATATTTAAAAAGAGATGCTTAACTTTTGGAAATTTTTCAAATTTTACTATACCCATACCAATTTTTGTATGAACATGTATGTTAAAAAAAATCATATTTTCAACAGCTAGTGATAAGACTAAGCAAACAAATTTCTGTCAATACACATGCCTAAACACTGAAATAACTAACCCAAATTATGAAAACAAAAATAATAATTATTTTTGTTTTATTAAAAAAGGACGCTGAAAGTAACTAGCATCTGATGTTTTAAAAACAGCATAGGAAGGAAGATGAATTTTTTACTCTGCTGCATCTTCTACCTTTTGATGAGGTTTTGTTTATTATTTGATTTGTGGCTAAAAATAGATGAACAGAGTCAAGGTGATTTTGTCACTCTCAACCTGTGCAGGTGACTAACAAGTTAAGGTCAAAATTTCTGATGTGTTCTCTGGCTGCAGGCTTTTACAGAATAGATATTTTGATGTATTAGTAAACTACCCCTTAAATGTCACAAAAGGTGTCTCTTATAAACCATCAGACAACTCTGAGCAAACCAGATCCCCTGTGCAACATATGTGTATTTTTATTTCTTATTAGAGCTAAAGTAGGATCCAACTATCTTGTGTGGTTCCTTGCCACTTGATCAATTTCCATCTCATTATGCCCAGCATTAGCTTGCAGGATTAACTGGTAGTGGTGTGTAAGGCATGATACAGAAGAGAAAAAAAAATTTAAATTTGATCTTGCAGTCATCTCTAGAGGACAACAANGCCACTTGATCAATTTCCATCTCATTATGCCCAGCATTAGCTTGCAGGATTAACTGGTAGTGGTGTGTAAGGCATGATACAGAAGAGAAAAAAAAAAATTAAATTTGATCTTCTAGTCATCTCTAGAGGACAACAAAAAATTAATTCATGTCCTTATAAAGGAAGTTATTGAGGGCAAACTTATCTGCATTTAACTACTGTCTATTTTGTGCATGGATATTGCCTATTAGTGCATCATATTTTAATGCACTGTTGGCCTAAAACCAGTATTTGGGGAATATATTGGCAGTTTAGTTTTCCTAACTGTGTTCTTGTGAGAAACAGTAGTGAGAGAAATAGGAAGATTAAATTATTAAGATATAATTCATTTTCCTGATTCTAATGCATGATTCTTTTATGCTACCTATCCCAACTAATGAAAGTCATCTTTAATTAGTTTTTGGGATTTGATACAAAAGCTTTCACAAAGGATGTATAACAACACTGTCTAAAAACAAAACCTTTCTAGGTATTATGCAAGAAAGGGGAAAGATGTGACTAAAGTGGTTGGACACATAGAAATGAATTATACAGGAGTGCAACTAAAGTTTATTTTTACACATCACATTTTTAATAGTAAATATGAGGGGAGCTTCTCTGTATGAAGACCTCAAAATCTGGCTATAGAACTAAGAATGTCTGAGGCAAAGTTTAGATATGTGGAGCTAATGTGAATCTGACTTTCTGTCTCCCTGTTCACAACAGATTAAACTAAAATCACAGGAAGTAGCATAATCCTTGAGGGTATCAAATTCTTAGACCAAATTTTCTAGTTATGTTTCATTCAGAGGAATCAAGGTGGTCATTTTTCCATTTTTAAAATTCAGTTGTCAATCACTTTACCTATACAAGGCTATGAACAGGTTTCCAGCATATTTTATTTTGGAGAAAAAGAAAAAAAAGTATGATGTCTAAGATTTATTGATTGACCCCAAATACATATTCCAACATGAAAAATATGGGATGATTTATACTTTAATTAATGATCTAATGTATATTCTATTATCTTTCAGCCCTGTATAAAATAATTCTCATAGCCTAATATATTTGCACTTATGCACTGCAAATTGCTGTCAAATTGCATTCAAGTGTGCTCACTGAAAAAAATTAATAATGTTAATTCAACAAACTCTCTACTGTCCCATTACTTACCATTAACTGTCCAAAGACACAGGGATGCAGCACTTGGAAAAGTACTTCAGGCAATTTTAAGACTGCCATTATTGAACACCTTGGGTAAGTTTATTCTTAAACACTGAAAAGTAATAGGATCCAGACCAGCCCACTAAAATGTCCTAATAGTAATTGTCATAATTTTAAAATTACTAAATTGACTTGAGAGTTTTAAGAAAGAATATGACAGAATCCCAAATGATAGAGTGGAGGACGTGTACAAAAAACTTGCAGAACACAATATGGACTGAATATATTAAGAATAAATCACTTACATGTAAGCTAAGGTGGCTTGACCAAACTCCGAGGGTTTCTATTTCTTCAATTTTATTAATGAAAAGTATGGGTTAAATTAATTATTAATGAGAGGGAGGAAAGTTGAATGCCAAATGCTTACTACTTTAAGGCCATCTTGGAAAAATTAACTGAAGGAACAGTGGAGTTGAAAACTTTAAGCAAGAATAGGAATCATGGCAATGAATAAAGACAAAAGACTGGAGGGTTGAATGTCTCGTGTAAATTTCAGAAACAACACGAGTTGATTACAACCTTACTAAAATTAATCCTGAAGACACAGGATTATCTGTTTTACCATACATTTTCACTATGTTATATTATTTAATGATTAAAAAGGAGTAGAGAAAGCAGTGTTTCCGTGTTCTTTTGAGTGGGATAAATTCCAGCCTTTTACCCAAATTATTTGTCCCCAAAAAAAAGAAAAGCTTGTTATGTTTCTACTTTGATTTCTGCTGGACTTCCTCTGATTAGAGACCATATCACCGTGGTGATTGTCACTAATAAATGCCTTTATAATTATTTTCCACAAAGGACTGACGGGAGTCATGGAAGGGGATAGAGATTTTAAATATAGAAATCCAGTGAGCAGGATCCTCTGGAAGACCCCAAAGCTATACATTACTTTAAAATGTTTAGTGTAAATAATCAAAGACATTTACTTCACTCAATCCACATACAATGGTCAAACTTGTCCATATGGACTGCTTCCTGCAAATGATTTCTGCAACATCGTTATTGGTCAATGATCCTAAATGCCTTTGAAAACATAAGAGCATTTAACCATGCTTTTCTGTAGCAATTAATCATAAACACTTCTGGGCAGGTACAGGGATAGTTCTATGGGGTTCAAAAATCATAGCAGAATTTAATCCAATTCTATACTGTTTCTCACCAGTTCTGCTGGGAGTAACACAAGGAAGGACCTTTGATTTTTTTGTGATTCTCATTACTCATCTATATAAATCACAGATTGGTACTTAGCAGTGCACATACATGCACTTCAAAAAAAAGCTTTTGCTTTAAATTTTTCTAAGTTTTCTTTCTCAGTCTACAGATGCCTTAGTAAATTTTAAACTTGTTCTTTTATTATCTACTGATTTCTCCACTTTTTTGACTTTGTACAGTAAACTTCGGATTTTTTACATTTAGAAAGGTAGCTTCACTTGGTAATGAATTTTTGAAAATGTGTGTGTAGTATTCAAAAAAAACAACAACCTAGAAACACCACTAAATGGAAAAATCTGGGACTGTTTACTTTAACTTTAGTTATATATTCTGTAACAACTCATTAAAAATCCAACACTTGGTCTGATGCTACTGAACAATACTGCACACATTGGACCTTAAAAACACGTGAATATTCCAATCTCTAGGGAAAACATATTTCTCAAGAATTTTACTAGGGGAGGCAGGTCATACATAAAAAGCACTGTATTTTACATTTTGTGTGATAGGAGATTGTGGGGTTTTTTGGACTAGCTAGAACAAACTGGAGTCTTCCAGGGTTTTGGACATCTATGAGTCATTAAATAGGAAGTATGTATATTACTGTATAGATATTCTTCTTTTAATCCAGACAATTTTTTTGAGAATACTTGATTTTGAAACAACTTTTTGAACAACACCTACTTGAGGTCTTGGGAAGGTTCTGCTCTGATATGGGGTGTCTCCACAGAGTGCCCAAACACTGCCCCTTCTGTGCCTAAAATACATAAATAAAATACAGTACAATTACTTTGGAAAATAAAAACACATTGAAATATATAACCACAAATTGGCACTTTTAGGCCAAAATTTTTGATCAAACCCTTTAGTAATGATTATAAATGTTTCTTCATATTTACATTTTCATTTCTATATCAAAATCTGGACCGACATCCTACGAAACTCTGGATTTCTGCTTATCAGTAGAAGAATTTCACATACAAATCTGAAACACTTACAGATCCAAATTTTTCAGCAGCGATTTTCAGCAATAATTCAGCAATTATTTCCATATTTTGGAGAACAGTTATTTTACAGAGAATGGAAATAATATCATAAATTTGCGTGAAAAAAACACAGTAGAGAAATATCTGCTGTATTTTACATTGTGGTTATTTTTACTTAAATTGAGATGACAAGCTTTTCAAAGTTTTGAAATAGTAGTCAATTGCCTGAAGTTGCTGGCTCAATCTAGATACCTAACAGTTTCAGAGTTTCCCTCCATCAGATCATTCTCATTGAAAAATGTTATTCTCATGGAATGTGTTTTGGGTTGAGTGTTAGTAGTGGACAGTAAGCTATCTCCTACTGGGAATTTAAAATCCAGGCAAAGAAAATGGGTAAAAATTTTCCAAAACTGAATTGCTTCTCTATTGAAATTTGATTTATATTACTAGGTCCAAGTTGACTATGATAATTCCACGGTTTTCATTAGACGACCAGGATTTTTCATTGAGACACTCCTCTTCAATTAAAAAAATAGAATTCTGGAAAACATTCACTGAAGTTATTTGAAAAAAAAGACAGTCCTTTACACAATCAATTTTAAATGCATTTCTTGCAGTAAAATGACAGAGGGAAAAAAAAACCACGAAAAAATAATAGGGATCTTTGTTCTTTGTTAAAGTAATAGAAATCTCAAGAAATTTATATGTAGGGAACAGCACTATAAAATCAGCATTTCTCTTAACTCTCATCTATGAGGACTGAACACATAAAAGTTATTTATACCACTCAATTTACATTTAATTGCTAGAAATAGCCCCCTATGTTCTTAGGTGTCTGCAGTTTGCCTTCTTTTTTTCACTCCCTGAACAATCATCCTTGTTTACTGATTTATCCAATGCCAATATTTTTGTCATCCACTTACATAAATTTTACTTTCCTTCTCTGAAGATGGTTTACTGGGCACTGTGTAATGCAAATAGCCTAGAACTAGGGAGTGAAAGACTTTCCAACAGAGAACCTCCAGCAAAGGTGAAAGAACTGAATAAAAATGTGTAAAACAGGTAATGCATTTATCTTCTATTAAAATAAAATCAAGGAAACTGTCTGGGATAACTATAGCTGATTATTAAATATCCTTGAATTAATTGCCATATTTCAACAACAGAAGCTTTCTTTTTTTCTGGGACTTGAATTCTGAGTAAACCTAAAAATATACCTACAATATCTCACAGTAGCTCTGCAAGAAGGGCTCAACAGGACAGAGGAACCACTCTAATTGCTACAATATTTTAAATACAATAAAGCATTTTCAATTTTAATATATTTAAATATTTTGCAAACTCTTTCAGAAACTCTGAATATCAAAGAAGATATCTATTAGATATTTTTGCAGTTAACCAATGATATTTAGTTTCAAATCCTTACCAGAATTTGAAAGCAGAATGAGGTTATAAATGTTAAATTGATAAAATTATTTTTTAGTGTTAAAGGGAAAATAGCCTGAGCAGGAGGTCAGAAAAAAAAATCTAAGGACATGTTAAACTGGTAATAATTTTCTAAACTCCACCTTCATTAAAAGGAAAAAAAAAACCCCAACCAACCAGCCAAAAAAAAAAACCAAACCAAACAACCCTAACACCCACCCAAAACCTTAATTGTAAAATGGTCTATTAGCACAGAGTATCGAAGACAGGAAGACAAGATTTCTGAGCGTAATGAATTAAAATCCCAGTTTTTTATCTCCAGAAATCTACAACCTTTACAAATATTCTGGCAAAAACCACTGAAAACAACTTTATTACAACTGCTGCTTTGGAGATCTCACAAAAATACCCCAACAAAATCCACTTTCTATAACCAAGTTTTTCTGAGTGTTGTGGAAAACCACAGGAGGAAATAACCCAGTATGTCCTTTTTTTCCTGGTATTATTCCTAAATGTGATATGCAGAATCCGCTTTTTAAATCTGGCAGTGATCTGTGCTTCTCTTCCCTTTGAAAGATTGGAATAGCATTTCTGTATACCCAGGCCTTGTGTCACTCAAAATAAAGCTCATCCCCATCTATAATGGAACCCTCTGGGAGCTGAATATCTGAAATCAAAGGGTGTGTTTCCAGATTCCATCCATCTTTTTCATCAGTAAAATGAAATTCTTTCAACACCAAAGGCCCTTTATATTTTTGAAGGTTGCAATGGTATATGAAGATGTAAATAACTGAGCAGAATACAGAGTTGCCAGTCTTTACTTATGACAAGACCCTGTCTGTAATATTTGAAAGAGCAATATCAATGCAAAGATGCACAAAACTTCATTTTAGTATGAGTCAGACATTAAATCAATCAGAAGTGCCAAAGGTAATATCAGGCAAAGACTGATGAAAGTTAAATGACAGCTGGTTAAAACCCAGCTTTAGTATTTCCTCACTTTCAATATCATTTTTTAAAAAAACAAGAAGGCATTTCTTCCCCAAGAAAATAGAAATTTGGAAAGAAAGACCACATTTTTCATGCAGACTGGAAATCCAGGCATGTAGAATTAAAGATAAACTGATAAAATTAAACAAAATATAATTAAAGCTAAAACCAAACCAAATATGCTCCTTTTGCTATTTGAAGATGCAATCTTAGTAAGTTTTTTCTTCTCATACAGCCTCAAAAGCAGAAGTATAACAGTTCTTGTGATAAATACTTTATCCTTAAAAAAAACCACTTTCAACAAGACCAAGAATATCTCCAATTCTCTTTATTAAACAGTGGAATAGCAGACACTTTCAATTATCTTGGTTTTAGTAAGAAAGGTGAAAAACATCAGCCAACTGCAATCGACTGACATGTTTCCAGCAGTTAAACAGTAGGATCAAGAAAAAAGAAAAGTGATTGTACAGGAATTAAAAAAAGTTGATCAGCATTACTAAAAAATACAGAAGAAAAACGATATTATTCCTTTTTTTCAATTTACTATGTGCAAATCTGTAGTAATTTGATGGGAAGTTTAGACCATGTAGCTTAATACTCTTAAGAAATGTTACTACAAACATAGCTTCTAATGATATAACTAAATAATAGAACTATAAATCCAAATTCAAAGTCCATAGCATTATTTTTTAATGAAAGAAATATACTTTAGGTATTTGATAACTTACAGTATTAAAACACTTCTTTTTTCACAGAAAGAAGAGGAGCTTCTAATAACTGTGTTCCCAGACTTACCGAATCATAGCCAAGACCTACTTTGAGATAAGTGACATTCTAGTGAGAGATGAATAAATACAAAAAAAGGTATAAAAAGAAAAGGTTTGAACCTTAAGGCACTTTCAAGTACAGCTCAAAAGAAGTAGTTAGGGAACTGAATTCAAAGGAACATGAGTTAGAATGGATAACTATAAAAAGTGATCCTTTTAGAGGAAATAAAATCACAAGAGCATGGATTAGGTGCAAAGGATCTAAAACTGTAAGTGTAACTGAACAAAATTACTCACACCTTCAGCTTCCAGTAGCAGAGAATGAGTTAAGTAAAGACTTCACTAAGAAAGAAGCATCTCTGCAGCTAAATTACTGATCAAATACCACTTGTTATAGAGATTGCTGGAGAAAACTTAGTAAACAACATGAGTCAGGTAAGAGGCCAAAAGTTCAATTCTGTATTTCTAGAGAAACATTTTAATGCATAGCTGATTTATAAACATGAGATCTTTAAGACACTTCTTTGACACAGAGCAAATCAAAATTACCCGTTCACTACAACCAAGAACAGTCACCCATTCCTGCTGAAACTGAACAATTTGAATTCAGAGAGACCAGGGCAAACTACTAATTTGTGTTCAACTTATTGGTTCCTGAAATTCAGCATTTGGGAAATGACAACTGTCATAAAAAAACGGAAGTGCAACAGTGGCATTTGGTTCTGCATTATATTTGATTATGTATGTGCATGCTGAGGTAGTTTTTTCATTTATTCAACCAGCAAATAATCCTTTCATACTTTCTGAGAAGTTAGCTTACATAACAAAATGGTACTTTTCAGTGGCTTTTTAAGTGACTAGGATGAAAAGATTGAGCTGGGTTGTTTTAGTTTTTTTGTTTTGTTTTGGGTTGGTTTTTCAGGGGGGTTGTCGGAGTGTGGTTTGGTTTGGTTTGGTTTTGTGAAAGGAATGCTGGCTGAAGAGTTGATAAGGCAAGAACTAAAAACTAATGAAGTATTTTGCTGTGGGAAATGACCCACATATTACCATTATCCCACTCCTTCATTTCACTTGTGAAAGCGAATCACCTTGGATGGTAGTTCACAATGGAATTGTGGACCATTTTGATGTGTACAAACTACAAAGCATTGCAGCATCACAGACACAGCTCAGTTTTATCACTTTGATCTTTCACTAGGTTTTTCAGAAACATTAAGTAAAAATTACTAAGATTAGGCAAGTACTAGTTTGGGATACCACTTTGTCCTCCAGGTTACAGACTTTAAAGAAGGGTTTGTTATTATTATTATTTCTGAGGCTTGCAATTTTACTTTTTGCACACTAATTAGTTAAGTTAAAGCGTTGAGAGATTTCATAAAGAGGAATAAATAATCAATATTTTTTTACTATTGAAGAAACCTTAAAAACGCAGACTATGTGTTTTACGTTTGGAACGTTTATGTTCTAAAAATTTAATTGCAGTAAAAAGTAAAATTCTTAATTCTTTTACGATGGGTACCTAGATAAAATTTAAAAGGGCTTTTGTGAGCTTCAATAGCTGTTGTTCAACACTAAGACCTTGGAAGAGCTAATCACTGACAGACTGAAAAAAACCCCAGAAATATTCAACTATACAAACCAATGATCATGAAAAGATCACACAAAATATTTGCTCCCTCTTTTATAAGAGCCCAGTTATTATAGTTTATTGTTGAATGAGTAGGAATGCAACTTCTGGCCTTCATGTTGTTTGTGCATCTCTTCAAAACTTCCAATTTTATAAGTTACTTGAAGTGTAACTTAGCCAGGTACTTGTATTAAAAAAGTAGGATTCAACTGGATTTCTGCTGTGGGGGTGTACATGACTAAAATGAAAGTAAGTGAGTTATTTTATGAAAACATGATTGACATGATTGCTAGCATTTCAATCTTGCAGAGTCCCTCAGCAGCAAAACTGACTAATGTTAAATGATGAAGCTTTCAGATGTGGCCATATATGAGGTATATTATAGATAGGAAGCTGTCATACAGCCTGATGAGATGTAGTTATTTACTTATAAACTAAAGCATGTGCATTGAAATCTTCAGAGGTAAGCTGTTATAAAAAGTAAATTCTAAAGGAAGTGATTTAGATTTATTACTCAAAGCCCTTGAATATGACTAATTTGATGCATATTTTATGTATGGCAGCTTTTACCAAAGCAAGACTTCTACTAAGCCTTTTATTTAAATAAGAAGAATAAGTTCCCCAATAAATTAAAATTCTGCATCTTCAGTGTGCTAAATTTTGATCAAAGCAAATCGCGGCTCCAGGAAATACTTGCAAAATTGCAACAGTCAGTATTTATCTTCTTAAATAGCATCTTAACTTATAAGTACAAACATTTGAAACATAGCTTCCTAATGGTGGGCAGTTGAGATACCTCTTGTCTTGCAATGCAAATGAAACTGGATTGTGCCTCTCTGTTCAGTTTCTTATCCATCTAATTGTTTGAAGGTTCACATCTAAAATCTGTTTGGCCACCACTTGATTTACTTTTCTGAAAAAGTAAATCTATTTGAATAAAATCTGGACTGAGAATAGCAGTAACATCATTCAATTAATAATTGGAAATGGCTATTCTAAATGCTCCCTCTGAGATGAAAAAGGCAATAAATGTAAATGAAACTGCTGAGAAGTCACATTAAGTCCAAATAGTTTCCCAAAACATGAATGAAATTGAAGTATATATATGGAGTTTAGAGAAAAGAGGTTTTTAAAAAAATAATTTCTGCAATACCTTTTACTTTTTTCCCCTATTATGTATGACAGATGGAGATACACATGACAATAAAAATGATGAAATAAAATAATTTTCTGCTTGAATTGATAGTCTCCTTGAAACTTTACAACAGCTAGATACATGAATAGCCTTAAAGCTTACATTGAGATTTCACAGTAAATAATTTCTAATACCTCCCCCCCACCCCTCAAAATTCATCATCTTTTCATATAAATGATAATCTCGACTTGCACTTTTCTTAAAATTGTGTAAATGATTTTGGGTTCATCACAGTTCATCAGACACAAAAAGTGTCCCTGTCTACATTCAAAAGATAGAATTTTAATGGGATTATTTTCATATTTAATAAATCAAAAAGATCACATTTTCACTTTGTTGTAGCAGATAACCCTAGATTTTGGAACACTCAGACTTATGCTCTAATGAATTGTTGATGAGTTTCAAAGCAGAGTTGTTGTTTCCCTGATGAAAAATGAACGAATCAATGAATAAGAAGACTATCAAACAACAGTCAGTAGCTTCATAACCAGGGGACTCACCTGGAATGTAAAAGAATGGTACATAAACTTGGATATCCCAAGTACAAAATGAGAGAATGAGAAAACTGTTTGTCACACGGTTTTGAGAACAAACAGCAATAATTTCCCACTTTGAAGCTTTCTGAAAAATATAATATACAGCTGCCCACTCACAAAACCTAGCCAGGAATGTCTATCCAATTTCACAGAATCATGGAATCATTAAGTTTGGAAAAGACCTCCAAGATCATCAAGTCTAGCCTTTAACTGATCACCACTTTGGCAATTAACCATAGCACTAATTGTCATGCCCAGTCATTTCTTGAATACTTCCAGGGATGGTGACTCCATCACTTCCCTGGGCAGCCCATTCAATGCTTGACCACCCTTTCAGTGCACAAATTCTTCCTGATGTCCCATCAGAACCTCCCCTGGTATAACTTGAGAACATTTCCCCTTGTCCTGTCCCTAGTTGCCAGGGGAGAAGAGACTGACTCGCCTCTTGCTACAACCCGCTCCTTTCTGGAAGCTGTAGGGAGTGATAAGGTCTTTCCCAAGCCTCCTTTTCTCCAGGCTACACAATCCTAGTTCTGGCAGCTGTTCCTCATAGTACTCACTCTCCAGACCCTGCCCCAGCTCCATTGCCCTTTTCTGGACATGCTCCAGTACCTCAGTAGCTTTTTGAAATGAGGGACCCAGGACTGGACACAGGACTTGAGATGTGGCCTCACCAGTGCTGTGTACAGGGGACCACCACTGCTGTGGTCCTGCTGGCCACACTATTTTTGATACAGACAAGGATGCTTCAAAAAGCTCTAAAATAAAATAATTTATGATTAGCTTCTGATAAAAGTAAAGGGCATTTTCCTTCAGTGATGACATTCCATAAATAAATAGTTTGATTTTGAAAAGTTAAAAGCCCAGAGGAATATTTCAGGAATTTCTCCATTAAGTCTAGTCATCACATTAGTTGCCTAAGTTAGGAACACAGATTACTTATATTTTATCTGTAGCCAAAATGGAGAAATTAGCATCTCTAGAGATTAGTTACTAACATTAATGAACTGAGACTACAGCAACGATGTAAACAACCCAAACACCTTGAAGCTTTTGCCTTCAACATCTGATCAACCGTTGATGATCTGAATTTTATCTAAATTGGTAAAATCTTGTTTGGAAATCTCACTTTAACCATATCAGAAGTCATCTAAGTTACTTACCCTTAGCATTTTAACTGCTTCATAGGGTACCACATAGGGAAATGTGCATTTATTTCTGTTCTCTATGTTGCCATTACTGTAACATACTGAAAAATTGTTATGAGTATGTGATAGTTACTGCTGCATTCATACATTTTAGTAAATTGTTTTATTTAGGCAAAGGGGCCACAAAGCAGCAGGACAATTATCCAGATTTTTTAAATAGTTCTACTGTAGTATTTTTACGGTATTGGAATTAGCACGCCACTGATAAATTATAATCAAATATTTAGATAAGTAAATTTGTGGACCCTCTAGTTCGTCATATGCAAGTATATAGTACGTATTTTAAAAGTCTTCAAATGCTTCCAAACACTTCTAAATTAATGCAAAAATGAAAATCTATGACAAATCCTCACATGTATTTCCACAATGCTAAAACAGGGATATATGGATATAATACATTTTGGTGCCTATTCGACCAAAATTTAACAAAAATACTAGTATCTCAAATTATTGAATATCTTCTCCTTTTTTTTTCAGATGCAAGAAATAAAATGAAGCTATAATATCAAATCCTTACGAGGTTGTTAAAAGGTTTCTATTTGATATTACCACTAGTGATTATAACATATTGTGAGTTTCTATTCCTGTTCTTTATTAATGTTCTGGTGTTCTCTCTAGAAGTAAATTACACAGATGAATACAGCACATTTAAACCTGGCATTAGGTAAGCCTCTACTGAAGTTTTAAATGGAAATTCTGCAGCTGTGAGAGGCAGTGTGAATGTGCAACAGTAATTTTGTCACTTAATATTCTCACTTTTGAGTCTGCATAGCCATGAAGTGAGCCTTTTAATTTAGCAACAAAATGGAAGCAGGTGTGTTTCAAACCAATTAACTGCAGTGACTGTAAACCACCGATGGTTGTGTTAGCAAACATATGCCTATTTGTTATCTGTACTAATGACAGGAAAGACAGCCTTTTCTGCAGGAAAGGACAAGATACTAAAGTATAGTGTAATATGTGAAAGTTGACTGAAATATACATCTTTTGCCAAAGACTCATATGGTTTTTTCAGGCAAGAACCACAACAGACATGCCACATACCTTGCAGATGCTGTAGGAAGAGGGTTTATGGCAGTAATTTACCACTAGATCTACCACTCCATTTTCAAGATGGGACTGAGCTGGTCACAGAGTAATGTATCAGTGCCAGTTTCACTAGTTCCTTCTATGTCACCAAGGAGCAGTATCCAGGACTCAGACTATGACCACAGTTCAGATTACTTGGCAAAGCTTGCAACAGCCCAGCTCTGCTGTGAGTCTTGTGGCAAAACCTTTGTCTAGTCTTTGCTCTTTTACTGTTTGTGAGTCAGGAGAGACTCAAAAATCACACTCTCATCACTGCAGTAATACAACTATCATAAATTCACCTTTCACATACCTATAATAAATTCAGACTTTTAAGATTTAAGAGCTTTCAATTGCCTTGCTACACAGCAAGGCACGTCCAGGTAAAACTAGCAAAGCAGCCTTTACTGCTACATGAAAATTCAGTGTGGTCAGCTGCCAGAGAAACCTGTTATTCACATCCTCTTTAAGTACATTATGTTCAGGCATTTTCAGAATAGAAAACTGAATCCTGGGCACCAGGAGAGTCATGCCTAGGGAACTGAATGTCATACAATTTGACAGTCATAATGAAATTAATTCTTTTGCTTTTTCATTTTTAAGCTAAAAACACAGAAAAAATATATTTCTTTTGTCCAACTACCAACAAAAACCATTACAGTTTCAGAGACAGGTTAAGAGACAAAAAAGAAAATCTTTTTTATTTTGCCTTTTCTTCAGATCAACTCTAAGAGGTATTTCTCTACATTATCCACTTAATAAACTGTCATGATGCTTACCACTCTAGCCTTTCAGCTTACACTGAAGAGAACGTGACTAGAAAGATCTCTGTTCTTTTATTCTTAAACCTTCCAAAGGAATATACTTCTTTTAGATCTAATCTTCCTTGTCTTTTAGTCTCCCTCTGGCCTCCAGACATCTTATCACTGTAAGTAATATATTCTAGTTTTTCCAGCAGGATACTCCCTCTGCTCCTTCTCTTGTTTTGCATTAAAATTCCCTTTAGTATCTATACAAACTTTTTACATTATTTTTCGCCTAAATGAAATTGTTCTGAGTTACTGTTAGATTTGCTGTCAAGAAGAAAAAAAAAAAAGGTGTTTTCATTAAAACTTCAAATTCAGAAATTCTAATTGGTCTTTTCCTTTCATTGTAAATCTAAATATAAACCAGGGAGGAAAAGCTGAGAATGACGGTGACAAGAAAAAAAATTGCAACTATAAAAAGCCTGAAAACAGTTCTGATAGCTAAAACATGAAACAAACTTGTTGATAGGTACTCTTTCTTCACAGGGTGCTTTATCTATTGCATTTTCTCTGCTCCACACTGAGAGTGTAAAAACAGATTTAAAAAGTAGTCCATCATTTGGTAGTGCTGCTAAGATAAAAATACCAAAAAAAATGCAATTGGCTCACTTGATACGAAAATAAATACTTTAAAAAAAGCTATCTCCCTTTGATGTTTAATGAGAAAAGGCTTTCAGATGCAACTACCAATCTCACCTCATGCTTTAAACCATAAATTGGGACAGGAATTTTTTAAGTGAACCTAGCATTTGGCTACTTATACTTTCATGCTTTGCTGAACTTGGAACCATCTGGGATCATAGTACGATATCCAAGTACTTTTAAAATTCTCCATGCTGCTGTATCTAGACCTCTGACCAACACGACACACCTTGCAGACAGTGATGTAGATAAAGGACTGGAAAATACACTATTACATTGTAAGTGGTGTAACCTATAGTACTTGCTGTCATTTCTATCACACTTTAGGCATCAGATTAGTTTAAAATGATGATACTTAAGGGGAAAGTCTCTACTTGAGCTAAATGACATTTTGGCATTTGTAAAGTAATAAGGTTGCCTGAAAGAACTGGAAGGTATTTGTCTGCACGATTGTGCATGTGTGTGTGCATAATTGTGTGCTGAGATCTACTCTCTAGTAGTGTTTTTCTAGCATGCTCACAAAAGAACGTTCAAATGTTTTGAAAATCCGATAGCTGCAATGACAACCAAGATATATGCTAAAGAACAGTTACCATAAAACTGAATTCTAATGCTTTCTAAGTAGGAAGAATCAGATAAACCTATCCCACTATACCCATTACTGATATTAGTGTTGTCAGGATCAGTGCAAGTGTTCTTCATATATTCAACCAGTAAAATTTATGCTATTTGTATTCAGTTCAGTTTAACGAAGAATGTAATTATTGGGAAGCATGGACATGTAGATCTTGGTTTGGGCTACCAGCTACAGTATCATGAGTTTCTGAAAGGAGAGATCTCTGGTTGCTTTACCTTGCTAAGCTGATTTATTCTATCCCTTCTTATAGCAAAGTATGCTTATTTATGCAGCTTTCTCATCTTCCCCTCACTGTACCAAACTTTACTCAAAAGTGAAGTGACAATACCTCCCAAAAGCGATTAAACTCTAAAACTGAAGTATGGAACATATACTGTCCAAAAGGAACTGTATGCAGAAGGAAATAAAGGACAAGAGAATGGTTATTTTATATGGTCAAACCTACACTCTTTCCATTTTCTATTCAGTAAGATGAAGGGGTTGATCTAAAATATTACTGTAGAATGTCAGTGTGGTTAACCATGGATGCTCTAGTTTGCCAAGATATGATCAAAACCAGCTACATTTGTTGTGTGTTCTTCTGCTCATACAGTTCTAATGTCAGTTCAAGATCTTGAGAGCTATTTATTACCCGAGTTTTATAAAGTTCCTCACTGTATGTTTTAGCTTCAATGTTACAACTCACGGGACCCAAATTCAAGCATATATTTAAATGCTTTGTAGGTCTTCTGCCAGAGTGTTTAGCTATTGGCCTTACAAATTCAAACCCTAAGGAAAGGCAACGAACCTCTGAAAAATGAAAAAGTGCTCAAATCAATAAGACAACTAAAATGACAAACCATGGGTGAGAAAAATGAATATTTTAAGTCCAGTAAGTGATTACTAATTTTAGAAAACTTTAGTGAATTTAAGCATCAATTTAGTTTATTCATTTAGGGCTCATTCTTGCTTCTATGCAAATAAAAGTCAAACCTTACACTGATTTCAAACTATACACCACTAGTTCCAGTTGATGTGGGCTAGCAGGAGTGGAGAAGAAGCACTCTCTCTTTTATATTTTAATAACGTTGCTATAAAATAAAGTTGCTAATAAGAATATATGCTATCACAGTCTTTTGAAAATGAGTATGGGAAAAAAATGCTGGTACAAAATGATACAAAACTGGGAGTAGCTGTTGACTCCCCTGAGGGTAGAAAGGACCTGAAAAGAGACCTTTGCAAAATAGAGGACTGGCTAGTCACCAACCATATGAAGTTCAACAGGGGAAAGTGCTGTATTCTGCACCTGGGATGGGGCAACCCTGGATACATGGACAGACTGGGAAATGAGAGGCTGGAAAGCAGTGCCATGGAAAGGGACATGGGGGTCCTGGTCAATGGCAAATTGAACACGAGTCATCAGTGCCCTGGCAGCCAGGAGGGCCCAGCTGTGTCCTGGGATGCATCAGCCACAGCATTGCCTGCCAGGCAAAGGACAGGATTGTCCCACTCTGCTCTGCACTGGGATGGCCTCACCTCGAGTGCTGGGGGTAGTTTTGGGTACCACAGTAAAAGACAGACATTAAACTATTAGAGAGCATCCAAAGGAGGGCCACAAGGATCATGAAGGGCCTTGAGGGGAAGGCGTATATGCAGTGTCTGAGGTCACTTGTTCTGTTCAGCTTGGAGGAGACTGCGGGGAGACCTCATTGCAGTCTACAACTTCCTCATGAGGATAAGAAGAAGGGCAGTGCCTGATCCCTTCACTCTTGTGACCAGTGACAGGGCTCATGGAAATGGCACGAAATTGTGTCAGGGGATGTTTAGGTTGGATACTAGAAAAAGGTTTTTCATCAGAGAGTGGTTGGACACTGGAACAGCTTCCCAGGGAAGTGGTCACAGCACCAAGACTGACACAGTTCAAGAAGCATCTCAGGAGCATGGTGTAATTCATGGGGTTGTCCTGTACAGGGTCAGGAGTTGGACTTAATGATCCTGGTGGGTCCCTGCCAACTCAGCATATTCTGTCATTCTGTGAAAACAAATCTTGGCATTTTAATTACTTGCACAGTCAACTAAATTCCAAGGATTAACTTGAACTAATAATGAAACAAATATATTTCTGATGTAAGTCAAAAAACTTGCATTTCAAATCCTACCAAGTCAAAAAAAGTAATCATGATCAAATCACTGTTATAAATTATTCACTGAAATTCGAACAGTTAAATAGAAGAGAAATACAACTTCTTCATGGGTGTTTCACAACTGGAAAGTCACCCACATCTCCTGCTTAAGAAAATTTTTTAAAAATTTATTCCTATTCTTAGAAACTTGTCTGAGCAGCTGTGTTCAAATTATCTGGACTTAACTAACCAAGTGACCCCCAAATTTAAGAAATAAGTTCTAAGAAAGATGTAAGAGGAAGAAAGAAACAAATTCTTTACAGAAAGAGACTAGCTGAAGTCTGAAGAAACTAAAAGGGATTTACCAAGAAGGATGCTCACTCATACTGGGGAAGCCCCCTTGAGAATCTTCAGGGACTGCTTACAACAGAGAAAAAAGTAGGAAAGAAGGGCCATAGAGTCTACGTTTCTAAGCCTGGAATTATGATCCAGCATAAACACAGGATCACACAGCTCCTGAGGGTCAAGGCAAATTCAGTCTGACTAGGATCAACACCACTGTAATTATCAGTTTCAAGATCATCCTTGCTAGATTGTGTCTAGTTAGATTTCAAGTAAGAGGAAAACTTGTTTGCATCCACACATCCACATAAAATACATTATGTAGATTTACCTTGAGATTCTTGTCTTATGATCGGATCTCAGAAAAAAAGAAGGTCCCCCCTGGAGAAATGCCTCCTGGAAAAAACTGGTTTGGCTGGTGGATGGGAGAATTTTAAATTGGATTTTAAATTACCTATTAAGTGGTAATACATAAGGAAGTGCCAGTGGGTCCAAAAGACTTGTGCTTATCTTAATGACATGTTTTGCAAGAAACAAAAGTATTCACAGAGTAAAGGAATAAAGCTGCTAACCTATCACTGGTCAGCCAGTGACTGGTGAACTGCTGTGTGGAAGGGCAGAAGGACTTCCCTGGAACAAGCCAGAGCAAAAGTATTAAGTGTATGTGAAGAAGGACAGACAGTAGAGCTGGTAAATGTCTGTCATGTTTCAGCCTGTCTCTGAAAGCACATGCTGAAAGGTGAAGAGAAATCCAAGAAGGTGCTAGTTCTACTGCTGTACACTTTCAATTCAAATACAAAGGCCTATATATATTGATGATATTTTCCCAAAGCCAAAACAACGGCTTATTATGTTTGTGTCTTGGTGTGCTGAATTTAATGCTGTCAGACACTGTGAAATTTAAACTCATCATTAGCCACAATGAGGATAGGAATTTAAACACTTCTTGCTGGGTCCTGTTTGGGAAGGCATGCCTCTCCTTCTGTAGCAGAGGGATATTCTAACTCTCCCATAATGTCCCATCATGCTGTGACTTGGTCAGGATTTACGGGCAGACATCAATGCAGACCTCTGCAAAACGGAAAGGAAAAATTTCAAGAAAAAAAAATTGCTATCATTTTTCTTTAATTTTGTTAAAGAGAAAAAAAAAGAATCTTCAGTTTAGCTTGAACAAAACCACTTTAATGTAAAAGTCAAAATGAGTGTTTTATAATTGATAGATTCAATGAGCAGTTAATAAGAGCTCAAAATGGAGACCTAGGTGCAAATGCATGTACAGATTGCTAGCTTTTGGTCATGCTACCCACATGTTTTTTCATTCTAACCAATGTGTTATAGCTTAAAAAAACCCTTAAAGAATATAAATAAAACTACAATGAAGAGGACTGTATCTAATATGTTCATAAGATCTCGGATTAGAAGGAAAAAAAATTTATGGAATTTATATTAGATAGCTTGTGACCAGACATAAAAAGGAAATATCTGCTATCTGCTAAGGCTTATTCCTTTCTGTGATCATTAAGTTCAAAACCAAATCAAGATCAACCAGTTCATCTTCAATGGATGATCTAATTAGCTCTGAAGTAGAAAATGAAGGAAATTCTACATTCTCTACAGTTAAAATATTTCCCTGTTCCTATATTATTTCATTTCAAAGTTCTGTGTATTTTTTGTGGATTAGTTGGTGTGAGGTGTTTTGTGGGGCTTTTGGGGTTTTTTTGGTTGGTTGGGGGTGGTTTTTTTGTTTGTTTTGTTTGGGTGTTATTCAAAGTTTTGTGGTTTTTTCACTGATAGATTACATCCCTTGTTTTTCTACAGATTGTTTCTCAGGGCCTCAAGACTGATACGGTATTCTCTTTGAGATTTTTTCTTCAAGCTATGCAGCACCAACTTCTCTCTTTCTCAGAAATAATTCTTCTGGACAACTAATCAGTCACATGGATGTAGGTTCTATCCAGTTGTTTACTGAACAATGGTACACCAAACAGGACTAAACTCTGAAGAGGACCTTGCCAGTGCGGAATAGGTGAGAAGATCTGCAGGACCTACTCCTGTTTACCCATTCTAGCTTCATTTTTTACTTTCTTTTATATCCCATGATGCTCTTGACCTTGTGATCAAAATGTTTTCTTTTTCTGGGGATAACTTTAAGTATTACTTATGATTTCTTTGAGGTTTGAAAATTGACTCCTAGAAGTCGATTTGGCTTTGTGTTGCTGTTGTCTTTCCCTATAACTTTGGAGCAGGGGATGTTTTCACTTGAAATAATTTTAAGCTTTCTTTTCACCTTCACATTCTCAGTTCTTCCCCACTGATCAGCAACACTTCTCACATTACTTTTTCAATGCTATCCTCCTTACAATCTATGTATCCTTTGTACCATTTGATATTTTCTTTTTTTTTTTCCTAATGGATATTTATCTCTGTAGTTAAAAGTCTTTCAAAGTTAAAAGAAACAAGAGGCCCCCAAATATTTCAAAATGTTGTCACTAGGCCCTATGCATTAGATGATCCCTTTTCTTTATCAAAAGCCTAACCGGTTTCATTTTTTTCGGTTTGGTGGTCAACATTACCAAATATGTTATTTGCACTTTCTTCAAAACCCACGAAGTATAAATAACAATTTATTTTGAATCTCAGAGCAGTTATACAGCTTTCAGATGCATCCATTTCTGCCTGGATATTGAGGTATTTTTCTTCATTCTATTTTTGTGAGATAATGTTTACCACACATAATTTCATGTCTTTTGTAGAATATGTGTTAATTTTTTACCACTCTTACTTCTGGAATTTACATTACCTATTCTGAATTTTTAAGCACTTCTATCTATGCTAAACTTCATAATACATACATACTTCTGTACTTTCTGAACCTTGAGCAAAGCTACATTGTTATACACTTCCAATTCAAATACAAAGGCCTATATATATTGATGATATTTTCCCAAAGCCAAAACAACGGCTTATTATGTTTGTGTCTTGGTGTGCTGAATTTAATGCTGTCAGACACTGTGAAATTTAAACTCATCATTAGCCACAATGAGGATAGGAATTTAAATTCACAGTGTAGGCTGAAAGCTTCAGGCCATATTTTTGTGGGTGAAATAATTTTTTTTTCTTGAGTTGCTTCCTGTGTGTGAAATTATTCCTAGCTTATAGGAGTCTGCTATGAATAAGCTTTGAAATGTATTGCAGAGTAGACATTACTGGAATCTATGTTTTTCACAGCTTTGCCTGCATACCTGCATACCTGCTTTATAAACAGACCTAGGGAAAACAGTGAAGTCCAAGATGTTACTGGTGGTGATCTGACTCTTCCTCTGAGTAAGGTTTTGTATCAAACTGTGACTGCCATGGACTCAAACAGTACATTCATGCGAGGATTTCTGCTTTTTTCCACCTAAATTTAGAGTCAAGATCTTCCTGATCATTCACGAAAGTTTGTAAAGTACGATGTACGTCATGACAAATGCTTGTATAATCTCACCATGCAGTCTGTGTGTCCTAAATACATGAGCTTGTGCCTAAAGTTGGGATAAAAGTTTGTTTACGGTTGGATAAAAATAAAAAAGCGAGTTTGTAGTGGTTTCTAATAGAATTCAGAGAAAATGAAGTGCAGTTCTGACATGTATTACATGTCTCACAGTAAGAGGTACATCAGTATGTTCTTAGTGAAAAGTCAGATGTCTAAAATACCTCCTGAAAATGTAACAGTATTTCTCCTATTCTGAAAGCTTTACAAATTGAAATCCAAATGATTTCATCTGCTAGCACCTAATGAGAATACTGCTCCAGGACAAAGCAAAATATTTTTGGCCTGTAGTGTCATCATTATAGGGTGAGCATTTGGAACAAAATACTCTTTTTTATTGAACTGAAATCCTATAGTGTTCTGCAGCCTGACCCTTATCTCCAACAACAGATTTTTTTCCAGGTATAAATAAACCACAAGCAAGTTCTTTAAGGCACAAAAAAGGAAAATAGGAATGTTGGAGCTCTTTTATGATTCACCTTCCCTCCTGTGAGTAGCTATATTTTAAAAATAGAGATGGGTCTGGCTGCTACAATTTAAATGTGCATTTTCAAAATTACAAAGCCTGAGGGCATGGGAGTGTGAGACTTAGCTCAGGTTTAAGAGTTAGAATGTTGCTAAAAAATCTGAACCAAATTAATACCCGGTTTCTGCATCAAAACCTTCTGAATGTTCAGTGTGTCTTTTCCAAACAAGCTGGTTTGGTTTGATTTAAGAGTTAGCTTACTAATAGTGGGGCAATTTTCCACTGAGCTTTGACTCTTCCGTATGTTATGTGGATTTGCCTGGTATCATGCAATTCAGATACTTCAAACTAGAACTATTTTAAATTGTATCTGTGGACTTTGCAAAGTTCTTTAACAGGGAATGTGGAACATGACTGGGAATATGGTGCAGACATTGGCAGGTTTTTCTAAAAATATTAATTCTTACACTGGCCACAAATATCCGATAGCTTAATCTTGGTGTCAAAGGTTTAACCTTAAAATCAGATTCATTCTGTAAGTTTGAACCAGGCTCTGGATTGATACTGCTCTGTACCAGAACAGGGAAAATGGTTTCCAGTAACCTTGAGAAATTGCTGGCTGCATTCTGCAAAGGAACAACTCAGACAAGAACAGATTCAGCTTTAAAAAAAATAAACCCTATTTAATAGAGTTAAATAGATTACAGACCAGAAGGAGAGGAAAAGATTAAAATCTGTCTTCTCTTGTAAGTGATGCTATCATGGGAAAAAAAAGGAAAAAAAAAAGTCAATTATTTAAGGAGAGTTATTCAAAAAGTACGGATTACAGAAAGGTTGACTATCTAGGTAGGAGATGATTTTCTTCTACCTCTATTTCAAAAGAGTGTTATTTAGCTGTTTGGATTTTTTCTTTCCTTTATTTTCCTTTCTTCTGCCTGACTGTATGCTGGCTTCTTCTATATCTCAGTCTACAGAACAGCCTAGATGAGTATTTTTCAGTGAAATGGCTGTAGAGGAATTGAACATGTTTTCCTGCTCTGACAGAGCTGTTTGCACATTTGTCTGCTTTTAGGTTTATTCCCTTTTCAGAAAAAATTCTTTAACCAAGACTTATTTCACTTTACATATGTTTCTGAGACCAGTTCTTCTTTCCTTGACACGTTTTTAAGTGCCAAAAATAAAAATCTTTCTTTTGCCAATAAACTGTTATTATCCTTAGGTTAATGTATTCCTCCAACAACCTACACAGTCACCTACAGGCTGGTGTAAGTACACACTGCTTGGAATCTGAGCTGGCTGGATGCATTCTACTCTTAAATAGAAGATATGTATTTATGTAAGCAATGTCCTGGATAAGGAATTTATTTATTTTTTTATTTTCACCATTAGTAGCCTGCCTATAAAGCTTTCAGTTCATAGACAGCTTGGAGTCAGATATATATATATATGTGATTTCAATCAGCTCTGTAGTTGTGCCTCCAGATTAATGCCCTGATAGGTTGTTCTTTTGCCAAGTGGTTAGACTACCACAATAACATTATCTTTCAGTCTTTTCCCATAAAGACAAGCCTGGGCATTACATGCTTTTTTGAGATCTAAATAAGCTTATCAGAAAATTTATTCATCACTGGAGTACATATTAATGTACTCATTACTCAGGAAACACAGAAATCCTATATGTGTGATGCATTTTTGTTACTGACAGGTGGTGATAATAGCATTCTGGTTTATTCAATGTTCAGGATACCAAGAATTTGTCATATCTGCTTAAAAGATTACATTTTAGTATATCAAATACAGTAGTTTTACTATGGTCACATAATTTGGCTCCACAACCCACCTTAAAGTGATTAAATGCTTTCCCTTATCTTACGCCACTTCACTCCAAACTCCATCTCTTCGGAATGACAATCCACCCACTGAATGTGGCAAGTCCAAGACCTTCTTTCCCATTCATACTGAAATTCCTATTTAGTCTCTCAAGGCATTAGATACAAGCCTACTGTAATAACCACATACATCAAATAATAAGTTATTTTTCTACATTTCAGTACTTGCTATAAATATTTTATTTCTACTTCTCCAACCTAATTTGCAATTCACATGTATTTCCTCATAATTCTGTCTTACTTCCTCTTTATAGCCATAAGCCATATTTCTATTTTATCATTTCCTTTTAACTACCCTGGAAGACCTTTCTATATTTCAATTACCTGCAGACTCCCAGTCCTACAGCATAATCTTAAAATCAAAACTGAAGTATTGATGCACTCCTCTGCATATTAATTATGATTATTACTAGAATATTATCAGAATATAAGTATGCTGGAACCTTCTGAAGTTTCTTTGACACATCAAGGCTCTCATCTTTCATCTCGTGAAGTCAATGTCTGATCAAAAGCCATACTGAACCCACTGTAAGCATTTACTTCAGTGTAACGAAAAAGACACTTGCAGCCCTTCACATATTTTTTCCTGACATTGTTTTGGTGTCAAAGTAGATTTGACCTATGCACGTCCTGCTATTAATCTGAGAAAGTTATCAAAGTATGTACTCTATTGTCCTTTTCCAACTTCCATTTTTCTGCATAACTGTGTTATTTGATAAGGACGAAGGCTCTTAGGAAGTCATAATGACCTGTAAATTTTTTATGCCTCTTACTTTTGTTTCTCCTAGTACTCCTAGCCACAATACACAAACCTTTGTACAACTGCAATTCTCCCAGTGAGAACTATTTTTATGTTTGAAATATGGGAAAAAAGTGATCCTTCAACTAATTATGTCAGGTCATACAATACAGACATGGAACTTCATGTATTTGAAAAATTTGTGTTTCCAAAAATTATGGTGCTGTTGAACTCTACAGAACTAAAATCTTGGTGAAACTATAACTTACACATTTCTAAGTAGCTCCTTATTTCTTTTTTAAAGGAAAAGTATTACTATTAACGTGTTAATTACCATAACAAAAAAATTCCAGTTCTATCCAGAAAGGACTTCAGGTCCTGTGCTAAAGCAGAATATACCACCCAGATATGCAGTAATAAGAGATGAAAGAAAATAATCCAGCAATGAAGAAAGTAGTAGGAAACAAAATTAAGTAGAATTTAATTTACTTAACTAGAAAATGAATTCTCAAACTAAAACTTCAAGCTGGGGTGAACCCATGACAATTTCCTTAGAGATAAGTAGTATTTTCTGAACAATTTAGACTGGGTTATTTAGAAAAAATGATATAGCTGATTTGCTACATCTAGAAAACATAACTGGATTTGACTGCAGAACAGCAATGGCTTCTGATGGAAGACCTATCTCATTTAATTGGCAAATCTATTTTTGCTTTGGTTTTTTAAGCATTAATAAATATAAAAAGCCACATGTGCAAGTATAACTTATATAGAAGCTATGTAAACCTGGAACAAAACAAATTACACTATAGTTTTTACAGACCTTGGAAGGGTCAGAGACATAATAATGTTTAAATAAAGAATGTTATAGAAAAGTGAAGAAGTTATATAGATCAAAAGAACATGTAGGAGGCAACATGAGAGTTAAATTGCTGTCTTTTCTCCTTCAAAATCATAGAGAGACAAATACCCTTTTCAAAAAGCAGAATGTTAGTATAATTTGGATAGAAAATTATAAGTTGAATGGAAAAAAAACAGTTTCTGGTAATGTGCATTTAGCCTTTAACTATGAAAGCCACCTCAGAAGACAAAGGAGAAAAAACCCCACTTACACTGTCAAAAAAAAGTAGGTGTAGTTTGACTAAAACTAGGCGAGTTACACATTCCTTCATCCTTCTTATACAGCTGCTAACTAAGAGTTTGTTTTAAGAAAAAAGAGAAAGACAAACTATACTAACAGAGCCATCCAGTGAAGGTTTTTATACAACTTTCTTTCATAGCATTGTCTCAGAAAAATGTATGCTGACCTAGGGATTCTTAATCTTTCTCAAAAGTACTCTGGCAGGACAAAGCTGCCTCATGATGTGCTTGTACTGTCACGAACAAGGTTGACCAGTACAGCTCTGCTACAAGAGTATCTTACAGAGATCATACTACAATCAAAGAAAAATGAAATAAAACCAAAGGGAAGAAAACTTTGAATTAAGATTTAAATAAGAAAAGTAAAAATCAAAGAGATACTCTTGTTCTGGTGCTGCAGAGAGCGAGAAGGCTCCGTGATGATATAGATGCTGTCCATTGGAACAGCAGGGTGAATATAAGAGATGGAGAAAGGAACCCGTGAACCCACCAGAAAATGAGCTTCTTATCACTGCTTGTTTCCACAGTTCATTAACAATATGTTCACTCCATCAAGCCTTTTTATTTCCTCCCTTCAGAGCTCTATGACACAAAGCAAAATTTGAACCCTGTTTCATCTTTCCTTGAGTAATAAATTAGAAAAGAGCTAATACAGTCAAATGAAAAAGCAAAACTAGCAATGGAAGGAAGAATAAGTTTAAACTAAACCAGCCAATTGCCAAATTTTAAAGTGAGAGACTCAATATAGAAATATATAACTGCAATATCTCCAAACCAAAAAATACTACTTCTGATTCTGATATTTTTCTTATCTGGGAAATAAACTGATATTGGGATTACTATCCTGTTTCTTCTATACCTTTCTCCTTGGAATAGGCTGCCTATATAAAAATTTACAAATAAAAATGTTACAAAAAATAATCAGTGAGAAGCTGTCAACTTAATCTTTCAAGTTTTTATTAATCAAGAATTTCATAGGCTGATTTATGACAGATTGCTTTTAAAACTAGAGCACTAAAAAACATTCTTCTGAATGGAGAAAAAATCATATACAAAAAATCCCACATTACCATAGTAGTTTATAAATGTCCATGGGCATGCTTTGAAAAATAATTACCAAAATAAATCATTTATTGGACCCATTCACAATGAAGTGTTTCCAAAGAGACACTATTGATTGCTACAGAAAAAAAAAAATCCATTCTAGTACCACTCTTAAATAAATACATGTGAGAGCTTTATCTCCAAATAAGCACTTCTTATTTTTCCTTTTTTATATTCAACTTTTGTTTTATTTCTTCTTCTATAATTCCTTCCCTATATTCACCTCAAGACACCACTATAATAAAAACACAAGCTTAAGAAAAAAAAACTAAAGAAAAAAATTCTGGTTAATGTTTGACAGGATGATTTCCTGCCAGGTTTCACCAGTCATATCATGCCATGTGGAGTAATACAGTCTGATTGATGCAGCTCATGGGGACTCATCACCTTTCATGTGTTTGCTGAAAAATTTAAAGGTATCACACAATCTGTGGATAAAAATTAATTCTTATGCTGCCAAATTTTTGATTAAAAAATAATAATCATGACATCTAAAACTTATGATTGCATTTCTCCGTGGTGGGGAATCTAATTCTTAGTGCCATTTTTAAGATGTTTTATTTTTTAACTTATGATAGATGCTTCAAAATCTCCTGAGTCTTAATCATTTAAGATTAATTTTCTCAGTATTTAGTATTATGACCAAGTTTGAGCCTTAGCAGGACTCAGTATGATTCTCTTTTTCCACATTATGCATGATGGGGCCCTGCTTTCCTGCAGATCGCTGAACGCCTCACTGCCCATGGAAAGCAGTGAATTAATTCCTTGTTTTGCTTTGCTTGTGTGTGTGACTTTCACCTAATGAACTTTCTTTATCTCCATCCATGGGTTTTTTTACTTTCACCCTTCCAATTATCTCCCCGACCCGCACAGGTGGAGAAGTGAGTGAGTGGTTGTGTAAGGCTTAGTTGCTGGCGGTGGTGAAACCATAATAGTAACCTTTATTTCATTACAAGCTAATATAGCCAAGTCAAGGCAAGATTTTTAAGCTGAGCCTCATGAAATAAAGCAGAGTACATACCCTTAATTCATATGGAAAGTAAATTTGATGCTTTATGAAAAAACAAAGCTCAACATATAAAAAATTAGTTTTTGATAATTTTGAAGGAGCATTACCTAAACAAATTGCAGACACACCACAAAAGAGTGCTTAATGGTAACATGTAAAAGCCAAAACACAGTGGTGTGATTTGTGCCATAGTTGATCCTGCAGAGTTTAAATTCAAATCTACCTTTAGAGCAGTTGATATTTAGACTATGCAGTATCTTTTGGCTGGTCAAACAATCACTGATAAAGAGAAGACTTTTTCTTCTCCAGTGGATTAAAATTTTGTAGAAGTTTGATAGTCTAATTACTACTAAAGATATTAAAAAATATATGTTTACATCTATTTAGAATCTTTATTATTACCATACCTGTTACTTTCAGTCTGTCGGCTCCAATGACAATCTCATCTTCATCTGCAGAAAACAATACTTTCCCACCGTCACTTGCTCTCACTTCAAATCTCTTACACTGAGCTTCCACAGCATCAGCTCCTGAAATCAAGGAAGTGATCATTACATCTGAGATATTTTGTAAGAACTAATCATCAGCGTAATTGGAATATCCTAAACATATCAAATGCAAGACTCTTTACTAAAATATTTCTGTAAGCCTGATAGATAATTTCCATTATAAAATACTGTTAAAATAATTTACAGAAATAACTATGAAAAACATCTATTTCAGCATTATGTGGAAATCAACACTAAAATTTAGAATGTACTTAAACACTGATATCTTGAAATGCCAATTCAGACAGATCTTTCTGGGGTTTGTTCAGTTTAAATTGTAGTTTCTTGCCAATGAAAAAATAAAGATAACACATGACTCTATTCCATTAAGACATATAAATTAACACAGCGGAACAGGGTATTTTTCATTCAGTTCTACTGCAACCTTAGACAATGGAATAACAAAAAACCACAACAAAAGAACAACACAAACAAAAAACACGAACTAAGATATCACAATTTATGTCCTATTTTATGAAACAATATTCCCAAATCTCTCAAAGCACAAAAACCCTAAAAGAATTCTGAAATTAGACAGATATATCGAATTGATCTAACTGCAATAAAGAAAGTTTGCAGATATTGAGACCTTTAAATTTACTATGCTTTTCAATTTACAGGTCTTATCCTTACTCTTCAGTGTTTTGTCTACTGAATTGTTTCTGCAAATTTTATTTTGTTAAGAAGTGAAAACAAACATCACTTCTGAAAATGGTGTTTAAAAGCAATGAACTGCATATGGAACAACCAGATATAAGGCAAGGTACACTATTTCAGGGAACAGTTACCTTAAATTTTCTCTTTGATCCCTATTTAGACTTAAAAATGTGTTAATCAGGTTGTTGGCCTTGTTTTGAAAAAATACAAAATCTTTTTGAAAACAGACGGGCAGATTTCAGATTTCAGATGCAGAAGGTTGGGGATGCCCTTGTCCTGCAAACATACCTATGGTTCAGGAAACCAAAGGATAATTACAAATATCTTAATACTAAATAGTTTCATCTTTATTTAAGAGCTGATGATAGCTTAGCCACCTAAAAGTAAGTGGTATTATAAGTACTGTGATGTTGCTAATTTACACTCATCAAAGTTAGCTCTGTAAGGAGAGGAAATTAACAGAAAATGTGTCAAATCAAAAAGAGAAAAGACCTGCCACATTCTTACTCATTATATAACACTGCAAGTGACAGCCCATGTTTCAATAACTGCTTTTTAAAACCTGTGATGTATTCAGTATAATATAGGTTTTCATGAAAAGTGACTTAAATAAAAATGATGTGGAACTTTGACTAAATAATGCATATATTTTAGATGTCCAACATTTGTGCTGCTTCAGAATCACATCATATAAACGTACACATAGAATTCAGCTAGTCCAAAATATCATTACAGGAAGTAAATAAACCTTAATGATAAAATAAATGGGCTTTAACTTCATGTTGCACTCAGGACTTAATAGTGTATTGGTATTCCTTGCTTGTTGTTGAAAAGGCAGTTAGTGTGTTCAAGGTACTTGAGAGATTACTAAAAAACATAACACATGTTAAATCTGTCTCTTTGACATAGAACCAGGTGTGAATGTTATAAAATTGGTTTTGAAAAGTTAAACTGCCTGCAGAGTAATCAATGCTATCAAAATGGAATTCTGCTTCATTACATTTTCATTTCCCAGTTGAAATAAGAGCAAGCAGTTGCATTTGCAATGTATTTGGGTATTATCTTCTTAGTTGTAAAGCAAATTGCTGCGTTCCAAAAACACTCTACAAACATACACATCTCATAAAATGTCTGAATCTTTAACGGCACTACTAACAAAAACAATGCATCAAGTCTTAGAATATCATGCGTGAACAAAGGAAATATTTTGAATTTCTAATCTCGAACTTGTAGAGCAATCACTATTTTCAGCAAATCATATCTGCTTGAATAATGCATAATTCACTCCAGAGAATCATGTAGGAAAATCCATCTTCTAAATTCTGTTTGGAAAGGTAATTTCTATCAAACACATGGCTACCAGAAAAGCTGTTTAGCTTTGCTACTCCTTACTGTACTGTTAGTCTGCTTCATACTAGACATGGAGTTGGCTCTGTAACAGTTTTAATCAGGTTCAAGGGATGTCCATGACAAATTCTATTCTCATCTTGTGTTCATGGAAACTATTTATTTGTAAATTCAGTTGTAAAACTCTCAATTAAATTATTGTTTTTCTGTGAAATTCCTTTCATTTAAAGCATATAGATAAAAAAATGCATGTTTCATATTCATACATGCTTGGTATGTAATCATGGTTTATAACACATGCTTGTTGCACAGCAGTTGTATAATTGAAACTATCATTAAAACAGGTACATTTAAAATGGTACAAAGCCTAAAATTGTTCATTTTACCTATAATGAAGATGCATTAAAGGAAAATGTTGGTCAGTACATGCAATAAAAGTACAGAAAGTTATGGTTCTGTAATCCAGATTAACAGTAATAGAGATTAAATTTCAAAACAAGAACTGTATCTGTTTTGAATTTGTAGAGATTTTTAATTACTCATTAAGTAATATCATATTAACAACACGAAGAATGCGTGTTCTAATATTTCGCATTTTAAAGCCAATGATGACTTACAGTACTTCATTATGATTCAGAAATACTAATTGGAACCATTATTAGGTATGATAATAAATAGTAACAAGAACTTGCCAGTTTTACAAGGTTTAGATATGATTACAAACACTAGCAATTGTGTCTAATTTCTCAGTCACCTTTCATGTCCACCCAGCACACAACAAATTCAGACACAGAAAAAGATAAAAAATCTACAACCTTAAATTAAATATAGGGATTAGAATTCAAATGGAATTACCACAAATTGATCCTTGTAAATAGGAAACATAAAAAGTTCAATATACTTTCTTCTGGTTCTTCAATGAAAAATGGGTTATTTAAAAATTCATTTAATGCAGAGTTTATCTGGATGACAAAGAAAGTTACTTTTATGAAAATGTGTTGATGCTTCTGAGATTGGAGATAAGAGAGATAAAGCATTTTTAATGAATATCCAACGCTCATCTGGATCTAAAAACAATATTTCTGAAGTGTACACCTAGATAATTTTTTTTTAATATTCATAGAAATGTTAGATATTATGGTATTTTGGCCAGAAGAGATCTCAAAAACTTTTCAGTGAGTGCAAGAGCAATAGTGCAAATGAAGGATTCATACCAGCTGAATAGAAGCATTGAGGAATCAAAGATTCACAGCAATCAGAACATATTCTGTGTTCCATTTGCTGAGAAACGGAAGGGACCATCTTCACTATATCTAAAAAGCATGAAAGTAGAAGGTAAAAAACCCCTAAGCTCAGTCTGTCAATAGTTGATGGCTATGCTGTAGAGATGTCAGAAAGCTACTGCTTCTAGGAGAGGTTGATCTTCAAAGTTTCCTAGTCTGAATGATTATCTACTCAGACAAGGGAAGTTGGAGCAAATGCTAGGCCAGAAGAAGCAAAGCACATATTTGTTATCCTTTTTTGAGAACAAACAATAACAGCTGTCAACATAAATTATTAGCATAGGAATAAGCCAGCTTGGTAGAACCATCTGAATCAGGCAGGACACTTCCTTCATCATGATCTACAGACCCACTAATATCCATGAAAGATTAGTGATATTACAGGTTTAGGACTTTGTCCAATGAAATCTGACAGAAAATTCTGCCCTCCCAGGCAGATTTTACTTCTAGGAACTTCGTAGAATCATGGAATCATTATGGTTGTGAAAGACCTCTAGGATCATCGAGTCCAACTTTAACCTGGCACTGTCAAGTCCACCACTGATATGGTATATCAGTTTCACTGAAAAACACGTCTAAAGTATTGCCTGTCACCTCTGAAATGGAGAGAATACATCCTTCCTGCAGTCTGTCTTCCTGGTGCATCTTGACAGTGGAACCCCAGCTATGAAAATAGTATGTGGAAGTTGCATAAAAGTAGCAGCAGACAGCACTCTCCATGCTACTTCCATATGAGGCCACAACAGCTCAAGAGCAATTCTGTGCTTTTCCTCCTACAATCCCTAACATATGGTATTTTCCATAAGATTCAGAAATTACATGGCTGAACAGACCTTTGGTCTGATCAGATACAGCTGTTCATAATTTCATCAGCTATGACCAATACACATGGGTGAACGAAAATAAAATATGATTCTTTGCTTCTTGAAGGTTGTTTGAGCTTTAAGTCAACACATTTATTTTGCTTCTGTAATGGTTAAAAGGATGTGCATTGTCTGTAATTTTAGTTATAATATTTTAATTGCTTATATGGGTCCCTAGATAAGAAAGCCAAGCAAGACACAGGAAGATATGTCAGGTACCAAAACGTATCTGTAGGACTTCACATCATATGTTTAAACTTAACGTAAATAATCCCATTAAGTTTAATTTACTCAAAATATGACCTAAATTCTTGAACTGAGGCTTGTGGCAAGTAAGATGACTTTTCTATCGGACTGATTTTTCCCATAATATTATAGACGCATTATAAACAAATAATATGTAATAAACATATTAATAATAAATACACATGTTTATATGGACATGGATACATTTTAAATTAGATTAATAAATAAAGTATTTTAAAATATAAAATAAATAGTAGGTTAAATTATAAATAAATATATATTATTTTTATTACCAGATCTATTACATTATCTTTCCTATGCATATTTTCCTCTATTGTCCAGGATTCTTTCTTCGTGAGAGCAATAAATAGCCACAGTATGTTAAATTCTTCTTATAGCTGCATTTATCAACTTAGCTTTCACTGACAAGCTCAAAAGTCCAGCTCATGCAGCTGTATTATTTATAACTCTAACATTTTTGTGTACTAAAAAACATGAATGGAAGTAGAAAGCTTATGAATTTTTCTTACTCATGATGAATGCAACTTGAATATTACTAAATCCTAAGAGAATTTTACAAGTTTTCAGCCTCAACCTTGTCATTTTTAGCTTTCTGTGATGTGAAACATCAACATAAATAATTTACAAAGTGAGCATATACCTTATGGAAGCTGAGGCTCACTGAACCAGACTGGGCACTACTTTTCCATATAAAATTATTCCATATTAAATTTCCACTGTCCCTGTTAGCTGTGCTAGGCTGTAAGACTATAGTTATCGTGTTTGGTCACTACATGTTTTATGAAAATACAGAGTTGCTTCTAAATAACTGCACATTCCACTGAAGAGAAATGAGTTTTAAAAAGACAGTGCAATTCATAGTGAGATACCTGACTACCTGCTGTACGTAATGAACGCCACATTCAAATCAAACAGCACGAGCACATAGAAATAGTAAGAGGAGTATGAAATATCTTCATTAGATAGATGAAATTCAAAGACAAAACAGGACTGTTGAATTTCTCCTTGGGAAATATAACATCTCGCAGATCATAAGGTCAATCATTCCTGCTAAACCTGTTACCATTTATCATTATTTATTACCTTTAGGTCAGACTTTTCGCCAGACTTCTCTATTGAATGTTCTACCAATTTACCAGAAATTCTACTGCAACTTCACTGATGTATAAATCTCTACATCTCTGCTTTATTCTTTTCTTAAAAACAGACCTGATGTTTGACCTATCTGTATCTTTTGAGGCCTTATCTCTTATCTGCAAGCTGTCTAAAATGCCTGCTAGTAGTGCAAGGACCTTTATGCATCCTCCTTTATCATTCTGAGGTAACTGGACTGAAAATTAAATTGCATGAAGTGAAATACATTCATGTAACCCAACGGTTCCTTACCTCTGCTCTTACTCATTTTATCCTGTGACCTTTTTAAATAACTGTTATGGATCTTACTTTGTAAAGATTTACAATCAAAATCATTTCAGTTTTGTCTTTTTGCTGGTAATATTCTCTGTAAGCAATACACAGTTATTCTGAGATTTTTTTTTCTACTCTGCAGGCATTTTGAACATTTTTTGGTGTTTTAATAATATAAATTAAAAGCTAGCAAATGTTTTTGCTCATATTCACAGAACCACGGAATCATTCAGGTTGGAAAGATCTCCAAAATCATGGAGTCCAATCTTTGACCAATCTCCACCTTGTCAATATATCTTTATGTACCCTTGTGTACATGTACCAACCCACTACAACTTGATACTAAGAGGTTAGCTATGTATCTTCTTATTTCTTTCCCCCGACTTTATTAAAAAGATACAAATTGTTCTTCCAAATGCTTTTGACAGTTTCCCATGGATTTCAAATAAAATCCGTTGTGGCTCAAAAATATTGTATAATATTAGTCACAATGTAGTGAATTGCACCATTATAATAATTCTGAATGCAAATAAAATTTTTGAGATAAAGAATTGAATTAATCACACTTTAAGAGAGAAGACTGAAACAAAGGATATGAGCTACCAGAGTACTTGGATGCTTTCTTGAAAAAGAAATGTTAAAAACCCCCTATTTTACATTTTTTATTAATTTAATACTGATAGCTACTATATAAGTACGACTAAAAAAGTTTATTTTTTACAAACTATTTCTCCAATTATCTGCTTTAGCTAGAGAGTACAAATATCCTGAAGCTATCTATGCAAAAGGTCTTACCATTTCATATCATCACACTTTATCTGAGAAAGATTTAATGAAAGAATGTATAAAATACTAAAAGATACATGACTCATCCACAAAAAAGCTACCACTGGGTACTAATGGGTAGTAAAACAAGAGAAAAAAATATAGCCTGATGACGAGAAAATGATAATTTTAAACCTTTCTGCTACTTGGCAGATCAGTGAAATGCATTTGCAGGTTTCTGAGGAACTAACATCCGCTATGATGATGGCACAAGACAATGAGGGCTTAACCCAGCCCTCAGGATTTTTGTACTATCCATTTAGGAAATTACTTTCTCCTTGCCCTTGACAGTGGGACAAGAGCCAGAAAGCTGCAAAGCAGGATAAAAGCATATTTGGTCTCTTAGCTTCTGGAAGTGTCTCTTTTGATTAAAGTTCTCAGTGGAGCTCATTGTTGACTTGTAACACATAAGATGCAATTCAATTCACCAATGAAGACCTCCACCTCAGCCAGTTACCCTGCTGACACTGAAATTCTGTGTCTTTGTGATTTGAACCACTGCCAGATTGTCTAACTTTGAAATACCCTACTTATGGAGGCTATACTCATACCCTTGGGAAATCTGAAGTGTCCTTAAAAGAGTGTATGATTCTGTATCTGGAAAGAAATATAACCTAGATGCAGATGAATGTGCAAATGCAGAGACCAGACCTGCAGCATAGGTGCAACTTTCGCATTGGAAGTATGGCAAGCCAGCCAGAATCACTCAGCTAGAGAAAAATAGATGTGCTAAATTAGTACCTGGCTTCTTATTCTGCACCAGAAACAAAATGGGTAGGAAGCTTTAAGTGTGTGAAAACTTTAAGGTCGTAATGAGTTCAGATGCCTTCGTAATATGTATGATAAAAGAGCAACAAAACAATTTCTACAACCAAAATATCTGTTCAGAATAACATAAAAGCAAAATCATCAAGTTTTGGAACTCTAATGTTGCAGTAACTTATTTAAAAGGCAAGGTAGTCCTTAATTTTGATTGGGAAAAAAATGCTCACTCTGTAATATTTTGATCTCTAACACATGTTAGCGATTCAGTGAGTGATAATTATTCCCAGTGACTAATTATTTTCAGATTTATGGAATGCTTTTCTTCACAGGAAGAAATCTAGTAAAAATTTTAAAATATTCAGCTAATCATTAATTCAATGCCATTTTTTCATAATTCAGTTACAACTGCAATATTTATCCCTCTAAGAATAGCTTAAGGAAAAAGAAGTTATTTTCAGAGATATAGTTATGTATAAAAGAAATTTTTTAAATCTATAATAAATATACCTTTAAATATCCTGTACATGCTTGAGACAAATTATATCAAGACAGCTTTACCAATCTACAAATGGCACAATTAAACATATCTAGTACTGGCATAATATGGAACTTGAAAATCAATTCTGTTCTAAATGGAGGCTAAAAAAAGTCAAATAAACAATTTCATTTATAAATAAGCACAAAAAAGCAGCAGTTTTCTAGTGGTGGTTATTAATTCCTATTTTCCAATGTATTTTTAAAGTTACAGTGTTACATTGAAGCTGGTTTTGGAACTGTACCTTTTTATAGGACTTGGAGCAGTGCAATAAATAGAAATTAAACTTCAATACTAATGTTTTTAGAAAACAGTACTAATTGCAACATAACACTGAGATGCAATTTCTGATATTCTAAAGATATGTGAGGGGAAATTCCATAGAACAGAAACATTTTTATTATTTATTTTTTAATACTAGTCACCTAATAGATATGAACCAGAACTTGCTATCCAAGAGGTTCACAATCTCATATGGACAAATAATTTTCATGGGCAAACACAAATGTTTCCGAGCCTGACCGTTCACTTGCAAGAATCTCTTTCACAAATAGAAACAGGCTAATTTCCCTGTTACCTCAATAACAAAACTGATAGAACTCAGGCTTTTTAAAGATAACTCAGATGAAGAAAGAATCTGAGTCTACAATCAAATTACTTCTTCCCCTATGTTTGACAAATCTCTTTGCTGTTATTTCAACACCTTTAAGAACATCAGCATGCTGCTGAATTTCTACCTCTAAGCACTCTCTGCAACTCCGATAAAGGAGAACACCAGAAAGATCTCACTGCTCTTCTCTTTCATTTAAACTATGTTTTTGTATTTAATCAAATTAGGCTTCTCAGTTTTTGTCCCTATTTTGTCCTTTACTCCTTAGAACAATAATATTGTCTTCAGATAATATTAGTGAGCTGTTGGAACATCAGGGAAAAAAGGGGTAAAAATAAAATCTTAATGTTCTGTCAGAGACTTGTTAAAGGTCCAGATGTTGTAGGTAATTTAATAATGTTTAGCACCCAGCAGCAGCCTTGTGAATGTCACAATGCATGCACAGCAGCTGTTTTTGAAGTTAAATGAAGTATTAGCTTTAGATAGAGCTAATAACAAAGAATTAGAACCATCTTTTGAAGATGTATGCTGCATCCATCAAACCCACTCCTATACCTCTAAACCCCACTTATATACCCCTAAATAACACCATTTCTCTGACTCTTGGGATATCTCTCCTACAGAAGGAAATCACTTCTCCTTCCCTTCTCTGAACATTTGGGTAGTAGTTACGCTGTCTGTAGTGGCCAACAGCATGTGGGTAACAGCAGCAGGACAGATGGCAATGGATTAATGTTTAAACACTAACACTTCTGCACCACCATGAAAACACTAATTACCTCTTCCCACTCAGACTACTTCAACAGTTAAGTCAATCAACTGCTTATAGTTCCAGGTCCTCCAATATGTTATGGGGTTGGGTTGGGTGGGATGGGAAGAGGATAAAATATTTGAGAATTAAAACAGAATACCTTTTTCTCCTATTTTTCAGTGCCAATTTTCTAGAAATGGTGGAAGGGTCCAGACCTGTATTTAAATTACAATAAGGCAAAATAAAAAGCACCAAAGTAAGCAGAGGACTGCAGTACCACTGCCAAATAGCTATTGATAATCGAAATCTACTTCAGTATATGTCCAGACTCACTACAGATGCTCTGGAGTCAAAGTTAGCATTCAGATGAAATACTGAGGCAGCGAGCTGAGGCTCCTATCAGGTGGATTGGACATCGCTCTGCACAGTCATTGCTGTACTTCTGCTCCCCCTCCATAATCCCTGCCTGGAAGAAGCTGATTTAGTGTTCCTTTTCATCTTTTTCATATCACCTCTAAAGTGACAGCGGCTATAGGCCATTGTGCTTCCATAAGAAAAAGAGGCTTGTGGTGGCTTCTTTTTGAAGGTTGCCCTGGAGGAAGCCAGCATGTCACCAGTCCTTAGCATGCCAGGTGTTCCTGCCAGCATCACATCAAAAATAAGGTACTGGACCTTAAAATTCCCTCCAAATTTAGATCATGGACAAGCAAGGAAAGAAAATAAGCTGTATTTTGCCTATGGTACAAAAAAAA
>VYXC01010094.1:1600752-1619057 GCA_013397175.1 Platysteira castanea
TTAGACTATTTATAAAAGTACAAAGTATGTTTTTCTTTTTGTTTGTCAGTTACAGACAGAAACAATGCTTTCCACATTAGATCAATACAACTTCAGATACGAACTAACATGAGCTGTACCTTGTATCTGAGGCAGAAATAGTCTTCCTGAGCTCAGAGTGAGGAAAAGAAAAAGAAAAGAAGAAAAGCTGGATCAAGACTCAAATGGCAAAAACTTCTAGAGTCAGGAGAAGGTAGAAAGAAGAAAAAAATATACTGAATGCAGAAGTAAGGGGAAGAGGTCTTAAGACCCCAGCTCTGGAAGTACTGAAGTTATCAGTTTTAAGATTCAAAGATTACGTATAACACACTACCGAGGATGATAAAACTTAGAGCAAGGAATCACATCCACTGCATAGACATTTTTGGATAAGGTCTTTAATACCAATAATGCACAAGCACTCTCTCTCCACTGAAATTGTACAGAATTCAATTACTGTCCTACTGCTGCTTGCAGTTGTTTTATTCATAGAGAACTTCTAATTCTTGCTATATCTACTGATATGATATGCTCTTGCATTTCAGGAAGGCGGTATCAGGATAATAATGGCCATACCTATCAGAAAGAATTACCACTTGGTCCTAATAACTGACAGAAGACTATCTTACTACTCTATTTTTACAGTACAGTTTTCATGTAGCAATTAATGTGGCAATAAGAGAGACTTAAGATACATTTTACACCATAGAGTATTTCAAATATTAAACAGCAATGTAGTGTTATGTCTGCACATAACATACAGTAAGATCATTATAATGATATGAAAGATATTGCTTAAAAATTGAAAAGGTACCTAATTTATCAAATGAAATCAGAAGTACTGTGTAAAGCATCTCTCTCTTTCAAAGAGATCTTGTTAACCAAGCACAAACTGGATTGAAAATGGTTGATGTAGTATATTTAATACTTTTATGAGTTAATTGTGTAACAGATGTGTAAAAAAATAATACTATTTTTCAATCCAGTTAATGCAAGGGCTTGTCACCAGGGCATATTTTCCATAGCTGAATTTCAAATGCACCTATGAAGATTAACACAGAAAATGATGCAACTAATTTACAAGTGAAATAGAAACAAAAATTAGAAAAGAGTTGTCTGCCTCTTGATGCTGAATCAAAACAAACAAATCCTGATGCTTTCTATTATTTGTAAATTACTTAAACAGAGAATTGCAAGAGAAATATGGATGAATTTCAAATAAATTATGATGTTAATTTTTTCAGGATTAATTTGGCAGACCCACCAAAGTGCTGGCAAATAGGTCAAAGTTTTGACCAGTTTTCAGAGAGCTTCACATTTTCCTAATTCCACACCTCAAGATAATTAATTAATGGGAGTGGATTCTCAAGCTGGTATAGCCAATCATTAAGAGTATATATATTAGGTGAACTATCACAAAACCTGTTACAGCACAGATGGTTTGTAAAAAGACTTTTCCATGGACCAGACAGACAGAAATGGGGGCAACATCACATTGCAGTGTAAATTATGAGAAGAGATGAGATTGAGATTCCAGCTGGACATTTCAACTGTTACGAGCAACATGGCTCACTTTCTGACTGCCTCTTGGCTCATCTTGCCTACTTTGCCAGGAGGAGACATAAAGCCATATGGCCTTCCAGGCACTGCTCCATCATTCCTTCTGCAGTGAGTTCTGAAGCTGAAAGAAATCCTTTAACGCTGCAGTTAAGTACAAGGTAAACTGACTTGTATAAAAAAGAGCAAGTTATCTCCCGTTTACCTCCATTTAAAATACCTGACAATGGATTTGTACCATAAACTAGCACATGAGTTGTATTTTCACCTCCTGATAAACTGTTTATATTCCTATATTTGGCAAGAGTGCTTAACTGGCTATAAAAGTTTAAGAAACTTTTACTTTTAAATTAGTACACGCAGAGTGTATGAGATTTTGCTGGGTAAATTATCCAAATATTCTCTGAATGACAAATACTTAATCCACAACTAGGGAAAACATCAGATAACCAAGTAATTGTCAATAGAAAATTCCATTTAAGGTTTAAAAACATCTGACAAAATGTAAGCAATGCAAGGAATTTATCCCAGAAATTACAGATTCTGTGTTCATTTTGTTTTTTTATTAGGAAATTAAGATGAAGTGAAGTAATCATAAGTTAAAAACCTTTGCTACAATGAGAATAACTTGATAAATGACAAAATGTCCCAAAAGTTTTTAAGCTATTACATATTCAGTCTGAATTTCAATGTGAAATACTCCTCTTTGTATATAACTGCAAAAACTGGAGTACTAATGCATCTATGTATGGCAAAGTGAATTGCCCACGTTTCTTATTTGCACACTGTAAAGTAGTATTAGGGACCAAAATTTGCATTTATTCAGTCTGTATTTTAGTTAAGGAATAGAAATCAAGAGAATGTTGAGAAATGGATAACTGATTTATCTGGCTTTGTTTTGCCATATCTTCTTAGCAAGAATAATTATCCTACTGTGTCGCCTTGTTTACTATAAGCCTTCTGTTTTTAACCTTGGAGTCAGATATTTTTTCACACAGTTTTATAGAGCCGATGTTTACTTAACGGTATTTTCTGTTTTTCATTCCTTTTGTGATATGACCACTTGGATGGGCACCTTTCTTCTCCAGTGAAGATGGAGAAGGAAGTGACATGCTCTCCAATCCCTTGTAGTATTGGAATGTGTATAAGAATAATATAGTGTCAATAAATCAACATCATATCCTTCTTTCTGCTGAACCTGGCAGGTGTCAGAGCCTCTTTATTGTGTCTCCACGGACACACTACTGTACCACAGTGGTTACAAGAGCAAGTGCTTTAATATGAAAATTAGACTAGCAGAATTTTACTCTATTTCAGATTTTGAAAATATCACTGAAATTTGGAACAACAGGTAGACAAACCTCTTTGTAAGGGGAGGGAGAAAATCTTTATTTCACATATTCCTGACAAGTTCAATCCATGTTTGCCCAGTTGAAGGGCAGAAAGAGCAAATGAGGGATTGTGAACCAACTCCATCCCTTCCTTCCCAGCACCCTACTATGGATGACACAAGAACAACTATGTAGACAAGAAAGAGTTGAGACCATTTTTTCCCTTTTCCTACAGTGAGGAAAGGGTGTATGTGTATAATCACTCTAAAACCACCCTCTCTTGCACCACTTAGGAGAAAAGACCTTACATTTGAGGCTACTGTGTATGCAAACAAGATTAAAAGGCACAGAAATTTCTCTTGTCTCATTAAGTATGTGATTAATGAATACTTAGTTCAAGTTCATAAAAATCGTAAGTAAACATCTGCCAATAATACCAAAGATTTAGAGCAACATGTATACACATTATTACATCTACCTTATTACTATTGTCACTATCCCACAGAGTAAGAATATAATTATAACATTTTGTTACTCTTGCAGATGATTCTAAAAGCAAGAATACTTGAAGTGTTGTGTCTTGCTTCAGATCTCCATTGACATCTAAATGTTGCAAAGGGAACATCAGAGGCGACATTTAGGTGGTGAGTTACTCAGAAGTGAAGGGGTAGCAAGATGTGTTACCTGGTAACGTATCACTTGATATAAGCAGAGGCAATTGCCACAAGTGATATAGGTATGAATGATGGAGACTCCTACTCCCAAAAAGTTACATACATGCAGTTTCTAATGTCCAATAATTTCTGCACAATAACCCATGTACTCTTTATGGAGCACAGCAAGTAAGTAAGCACATTTTAAAGAAAAAGATCTTGAATACACAAGGCGAGTTCTGTGGTAAATGTATGGAAAGGATCTCCCAGTTTGACAAGTTATTTGAATCTTTTAACAATGTTATCAGTCTTTAGCAGTGCTGTAATTGAAACTCATACATCTGCCTGCTCTTTGCAAAAAGTAACTGCAAGACTGTGATATAACTTTGGTATTCAAATATTTTTGCATGGCTCTGGAGATTTTAGTGAGTAGAGCGACAGGTTCAGGAGTTTAAAGCTGTGACTTGTACAGATCTGGATCTCTGTGAGAGTTATGATTACGTCTGAGGGCTCAAAGTTTAGCCGAAATGAAATGCACTTTTTTGCACATTTCAGATATCCCCAGGTTTCTTTATGACTAGAAAAACAGAACAGAATAGAAAAACAGTAGCAGAAATACCTGTTGGAAAAAATTACTGCAGTAAGGAAAAAAAGTAAGAAAAAAACCTCTCACCAAAAAAAAATAAAAAAGGAAAAGAAAAGAAAAAAAGAAAATTGCGTAAATAATAATCCAATCGGAGGACAAATTTACATTAAATACAAATGTATGTTTCAAATATCACATTGAATTTTTTTAGTGCTTGCAAGCTTAACATACTCCACGCAAAAGCAAGCAAAGTTATATATGACATGTGTAGACAGCATGGAGACAAAAGACATGTGGCTCAAGGTGAGCAACTAATGTGCACTTCTAAAATTGGTAGAAAAAAAGAAGTAGATATTTTTCCATATAAACTATGCAAACATTAATTAAACAGAGAAAAAAGGTTGTATAAAGGTAATTCAGTACAATGCATATGCAAAAGGTATTACTAAGTAAGGGTTGAGAGGGGAGAGCTGTGATAACTATGGAGCTTATATAAAAAATTCAATGGATTGTCATCTTTTCATCTTTATTTTGTAGATACAATTCACGTCTGTGTTACATCTGCTCCATTGGTCTTAAATGACATGTCTAAAACCTGAAGGCTGTGGAGTCCTTTTGGAGATCCAGACACAAACTTGGCAGTTTCCAGACCATATGTCATGAATAGACTGGAGTACAAACCAACATTTCTTGCTCAGTTGGTACAGATCCCAACAGAAAGCATTGCTACAGCTGTGACTTTCTCTCTGCACAGATTTTAGTGCCAGTATAAAAATACTGTACTGCAATAATGGGTGCACCCTTGGCATTGTACAACCTGGAGCATAACTTGAATTTATACCATTTAAACATGAAACCACTCATTCCCCAACACACTTAGTTACTTTAAAAAAAATTATTTAATATATTTTTTCTTCACTCCTACTAGGTTAGGATGTTTCCCAAGGTGTCTTAATGATGCACCTTAATGACACATTTTGTATTCCACAGTCACTCACAGAATTGAATACCTGTTAAGAGTTTCACTGGAATTTTTCCATCTTCCTGAGTGAACATACAGCCTTCTTCCTCCCAGCCACAATACCACTTTCTTACATTAATCCATCTTTGCATTACAGTTCTAATTATATGCTCTTAAGGCTGTCTTAGTCTTGCATGGCACAGTTTCAAACACCACAGAAAGAATTTTTAGTTGTCCTAAAATTTGATGTGAGCAGCAATTTGGTTGCCAAAGACAGGATGAGACCAGCCTATTTGCTGGCTTGTAACATCACTTCAGTCCTGTGAAATGCGGATAAAATGCCAATGGTATCACATGCATAAAAAGTGCATTATCATGCTTCTGAAAGCATCCTTCTTTCTTTGTAGAATGCTCCTGCCATGCATATAAACTTGGAGTCTGTTTTTTTTATGATTATTATTCAACTCTTTAATGATTATTACTAAGTCTTTAAAGACTGAACAGATAATGACATTTCAAAGTTGTTAACAAGCAATTTTTTTTCCCCAAGACATAATAATTTGCCTTTTTGTTGTTGTTTAAAACATTTCTCCTCACTCTTTATTTTCACTCCTTTCACTGAGCAGCCACACAAACAGCTGCCTCAGCACACAGCACTAGTGAATGGACAGAGAGCATTTTTAAAGACAGGGGCTTTCTGGGGTGTATTTACAATTAACAGAAATATATATTTTCTTGTGTCAGCAAACTGTGTATAGAAAAGTCACCTCCCATTCTTTCTGCAAATGTGGCCATGCTTCTACCTAGGCAAAGTATAAACTTGTCTTTCTGTTCTGTCTTACACAACAAAAAATTTAGAAGGGAGTGTATTAATAATACATTTTTACTTTTAGGTTCCTGTTAATTTCTTTGATTTCTGAAAGTAGAATGTCCAGGTTTTACTGGTTCTACTGGCAGTTGTGACTGTCTTTACTAAGTTAGAATTATTTAATAAGAGATAAGGAATATTTTAACATGCATCCAATACTGTACAGGGGATTTGCAAAAAAAATTATCAGATTTTTATACTGATATAAGAAATAATAAAGGCCATATATGAAATAAAGAGGAAGACAGATTACGAAATAATGTAAATACATATTGCAGTTTAACAAGCTTCTGCTCTCCAGAGACTGCACCAGCTGCACACCAAGAGGCTTAAGGTGTTCACTCTAATGATGGCAACATAAAACCACGTGTTTTTCAGGCCCTCATGTTCCTAGAATATTAACCTCCAGTGCGATGCCTTTAAGTAGGTCAGTCTCAATGCACTCACACTCGTTTTCAGTGCTGGATTCAGTCAGCCAGAATAGCGTCAGTGATAAAAATACCATATCTATTTCAGCCAATGTGAATGTCTGCCATGGGCAATTCACCTTTTAGCAATTACCAGCTAAAGAAGAGGTTTTAACAATACAGTTACCAGATGATAGAGAACTGTGTTCCATAACTGCACTGGGCAAGAACAATATGGCCAGAACAGGTGTTCGCTTAATTTTCCTCATCTGTACCTGCTAGCAAGTCTGGTTACCTTTGCACACCCATTCAATGTGGTCATTCAGGGCAATCAGTGCAGATGGTGTGTCACTGTGTGCACTTGCCAATGATTTTTACAACTAGAAGCTATTGTCTCCAGTCAGTATGAAAACTTAGTATAGATTACATAGAGTTTAACTTAAAATTATTTCTGGGCATAACCTCAGCACATGAGAAAAAAAAAAAGAATAAAACACATCTTAATCCAGAAGTAAAGTGAAAAACATGAGAACACATAGAATCTAAGGGGTGTCTCCTTGAATTTTATATATTAAGGTCTTACACATGTATGTTGTTATATTTTTTATCCCATTCCCGGTCAATAAATATTGTTTTGTACCAGAATGAATACATTACGTTTCAGTGATTTTTTTGCCCAATATTCTTAAAAATAAATTAATATCAGTACTCTTCTAGTACAGAAAATATAAAAAATATTACTTCATATGTATTAACACAAGAAGTATGATTTGTACTAAAAACAAAGTATAACACAGTAAACTTCATAAAAGCAGGGGAAAATACATGGTAAGTGAAACAAATAAGTAAGATAAGGAAAGGATTTTTTAATCCTCATTTCATTTGGAACAGCTGTATTTTATATTTTGTGACTATCAGTTTTAATGAATGATGGGCAGTATGTTAACTTTTCATTTAAATTTTGCAGTGACTGGGAAAGCATTTTGATTTTTGTTTTTCTCTGGTTTCTTACATTCTGTTACTCCAACTATTTTGAATACGTGCTGATACAAATGCCTTACAAAAGTGACAGGGACAAAGCAATTGCCACTGAAGTAATGGAAGACTGACAGAAATTGTAAGAAAATTATGGTTATTTTCCCACTGAAAGTGTTGTTGAAACTTATTTTGCTGAGGCTTTTTCAGTTTTTGTTACAGTGCTCTCAAAAATAATAATTTTTCATTAAGCTGTTTTAGCTATTTTGAGGCATTTATACTTTTTCTTCCTTGAGCTAATGCTGAATCATGCTCTTATGATCTGTCATATGCAGTGAGTTTTGTTTGAGTATGGTGATGAGATTTTTTCCCTGACTTTTCAGTAATATTTTATATGTGATGTTAATTAATGAAACCTATTAATTAAGCTAAACTGATAAATATAACAGTCAATAAAGAACACTCACCTACTGTCAGTTGTCCAGTTAACTGTCCCATGTGATTTCTTGCATTCACTGTTACATTTCTGTCAGACTGTAAGACCAGTGGGCTATCCTGGGAAACATGTATGAGACAATAAATGAGAGAACAAAAAATTGAGGTAAAATTAAGTTAGAACTTAATATAAACATGCATGCTGAGAGGGAAGTTGTGTCAAGTACAACAGGCCTTTCTAATAATTTCATTAAATATTTTAAAAGTCAAATTTTTATATTAAAGAATACCAAGAATACTATTTTAAACTTGAAATCTTTGTGCATACAATCCCTGCTTTAGAAATCAGATTTGAACTTGATTTATTTAATTTGGGTTTAATTTCCTGTCAATATTATGAAGTTCCAAATCCAAAAAACCTTAATTCCAACCTGTTTCACTAGCCTTTCCCATATATTGTTAACCTTTACTTTTCTAACTGCCTAACCAGCACTATACTGTGTTGTTCTATTAATCTTCACAACATATAATATTTGCATTGCACTTACTGAAACCTTACAAACACAGGCATTGATTTCTTTGAAGATAAAGAGAATTGTTACTCTCAAAAAAACAATGAAAGACAGCACTGCAAGGTGAGATCTAACAGAGAACCCTGATCCACTACCAATCGTACCTTACAGGTACTATTAGGATCAAACTGGTACAGCAAAGAGACAAACATTTTATGATGTTAAATACAGTCTTAGCAATCTTGGAGTCAGTTTGCAGGATGACTACATGGCTCTCAGCATCCAACTAGGTTTAAGAGTTTGAAGTTTATCTTGTGTCCCAAGCCAGCATAAAAAAAATCTCAAAAATAACTGAATTTTGCTTCTTGAAGAATGACGAGCCAGATGCACTCCTCCAGGGGAAGCACAGATGCACAGGAAAGGGGAAGAGCTTCAGCAGAGAGCCAAGAGAAATAGCCAAAAAAAAAAAAAGCGAGCTCACTAATCATGCTCTCACTGGAGTGGGGTGAGTGCATGAGAGAAGGAAAAAAATAGGATTGTGACTGCCACTGCAGAGAGGCACTTTTCTCCCTGGAATCACCTAAAACCACACTGTTCCTTCCCTGAAGCTTGCAGTGAGACCATGGGTACTTTAATGTTTGTGACAGTTTGCTAGCACTCAGTATGCCTATGTATGTTTATCCAACAGCAGTAAGTCATCTGACAGAAATACCTGGGGATGTGTCTTAGGTGGGAATGACTAAGGGCTAGGAAGCTATTTGGGAAATTTATTATATACTTGTTATGTTAGATTCTTCCCTGGGCATCCATTATTGGTGATCCCTGGATTGAGCAAAAATTTTAAATAGACCTCTTGTGTGTGTCTCCTAATATATTGGTTCTTGCTGTTTTTGAAAGTTTTTTTAGATGAGAAGGAAAGGACTTAAGGAGACTATTTCTATCTTTATAGATAAAGATTTATTTTTTACTTGAATGATGCAGTAGGTTTTCATTAAAAATTTCCAGACCTTACAGTCCTTTCCTTTGAATCCAGGGCTTTCCTGTACAAGAAACACTCTTCTCAGTTATTTTCACTATGATTATTAACTTTAAATGATAATCAGTTCTCTGGGAAGTCTGAAATTATTCTGAGCTAATTTCAAAGAGTTCAGGTGTATTTAATGTCCCACTGGACTATGCTATGACCTCTCTAACATCCTGCCAATTAGCTCTGCATCACAGAGTCTGGCAGATGAAAGTGACTGTTTGGCTTGTCCATCTTTCTAGATAAAAAGCTATAATTATCAGTGAGACACTGTGTTCAATTTTACTAGTTTGAGCTAAACATGTGATGCAATCAAGGGAGCTTCTGGCAACAAAAGCAGATGTTAAGGACCTTTTTCTCAACACTTGATTTCCACTTTCCTTACGGTCCTTTGAAAATCATTAGTCCAGGCAATTGTTGCTCTGGGAAAGGCAGGTGTCCTAATAGGCATCTGCAAGGCTGAAGGCTTTTAAGGAGCCCTTTTCACTTTTGCTTAGTCACTATCTGGTTAAAAGTCTTCTCAGTTAGAATAATCTCACCGTTAGCAAGGGAGGATACTGCCATGCCTATTTTCGCCAGTTTGGCAAAAGTTACACTCACAAAAACTTATCCCAGTCCGATTTGAAGACTTCTTTCCTTTCACTGTAGGAAAATACTTGACACAAATCTCAGGCTAAAATTTGCCTCTCAGGTTCTAATTTTAAGAAAAGTGCATTGAATATCAAATTCTGAAATGCAGGATAATGAAAAATTATTTGAGCCAAGCCTTCCTTCTTCTTCTTTACTTGTCTTACATGAAAGATAAAAAGACAGATGAAGCAGCTAAGAACTTAAATCTATATTCCTCAGTTTCTGGATGAAAAATATAGAGCAACAAGCTTAAATTCTGGACCAAAGAAAACACAATGGTAAAACTCCTATCAATGTAAGCAGTCCAGTATTTCATCTACACTGTTTACCTGCACTTTATTTTACACAGGAAGTGCCTAAAGACAGAAGTTCAAGGAATTCAAAGATAGTCTACTCAGAGGAGCTAGACATTCAGAGGAGACTTAGCTGAAATCAGTGGAATTATTGATCTGTAAGATGAGTATGAAATGCAATGAATACCAGCCATAGGAATACAAATATGTCTAAAGTATAAAAATACTGGATCATTTTCTCCCTGGATGACCAGATCTGTTACTCTCTTGATGCAAACTTCAGCTTACAATGATTTTTGATGTCATTTCAAAAATTATGCTGTAGATAACAAAAACCAACAATGCAAGAACATCCTTACAGTTACACAGAGCTTTAATAATGTCAATATGCTAATAATTAAAATATTATAGAGGGATACTGTCAGGGCCATGATGGCTCTACCAGCCCTTACTGGCCCTACCCAGCCTCTCTGGGGTGACCCATTTCAGACCAGTCCCACTCAAAGCCCTTCTGGCTGGGTTGTGCTCCTTGTCTCCCCTCTCATTTTAAGGAGCATTCAGCCCTCACTGCTTCCTGACAAATCTGAGGACCTCAAGAACTAGCTGCTGTTCATGATACTGTATGTGATGACTCTTGTTATAAGCCCCGAAGTGTTACAACTTCAAGATTAAAGGTGAATCAGATGAACATGTTGCTATAGTTACTTCTTATCTGAAACAGGTTTACAGCTGAGATTCATAAAAGAAAACACAAACTAATTATTTAGGGGATATTTTCGGAAAGCTTTCTCAAATTGTAATCCAGTTATAAGTACATTGAAAATATTGAGGAAAAAAGGGTTTGGGTTTTTTTTGAGTAAGAGTCACAGTTCAGTAAAAAAAATCAACTTTTGTTTTTGGAATTAGATGAACATATTATTGTAAGTATATGAAAGACTGATAGACTGCTTTATAAAATCATTTTACCAAAAAATATTCTGCATGAGCAATCATAACGAAACTCATTTTTTTTACAGCTGGTTCAATTATTTTTAACATATTTTGGACAAGTTTCATGCATTTTGTACAGCATTCAAATAGGCAATCCCAGCTAATTATCTCAGTTTTGAAGAGTCTTTCCAAAATGAACCTTTTAAATTAGAAACACTTTAAATGGAGCAATTTAATTCCAGTTATTTTAATAAAACATTGGTTTACTTTAGGTAAAATGGTACATTGTATAATTAAACATAATCCCAGATTTATACTCAGAACACAGATAATTATGACAATACCACCAACTTTGACACAGGCACAGTACCAATATGTCTACATTGTTATAGTACAAGCACTGGCTCTTTTATGATTTGATGTCTGTGCTTAGGCAAGTGCATCACATCAGGTCTCTGGAGTTCTACACGGTGTCACACAGATGTAAAAAGGAATGTAATAAGTAGATAGAACTTGAGATCTGCCACACTATCTGCTGGCAGTTTGTAAGAGGATGCAAGGTTATATATCGTTCTATAATTTGAGCCTATTCCCAGTATTGGCAGCTAAATTAATTATGGCAGAACCTTTTTTGGCAGAACCAGGACTCTTCCCAAACATACCCTGATATACTAGTGACTCAGAATGACCATGCATTGCCAAGGCATCTTAACACAAAAAAGAAAAAAGTGTCAGTCGTAAGCTTTGGTTTGCTGAGAAACTCATCATTACCAGATTTTAAGAAATACAGATGTCCTAGGTTACAACATAAAACGTGCCCAAAAGTATGTATTCTAGCACCATCTCCATAAGCTGTTAAAAACCGGTAGGGCAGCGTTCCCCACCTCCTTTACGACTCATCCCTGATAAACTCCAGGGATGTTTTCTGTTGATGGGCCAGCTGTTGAAACCAAGTGGGGCAGTGCTCTTAATCTCTCCCACGACCCACCCTCCCTCCAGGGGGATATCTTCTGTTAATGGGCCATGTAGTCTCACCACATGACTGATAAAATTACATCATCCCATTGAGACGCTCCGCCCAGAGAGATTCCACCCTGGGTATAATCTGAGATTTTGAAGACCACAAGCACCTTTTTTCCACTGGATTCCCAGAGGAAGACCTTCTGCAGGATCACTGCTTCAACAGAACCATCACTCCAGGAGGACTGCAGCCACCATTTATTTGGACTACTACCAAGCCCCTGACCGTCAGGGGGGTCAGGTTGTACTCTGACATTGTTGGGGGGTGGGGGTGGGGGGAGTTTGTACTGTTGCATTTATTTTATTTTTCCTACTAAACTTGTATTTCTGACTTGGAGTCTCTCACTGGTTTGCTTTTAAACTAGTACAACAGAGAACATGCTTCCCCACTGCTGTGGAGTATCACAGTCTGTTGCTTTAGGGTTTCATGCCAGGGGTGCACTGAATAAATTGATTGTATCTGGTCAATGACCCCGACAGAAGAATGAAAAATGTATGAGTTATTTGATCACTCCATAGGAACAAAATGAGAACTGAAAGAAACAGAAAGTACTTAGTACTCTGGTCAGTGCAGCAGACCAAGGGAATCAAAGAACAGATGAGTAGATGTGCAATAACTACAGGGGCAACTGCGTTTAAGGCAAATGAGGGATAAGAAGTGTGAAGAAGTATGAAGAATATCTTGGAGGAGTTAAGTGCAAAAAGTTTAGAAGAAGAATATGAAAGACACAGTGTCAGTCAAGAAGGGTAGAAAGCAGAGTAAAGATTTGAGGGGATGGAGAAAGCATTCCTTAGAGGTTATCCATTGTCCAGAACCAGAACATCAGCATGTTTTAGCAACATTCCTTGCAAATGGGGAGGTAATAGGGATGGAAATAAAGCTCCAGAGACTAAAAACCTCTGACACTTGTAGGGCTTGGAGTCTTAGAGACAGACTTTCTATCATTAAGGTTATTAACAGCCCTAAAAAAAATGAAGAAATTTGCATTAGGAAAGATTTGAAACAAAAAGACCTACAAATGAAAGAAATTGCAGAGTTCTAGAGTACTTAAAAAACTGAAGGCTGCATTAAAACTGTTGGAAGTTTGTACAAGTTTGGAACTGTTAAAACACTAATTAAAGAAAACTATTCTTCATCAGAATATTTCCACAATATTTTTTCCTAGAATATTTCCAATATTCCTTTACATCAGTATTTACCAATATTCAGTATTTCCAAGAATATTCTCAAAAAATTCCCAAGAATTTCCCCAAGGTGTCAGGACAGCAGGCACCCCAACACCGGTGTATTTCAAATGATTTAGTAAAATACAGGTAATGATCTAATATCGGGACCCGTCTCGATGGACAAAAACTCTCTAACAGTAAAAGTTAGGGAGTTGTATGTTTTATTCCAGCGCCAGGCACCACGGCAGATAGTTCTCCAAAGGCACCGTGCACTGATCTAAGCAACACAGAGCTTATTTATTTCCAAAAGTCAATGAATATACATAACACAGATACATATTCATAAAATAAACACCTCCCATTACTTCGCATGGTAATTAGCTTGAAAAAAATTAGGCACGCGTAATGGTGTTTTTGATTTGGGTCGGTGGTCTTTTTAATTGAGGCGGAGGTCCGTGGGATGAAGTAAAACTTGTCTACCTCCCAATGACCTTTTTAACTTTTTGGGTTTTGACAATACAAATGAGCTTCGGGAGAACTCCAATTTCCCCTTTATAATAGTAAAATAAGTTCCAGATGGGAATAATCAATAACTGTCAAAGATTTCTTTGAATTTGCTTTTGGACTATCTGCCTCCTACCTTGCAAGTGCAGCTAAGCAAATATTCAAAGACAAGCAATTTGTTACTTTATATCCGGGATTCTCTATTTAGATCCTGCTTCCTTTATAACTATTAACTTTTAATTGTCTTCAGCTGAAGCTGTTTTTGATCTCTTTAAACTAGCTACTACAAAGCAAAACTGATTTTTAGTTATGATTATAAAGTTTTCTTGATATTTATGTTTTAATACTTCACAAATAGGGAGAAATGAATGTAATTTATTGTCCAAATTATTCTTAGACAATTCTTAGCTGAAGATTTAATATGATTTTTGGTCCAATTTAATTAGATGCTTTTACTTATTTTCTATATCCCCACTTTCCCAAAACTAAGTTTCACATCATATTTTCGTGTTCTTCCTGTCTAGTTGTCCTTTTAAACCTGGAAGTCCCAATTTAATTGCTAGTAATTACACTTAAAATCACAAATCTGATTGAAAAATTTCAGTAAACACATTTGGACTTCTGCTTTAAGGAAATATTCCAGATATCTTAAAAGTTTGACTAAACGTTATTAAAAGTCTGTGTTTCTGCACATGAGATTTACACACGGAGGAGGTTTGGAAAAATATTCAGGTAAATTATTAGGTCAATGCATTTCATTCATCTGTGGCCAGACTGATTTGCATATAATTGCCATAAAATGCAAGCAGAAAAAAATAATGAATCGGATCTTTCACATAACACACAGGCAAAATGTGTAGTGGATTTGACTTCATGTCAAAACTGATTTGGTAAAAATACCCTAAATAATGACACAGAGCCACATCACCATTGAGATACAAACTACTTTTTTCAAATCAAAGAGGGCAATATACCTCACCTAACTGACTCACCAAAGAAATGAAAGGTGTGGAAGAAAGGTAAACAAAGCACAAGCAAATAGTTTGAAACAAAAAAAACACCCTAGTTGATACTTGAGGTTATTCATAAAGTTTCAAGAAACATACATTCTAGATAATTCTTTTTCATCAAGGGATGTTATTTTGATTCCCAGCCTCTGCTCTGTGTCCATATCAGCCTTGTTATATACTAAAGGTAATCACAGATATCAACCAGATTCCTGACAAATCAAATCTGAACCCAAACACAGCTACACCTACCAAAGTAATATCGGTGTACCCAACAAGAATTATACACAGAGTTCCAGGGAGCCACATGAACAATGATCATGGCTATAACCTCCAGATAGAAATAACCTACTTGTTTTACTTCCTTGTATAATGCGCCATGATATTTTTATCATGGAGGAATTCAATCATGCATAGAAAAACTTAATGATAAAGCAGAGGCAGATATTTAAATAGCAGACAAAAGATGTGACTTTTGTGGAATTGAGTTAAACATCAAATAAAATTTAAAATGGGATTTAGATATAAACATCCCAACTAAAAATAAAGCAACACTACAAATGTACTTGGAGGAAGCTTGTTAAATGCCCATAGCTCACTCCTTAGTAATTAAGCTTATGACACAAGTAAAACTGTATATTAGCAAACTGCAAAGCCTCCCAAAACCTTAACAGAGACAAATGAAGAAAACCAATGCAAATATTAAAATCTGAAGCAAAAATATTAAGGGTGGAATCACTGTACTTCACTCTTTTCAAACCTTTCAAAGTTCTTGTGGTGTGGGTGCATAAGCTATTGAAAGGATTTTTGTCATTTAAGTTATGCTCTATGGCAAAGAACAATTCATTATGCTATTTTTAATTTTGGAAAGCAGTCTTTCAGTTCTTGTTCGTATACAAGTGCTGACCATGCTTTATCACTACAGTGAAACAGGACTGTCTTTCCCACACTGTTTTAACTTAAAGTGCTACAACATGAAGTATAGCAACAATTACCACTAGGAAGAGGTTGAAGATATTGCAGGAAAATTTATATAAATCAAAATATATTCATATTTTTAAAAGCTATTTCTCACCAGTCTCTATTGAGGGAGAATTTCCCTACAGAATTTGAATTACATTTATTTTAGATTAAGTAGCTGAGAGAAGAAAAAACAAACCACAAAAAATAAAACCCAACAACATGCTGTGGTGAGTGATCTGATAATCTGGATATTTGTAAATATTTTACAAGATTTGTTGTTTCTGAGATGTTTATGACAGAGGAAAGTATGTCAACACCTGTTCACTTGATGCATGTCAGGAATTATACATCACTTTTACTTGTCAATAAATGGAAAAATGGAGAGAACTGAAATAAACAATCAAAACAAGCTTTTTTTTTTTCATTATATTTATCCATATCTATGGAAAATCTGAAATTAAAGTTTTGAAAAATGTGAAATCTTCAGCACATCAGTAGGCTCTGGTTTCCACTTTTGTGGTGCCTTGCAGACATACAGCAAAGGACTACATGAAAAAAATTATTTCCATCAGCAGTTTTTATTTCACTATGATTTCTTTGACAGACTTTTTCAAATTCAAAAGCTAAAGAAGAATAAGCAAACTGTAAATAAAGTTTAGGGAATGAAGTAAAATTTTAGTTGAAATGAGTAAACTGTAGCAGAACTCTAGAATGAAGCTTATAGCTCAGACAAAGCAGAAAAGAAAGACTCGCTGTTAAGAAAAAATATTAAAAAGACTTTTTAATGCACATTAAAATGAATATATTAAAGTGAATATATTAAAATGTAAGGCACAAAACTAAGGCAAAATGAGTCATTAATGTTAAGCTTTTAGTTAGAAGGTTTATTTTAGGTGTATATTAAACCTATTATTTTATATAATTATTTTATAGGTGGCAACCTATATGACTAAGTGATACCACTAGTATTAGCAGCAGCTTTAAAAGCAAAAATCAGAAACAGTTACCTGCAATTTTTGTTTCTTCATGTAGCTATCCTAGTTTCTACCATGTTTATATTTCCTGATAAGCCTTCCTTCAAGCAGAATCACTCACTGCTGGATCCTAATTACCTTGGCAAAGCTTTCTGCATTGCTAGTTCTCTCTACTGTTCCTGTGTTAAATAACCAGAAGCAAACACATCTCAAATGAACTTCGAAACACTTACTGAACAGAGGGGATATTATTATTGTTACTTTACTGGATCTTCCCCTGCATGCACCCATTGCCTATTACAATTGTTTGGTGCTTTCAAGCTGCATTATTGCACTTTGTTGAGACAAGAACTATCAATTATGTGGGTTTTTAGCATAAGGTACAACAAGGCTTTGATCAAGGCATCAAAAGAAATGAGAGTAAGAATAGCAATTATGGGAATTACAGATAATTCACCAATTTTCTGTTTCCAACCAGAAAAGAAAGGTCAAAGAAAGTGTAACCACCCCTAATAAGGAATGTGGAAAACTGATAACAATGGATGAGGAGAAGGCTGAGAAGTCCTGAGGGAACTGGCTTGAGTAGTTGTTAAACCACTCTCACTGATGTTTAAAAAGTCAAGGCAGTCAGGTGAAGTCACAGGTGACTGCAAAAAGGTGAAGGTGCCCATTTTTGAAAAGGGTAGAAATGAGGACCCTGGGAACTACTGAACTGCCAACCACACATCTGTGCCTGGGAAGATCGTGGAACAGATCCTCCTAGAAGCTGTGCTAAGGCTCATGGAGGACAGGGAGGTGATGAGATACAACCAGCATAGCTTCATAAAGGTCAAGTCTTGCTCGACCAAACTAGTGGTCTTTGATGGACTGATTAGAAGGGTCAAGAGTGACAAGGGAAGGGCCACAGATTGTCCTTTTTCTGGAACTCTGTAAAGCTTTTGATATGGTCTCTCACAACATCTTCCTTTCTAAATTGGAGAAAGATGGATTTGATGGGTAGACTGTTCAGTGGATAAGGAACTGGTTGGACGATCACATCCAAAGGGTGGTGGTCAACAGCTCCCAGTGGATAACAGTCCTAAATTCTGTCCTTTTAGGATCTGTATCTGGACCAGCATTGTCTAATGTCTTCATCAATGACAAAAGGATTGAGTGTAGCCTCAGCAAATTTGCAGATGACCCCAAGCCAAGTGGTGCAGTTGATACATCTGGAGGATGGGATGCCATCCAGAGGGACCTGGACATGCCCCAGAAGGGGGTCCAAGGAAATCTCATGCAATTTAACAAGCCCAAGTACAAGGTGCTCCACCTGGGTCAGCACAACCCCCAGGTATCAACACAGGCCACATACAGACCAAAAGAAGCCCCGCCAAGAGGGACTTGGGGGTGCTGATGGCTGGACACGACCCAGCCATGAGCACTCATGGCCCAGAAAACCAAATGTGTCCTGGGCTGCATCCAGAGCACTGCGGGCAGCAGGGTGAGGGAGG
>VYXC01010094.1:1619193-1639487 GCA_013397175.1 Platysteira castanea
GCCACCAAGATGATTAGAGGCATGAAGCACCTCTCCTACAAAGAAAGGCCAAAAGAATTGGGGTTGTTCAACCTGAAGAAGAGAAGGCTTTGGGGTGACCTAGTTGTGGCTTTCCAGTACCTGAAGAGAGCCTACAAGAAAGATGAAGAGGGACTTCTTACAAGGGCATGTAGTGACAGGATAAGGGGAATTGCTTCAAACTGACAGAGAGTAATTTTAGATTAGATATTAGGAAGAAATTCTTTACTATGAACGGTGAAGCAGTGGTACAGGTTGCCCAGAGAATTTGTAGATGCCCCATCCCTCTAAGTGTTCAAGGCCAGGTTGAACGAGGTTTTAAGCAACTTGGTCTAGAGGAAGGTGCCCCTGCCCATGCCAGGGGGATTGGAACTAGATGCTCTTTAAGGTGCCAGGACTGAGAACTTCAGCATTATTGCAAAGGTGTCCACACCTATTTTACCAGCTCCTAAGAAAGAAATTCAGTCCAAACTTGTCTGCAGCATTTTTTTTTCATGCAAGCAACTTCTGTGGTGTTATTGAGAAAGTTCAATTTTGACTGTCCAGTTAGAAGAATGAGATAACTTTCAACATGCTCTGGCTTTAAAAGAACGGAAGTTAATTTTTAACTGTTTTAATTATGGAACCATGACTTGCACCTCCCTTCCATACTCACTGCAGACAGTCACAGTCTTCTTTTCAGGGCCACCGGTACTTGCATCCCAGATGTCTCCTATCTTCTCATAAGAAAGAATCCATCACATTATTTCTTATAATTTTCTCTTCTTGATCATTAAGCTTCCCTAGGTGACAATGTACTATAAAACCTCTCTTCCCTCCTCTCTTTACTACACACCATTCCTGATTCTATGATTAGGGCTGCTTTGAATTTCCCAGGGCAAATGACATCTGCTGGCAACTTCCCTTCCCACCTGCAGGAGGAGAGTGTGCTTTTCTCATATTGAAAGACAACCATAAAATTCTCCATTAAAAAACACTGCTGATATAAAAAGGAATGAAGATGTTTCATACCTATTTGGTTGGTATAGCATCCTCAACTTTTGAATAGGTAGGCAAACAGCTAATAAGTCTTTGCTTTTCAATCCTCCAAGCAGAACCAGAAAAAAATCTTAATCTGATTTATTATTTTTCAACAAAATATACATTTTTTATCACCATAGAGTATGAAGAATCAATAGAAAATGCTACATTATCTTGAAAACAGTAAGTAGAAGAGAGTATTTTAGGATTAAAAACCTCAAATATCTCCTACACATCATATATTCACCCTTAATCCTGACATATCAACATCTAGAAAGTGACCTTGAAAAGTATTATCTCAGGTTTTGCTGTTCAATATTCTTTAACCTTGCAAAATATTTAATAAGTAGCTTTGACATTAGTATGACACAAACTTGACCAATATGTAGGCTTAGAATTTGTTTCATGTCTCCTCTAAAACTTGTTATCTTTGGAAAGGGGATATTCATCCCCACCTTTATTGTAGGACATATCTTGCTGGTTCAATAAACTGCCTTTCTGTTCAGAAATTTGCCTTGAGACTTGCCAATCACAGACTAAAACAGGTCACCAGACCTGTTCTGAAGGTCAAAATTGAGGAAATAAAATTCTGTAGAAAGGATTATGGTTCAGGGAAGGACGTGGCACATGCCCCTTCAGGGCAGCATAGTATTTCCCAGTGGGAACTGCACTATTGTCAACTTTGCCATTGAGATAATTGCCACCTTTTAATAACAGATATTTTTCAAAGGATATAATTAACAATCTGACTTTCATTTCAACTCTGTAGCTATTCAGAATTTATTTCTGTTTCAGTAACCGGGTAATTTTTCCACACCAAACACTTTTCACTGCAGATTTTAAAATACTGAAGAAAACTTCTCTCCAGTGACAAAGACTACATCCAGTAGAGTTCCATGACTGCAGTTTTTCACAGGTGACACTTAGATTGAAACAACATAAGAAATGCCATGGACCTGGATCACTTTTGCAACCTGCAGAATTAATCAGTAGAGTCCTAAAGACTGAATTCCTTTTAAATTCAAGATCACAGAGCAATATGAGAAATTAAAAATGGCTGTATTTCCTTAGCAACAGTGTTAAACTGCCAAAAAGAGGTCATTCTGGCTTGCATTACTGTTTGAGTATTTCTCATGGTTCTGCATAAGCAAAGCAGTGCACACGGCACACCAAAAAATTAAGAATGATTTCTGCTTTTTTTCTTCATTACTAGCACGACAGTAGTTTTAATATTTTATGTTGAACTTCAGGCAGCTAGTCAAGCTCTCCAAAATGTAGAGATCAAACAGTTCCAGGAAATTCTGTATCAGAATTTTACGGTAATTGTCAGTATAAACCATTTTACTTGACTTTCAATTGCATTATTAATATTATTCTACAAACTTATTAAAATTTCTGTAAAGTATTTCCAGTGCACCTTAGTTATTTTCAGTGAAACTTTAGATTCTAATTTGGTTTTCCCCACATTTATCCTAAGAGGCAGTGAAAAAAGTTCTGGTCTGTGTTTTAAGCTCTGGCTTTTGAACAAAGGTAATAAAATTTAAACTTGGTTAGTACATCTCATAGAATGGTTCCTGTAAAGCATAAAGCCTTTGGTTTAGAACTTTCAAAGTGTTTCAATATCTGAAAATTATGTCAAAGTTGTCCAAATATACTCTAAAAGTATAGGTAACATTTTTATAATAAATTTTTAAAAAGTTAATAGTAAACTTTTAAAGAAAATTCTTGAGGACCCTAAGAAACCTGTCTAACAATTTCCTTCTTCCTAGAATTTTGTCAGGCCTTCCGGGATTCTGGAGCTTTACGTGCATTCAAAACCACTGTGATTTTAAATATTTACCCTTAAACTCAGTCCTGTAATTCAAATGAAATTAAGAAAATTTGTCATAAAAATGTAGTTTATACTGAACTAAGCAAAGACATTGTTCAGTTACTAATTAACATTTTCATAAATATTAAAACTTATAAAATTCCTACACTTAGTATTATAATTAAATCAATATATCTTCCTATTTGATTTTAAGTGGCAATGAAAATAATTTACTAGTTCATCATCTACTCAGGTTTAATTTTTTTCAGCTCCTTTTAGCACTAAAACAAACAAACATATCTATCAGCTGATCTATATTTTCAGAGATAATTATACCAAGTTTCCTCAGACAAAATCTTGCCTGTGAGTAACAAACTTTAATAGAATATTTGGTGTAGGGAAGTGCCTTAGTGACTCCTTTCAACAAAGATTACTGATGCGAATGACCAGTTATTCTTCAGAATTTTGGGGACAGTGTATACTTAAAGGAAGGTGCTATAGAGATAATCATAAAGATTGGAGAAGTCTTCAGAAGTTTAAAGATAATTAAAAACATATACTGAACATCTCCTTGCACTGCTTTCAGTGATGTAAGACTGAATTTTCAGACTAAACAGACTTCCAGACTAAATAAGAATAATGAAAGAAATAGTGGTTTACCTTCTCTCATTATACAGTTTTGTGTTATTATTTCCTTCTCGGCTAAGAAAAAGCATTCATCTCATCACTCAAATGACCTGGCTTACCAAAGAATATAAATAGACAATAGCAAAAAGTAGACTTTAGACTGTTTATTAAGACAGGTTAAAAACACAGCTCAACTAAAACCATTGAACTGATAGAGGTAAGAGTGAAGTTCTGCAGCAGAGGACAGGGTTGACCAACTTGTAGTAGCAAAGAGCAGAGACTTCTTAAACTATGTTTGAGCATAGAGACATATTTCTCTGCCAAAGGACCTAATGTGTAACTGTGCCGTAGTCTTCCAATATTCACATAATTTCTGTCCAAACGATTTATGGCCAAGTGACAGAAACTACATCAGAACTTTTGCAGAATGTGACCACGCATTTGTTGTCACATTCATTAAGGATTTAAATCAGCTTCAGACAGCAAGTATTTAAAGAGACCAACAGGAATTGATTTGAAGAGTTTTAGTTTCCCTTCAGATAAAAACATACAACATTAATTTAAGCCAGTGATAATTCCTTGCTTTTATATAGGGTTGATGTTTACAGTCAAGACCTTATAGACTCTAAAAAAAACAATCTTGCTCAAAAATAAATTTTAACTAATGAACTGCAATGACTTGTGCTGTCTAAACTGCAGCACATCCTTTACAAGACAAACTCTCCCATCAGTCAAACTGAGTCCTCTGGGACTTTAATATATTTGTAAATGCCCTTAACTGGTAACTGACTGTGTGATGATTCCCCTCCTGAAGAGGACATTTCTTTTGTTTTTACTTTATCCATTTTGCCATGGGCATTATGCAGATGATTGGCACCCTGAGTACAGGAGATTGACAGCCAAAAAAGTGGAAAGTGATTTCAAGTCAAGTTTTGTGACTAATTCTCACTCTACTGTTAAATATTCTTCCCTGTAAAAAAATGATGAAACATCTCATTGGAAAAACTGGTTGGTCTTCACTGGCAAACTTAAAATCTTCTAAAGAGAATCTTGGCTAACTTATGCAGTATTTCAATACAGTATTTAATTTTTTTTTCCTTTAATCATTACTGCTCTTCCATTTGTCAATGCCATGGGGTGGGGAAGGAAGGTTAAGTGCATTATTTCAAGAATATAAGAAAATATTATCTGATTAAATGTCAATCTCAAAAAAAAAGTCAGCTAACATTAGATGTATTTGCAGTAACCTATAACCTTTAGATAAGAAAATCTGAATCATTAAATTTTCATCATCTGAAAATGCTGTATTTATATTATATTTTGAATTTATTAACCTTTAACCCAGGGTGGTAACTTTTCAGCAAGTAATGGAAGTTTTCTTCTTTATATAGATGATAAAATGGATGAATCAACTTGCACCAGGAGACCTTTGAATGAAATAATGAATGTATAGTCATGCATGTATCTTGAAAATTGTTTTGGTTCCTCTAATAATCCAGCAATAAATCTACATGACATACTCCAATATCAGCTTGATACCTTGAAAAAACTATTTTCTCTTAATTTCTCTTGTTCAATAACTTTATTTCATCAAAAATCAAATTTGATCAAACACTTTTTGAATTTTTATTTCGGTCAGCAAAGCTGACTGAAATAAACTGCCATGACTGAGGGAAAGATCGAGGTGAGATTAAGCTGTACAGGGACTCCCCAAGGTTCAGGAGCCTGACCATGACCCTTGGTATCCAACCAGGCATGGAGGGCCAGTGCTGTGAACAACTAAGGGAGATTTAAGTGTCTCCAGGGTAGGCAAGCAACCTGCAGCACAGCAAACAGGAGCAGGCAAACAGGGGTGGGGCACATTGGTAAGAGTGTGGCACAGCAGTTCGCATGGCAGTTTGTCCTTCTGGGGCCCTGTGCTCCTCAGCATCTTCATAAATGACTTGGACACAGGACTTCAATGGATTCTAAGCAAGTTTGCAGGTGATACAAAACTGGGAGAAGCTGTTGACTCCCTTGAGGGCAGATAGGCCCTGCAGAGACCTTGACAAATTAGAGGACTGGGCACTCACCAGCCATATGAAGTTCAACAAAGACAGGATCCTGCACCTGGGGTGGGCAATCCTGGATGTATGGACAGACTGGGGAATGAGATGCTGGAGAGCAGAGCTGTGAAAAGATACCTGAGGGTCCTGCTGGATGGCAGGCTGAACATGAGCCAGCAGTGCCCTGCCAGCCGTGTCCTGGGTCCCTCAGGCACAGCACTGCCAGCCAGGCAAGGGAGGGGATTGCTCTCTCTGCACTGGGGCAGCCTCACCTCGAGTGCTGGGGACAGTTTTGGGGGCCACAATATAAGAAAGACATTAAACTATTGGAAAGAGTCCAACGGAGGCCATAAGGATAGTGAAGGGCCTTGAGGGGAAACCGTATGAGGAGCAGCTGAGGTTATTTGTTCTGTTCAGTCTGGAGAAGAGGAGACTGAGGGGAGATATTCCTTCAACTTCCTCTTGAGGAAAAGAGGAGGGGCAGGCATTGATCGCTTCTCTGTGGTGACCAGTGACAGGACCTGAGGGAGTGGCCTGAAGTTGTATCAGGGAAGGTTTAGGTTGGATATCAGAAAAAGGTTTTTCACTCAGAGGGTGGTTGGGCACTGGAACAGGCTCCCCAGGGAAGTGGTCACGGCACCAAGCCTGACAGAATTCAAGAAGCATTTAGAAAATACTTTTGGACACATGGTGTGAATCTTGGGGATGGTCCTGTGCAGGGTCAGGAGTTGGACTGGATGATCCCTGTGGGTCCCTTCCAACTCAGCATATTCTGTCATTCTGTGATTAATAGTGCTAACAATTATGAAATGCAATGCTTTCATCTTTCTATAATAAGAAATCACCCAAAAAGTAGAACTATACATCAAATGGGGTAAATCACACCAGAACTAGTTTTCCCTCATTATACTAATATTAGCTAGTGGATTTTTTTTCAACCAATAAAATTACAAAAGCTGTGATGAAACACAGTTGCATTTCCCAGTTTCCTGAGCTTGAATTTCATCATTTTTTTTTCCTGCACAGCCATCAGCAAATAGACCTATGTCAGCTAAAGGCTGTGAATGCTAGCCATCTATCAGTTTCTTTTTTGAGACTCTAGCATAAAACAGTATTTTAACAGTGTGCTCTTTCTAGGTCAGCACTTCTGAAGTGTCAAAGATCCTGAGGGAAAAGGAAGAATTCTAGTTGGGAAAAAAGCAACCCTGAGTCAGCGTCTGTGTAGTTTATAGTGTGAAAAGCTCAGGCAAAATTTTTATAAAAGAATGCAAAAGGCAAGGAAAAATGTAGCCATATCCTGTTTTACCATCCATATTTTTATGTCTCATAAGTTATACAAAAGGAATTATAGCAATAGAAGAACACTAGTCCAAATTATATAAAGGGAAATGGAGATTGTCAAAATCTATTATATTCCCACTGTGTCACAGGGACAGAGTTCTACACTAGCTTCATTTTAATACAAAATCAAGCAGGAGACATTCAGTTTCATCACCTTTATCTGGATATATTTTTTACATGCCAAATTGATAAAAAATATTGAGTATCCCTTCCAGAATCAGGAAGACTGTATTTTCAAAATAGCATTTTGCCAACAAAATAGAAATCAATTTTCAAATATAAAATTCCCAGCAGTAAAAATAAAAAGCAAATTAATAAAAACCAAGTTAATAAAACACTCTTCCATATGATTGTCCCCTGTGTNATACAAAAGGAATTATAGCAATAGAAGAACACTAGTCCAAATTATATAAAGGGAAATGGAGATTGTCAAAATCTATTATATTCCCACTGTGTCACAGGGACAGAGTTCTACACTAGCTTCATTTTAATACAAAATCAAGCAGGAGACATTCAGTTTCATCACCTTTATCTGGATATATTTTTTATATGCCAAATTGATAAAAAATATTGAGTATCCCTTCCAGAATCAGGAAGACTGTATTTTCAAAATAGCATTTTGCCAACAAAATAGAAATCAATTTTCAAATATAAAATTCCCAGCAGTAAAAATAAAAAGCAAATTAATAAAAACCAAGTTAATAAAACACTCTTCCATATGATTGTCCCCTGTGTTGCTTTGATATGATGTTCCTTTTAAATGCCCCAGCTAATTCCTCAACAAGCAGTCAGGGACAGAGTTACAGCTTTTAAACTTGCTTTCCTTTGGGAGTACAATTCCTTTTTATGTTATGTGTACACAATAAGGCAGGTGCTCTACCTGGCAGGCCTCATAGCCCTGGCTCCCTTTCCAAGGAATCATTAAAAGCAACCCCTTCTTCCCTTGCTCAGGCAACTGGATTTCCTAGTGCTGAAGGGTAAGGAGGGACAGATGCAGTTCATCTGACTTTCATGCCAGGTTGAAGTCAAGAACAGAGAAGACCAAAACCAAGGCCTGGGAAGCACTCAGAGTACCACAACACATTTCTCCATCATCTTTTTCTCCTGACAAGCTGAGCTGCAAGGTTGCACCACATGTTTCAAGGACAGGTTCTTAAATTTGTTCCAGATTCCCATGGAATTTCTTTCCAATTTGACTCCAGTGGAAGCCTATGATTTATAAAACTTGGCATCTTTTCCACAGGGGCTCTAAAAAGACAGCATATCAAATAATCAAATATGTCAAATAATCTGTCCATTTTTATACCCTTAATCATTCTTTCATGACACTAAGCTACCAATTCACATGAGGTAGACAGAAATCTTGCCAAAGAACTTCTTGAGTGAAGTACTGCACAGTCTTGGAATTCTTGTTTTACTTAGCCAGGAATGATTTACTATCTAAGATGATTTTCTCTAGTTCAGTTTTTAAAACAAGTTCAGTACTCCCAGTTCAGGATTAACACTTTAGAAATGTTATTCTAATTAAGGGTAAAGAAAGAAAAATTAATTCGTTCACCTGATGAAGTTAACAGCAAGAAAGTCAGAACAGATTATGGAATCTCAAATACTATCCACAACACAAATGTATTTCCCAGGTTTTTTGCTTTTTACTTTTTTTACATAAAGATTGAACTTTTTTGTTTCCCCTTTCAGACATAATTTTCATGGTTTTTCACTATCTGAGGTGCTACACTCAAAAGAATCCACTCCCAGTATTGTCAGTACCTAACACAGATTTTAGTAGATACTAATGCAACAGGCTGAATCTGAGATGATTTTAAAACAGATTTCTACATGAGAAGACGACTGATATTTATCCATCTGGGGAATTTACTTTCTTACGTAAAATTGTCTTGCATCAACAGTTTCAGCCTTTGCTTTAGCTTTCTAAGAAGACGCAATAAATACCATTACCACCTTTTAAGGTTGAAATATATCTTTTATTGTGTCATATCTTCTTTTCCCTAGTGTATTGTATAATATATCTACCAGTTCTCTTTTATTAATATAGATTCATTTCGAGTCATTCAATTCTACCATGTTACTAGTGATTCATGGTATCTGGAGGCTCTTCTAAAGCCCTAAGTGATAGGACTGATTGAATTAGGGATACACTTTCTTAAAATGTTGTAGGAGAACTATAAAAAAAATTGAAGTTTCACAGAATTTAAAAGCAAAATCAAGTTCAGCACAGTGTGATTAATTTTGTGGTTCCCCTCCAGAAAATGTAAGTAATGAGTTTCTTAGTGTTAATTACAATGGATTACAAAAGTTTAATTTAATTTTCAATTTTAGATTGTTTGAATGACAAGTTCAGTCACAAGTGGTAGACTGCTAATAGCAAAAAGTGTTTTTGGAAGCCTTTCATTCAGTTCTTTGACATAGATTAGATCACAATGTATTTTATTATCTCTAGAAGTGGAAGAAGAAATGCTGGCTTTGCTTTGCTTTGCTTTGTTGGGGATTAAAGGCACACACATCAGTCAGTCATTAGTCGAATTTCTGATGTAGATACTTTACCAGCCAAAGGTTCTTTTGTGGTCAAGTATTACACAGGAATTCTAGGAGTTGTAAATACCTAATAACAGTCGTAGAAGGAGAGGTGCTAGAGTTGACGAAAGTTTCTTTATGCTGCTTCAGATGCAGTGGCCTTGTGTGTACACAGGGTTTGCTGTGCCACTTTTTTCTGATGGTCTCTGCTTACTACAAAATGGCATTTCAGTATCTGTATGTGGCAATGATATATCTGTGCTCTCTGTACTTTGCTGCCACCTAAAAGGAGAAAATATTTTTGATATAGAATTGCAATTACAAGTAGGTAAAATCTGAATCTTTTGAACTTTCTGAAACAAAGTATAGCAAAAAAGAAAAAACAGCAGTATTTTTCTAAGCAATCTTTTCCACTTTGTCACAATAGTATCAAAGAACCAAAGCCTAGTGTTCTCACACTGCTGGTGAGAAACTTGCTGAAACTTGTCTAGTTGAACTATGTGCTGGATCTCTGTGATTCTCCCATACCACTAATTGATTTTTGGAAAAGGCTGGAATTTACAATATAAAAAGGTTTTTTGTATCATTTACTGCCTGAAAACATTAAATTAATGTTAAACTTTTTCATTCTCCAGTTCAGAAAGTGGCAATATAATTTTTAGTTTATTACTGAGATTAAAAAAAAAAAACAAAACAAACAGGTTTGCTTTAAATAATAATAAGTAAAAATCAGCAGGCAATACTGGTTTATCATTAGGAACCAATCTGTGAAGCAGTGATTTGGGGGGAAGAAACCGAGATTTATAAACATTTTAAACAACAGAAGAGTTAAAACTGCAACCAAATATTAACTCAGTAAATGACCAGCACTTTAGCAATTTAGCCAATGACCATATTTCAGCTCATTTACAACTTTAAGGGAAAAATAGGGAGAGAACAAATATTTGTGTTTAAAACAGAGGAGTCTTGTATTTGAGAAAAATGTCAGGGTGAATAAGGCTATAGACACACATACATGGATTTAAGTGAAATCAAGACAAATCCCAGAATTTCTGGCAACTTCTTCCATAGCCTTTTTGGCCACATCTATGCTGCCTTTAAGAGTCATTCCAACAAGGGCACATAAAGTGTCCATCTATTCTGTCCGTGTTTCTGGCTCTTACAGTTCCCATAGGCTTCATAGTGCATAGGACCCCCTTTGGACCTCTCTGAGGCAAGCTCTTCCTCCGTTTGTCTAGCTGCATGTAAAACATCATGGTCAAATATAGGGAACTCTGCCTCACTCCTGGCACACTGAAGATTGCTTACAACTGCTGGCATTTTTCAAAGTGTCAGGGCTTGCAGAAATGTCTCTGGATTATTAAAATCATTTCACTAAGAGTGGTATAACAAAGAATTATGTTTCACACCAGTGTCACTGAGCAGACACTGCTCTACCTACTCTGCATACCTACTTGTACATGGATTTCAAAAGGTTAAGACAAAATTGCATGATAAAATGATAATACATATTTGTTCTAATTGCTACATTATAGTAGAAAAATAATTTAGCCAGTATATCACTTTCAAGTATTCTCTCTTGAAGCCAGCCTTTGTCACAAGGCCAGCTGTTGATTCTTTAAAGTTACAAACTTTGGATGTGTGAAAACCTGAATTTCATTGTGAGTCTGAGTCTTTTAGAAGAGTAAGATGAGTTGATCTGTCAAACACAGAAAACAAAAATAATACTGAATGCTTCAACTCATGGGAGCAGGGTTGAGACCAGATGATTTTTATGGTCTCCTCCAACCCTTAAACTTCTGTGATTCTATGAACGATGATTTATATCTGTTTTCTCTTTCATATACGAGATTCATTCTATACCTACTGAAATGAAACAATACACATGTTCCACATCTGTACCACAGGACTGTCTAATTTGGAAGTGAAAATTGATATTTCTACATCATGAAGTATTATCAGAAACAACAGATTAGGTAAAAATTCAATCTCTTTATCAGCTAAAGAGTGGAAGCAGTTTTCTTTATGGCTGATCTGTTCAGAAATTTATTTTAAATGTTGTTTCCTGATTCTCCTGTCTCAGTTCTCTTCCCTTAAAAAAAGATCATAAACCCTCTGAGATAAATAAAATTACTTTCTGTGCACTAGTGAGTATATTGAATCTGCACTGCCTGCTGTGTCACTTAATTTTTGAACCACTGAGCTGAAAAGTCATAACTGCCTAATATGTCAAAACCATTTCAGGGGGATTTAATGCTCATGTATCTTGTATGTACCATAATTTGAATGCCTCTTTGGGTTCTCTCTGAGTTATAAATATATAAACTGAAATGGTATGAATTCCTAATGTGTAGTCTGCTTCTTTATTTTAATAAGATGTGAGACTTTAACCTAAATTTGAAAAATTTTCTTAAAATTTCAGTACCTGAAAAATCTTGTTCATTTTTCACCTGTGTTGTTCCTTATAAGGAGGGATTCTTGGGCTTTTGCTTGGTGCTCAAATCTCTTAAGTATAACTAGCTAAATGTAGTTTTCTCCTTTTCTCTTAATTTGTTATTTGCAAGATCTCCTGTTATGCTCAGACCTTCCCAAAATATTTCTGGCACTTATGATATCCTTGCTGAATTGAATTTGCTCTACAGGGTCCCAAAACCACAAGAACAGATTGCAGCTTCCCTTACTTTTTGTCTTGAGGAAGATGTTTGCAATTTGTTTGCAAGTAAAATTGGTTTACTCTCATCTTCTGAGCACAATAAATGGTATTGTTGTAAACCTATGAAATTCTATATAATCTGGAGAGCAAAATTAAATATTACATAGCGTAGTCTCTCTTCCTGTATGTCACAACAACAGCACATCAAACCAAGGATATCCAAGAACAATGGTGCATCTGTAAGTCAAAAGCTACTAAGCAGGGAAAGCAATTTCTCTCAACAGTCTGAGTCCAATGTAATTTATAAAATTATTGTCTCACTGCTTTGACAAAAGACAAAAAAGTAAATTGCTATATACATGTATTTTCATGTCAGAAAAATTAATTAATCTAGCTTTCATTACAATCTAGATCACAGAGCCTTAAGCCAATAACTTCTGCAATGGTCTCCCACATCCCTTAGGCAAACCATGTTCTTTCCCAACTAACCAGAATGAATTATTTGTATCAAAATATCATTGCAGGCCAAGATTTGTAAAAGAACTGTAGTGTAGGAAAACAAAATATAGAGAGAGTTGAAATCCAGAAGATTTCTTCATGAAGAATAACCTCAGTCACATGAGTTGCAAGATGTAAGATTCCTGTACATCTTCAAGGATTTTTAAATTAATGAGGCAAACTGTCGAGAAAATCCATGGGTGTTGAGTATCTCTACCATAAATAGCTTGATGGTAAAATTCTCAAATGAGAATTTTGCATTTAACAAGATTGCTGTATTCAGAGAAAGTGCATACGATCTTCAGTTTTACAGTTCAAAATAATTTTGATAAAACTTCAAGTTTCGATATACTAATTTCAGGTAACACATATAAGCATAATTTTCAATGTTTTTTGGAAGAGAACACATTTCAGGAAATATAGGACTTAAAGTACCAAAATACAGCAGAGATGAAAAATAATCTATATCCTTTCCTGGCACAGGGAGGATACTTACAGGGAATACACTTATAAAGAGCTTTAAAAGTTTGTGCAGCAGATGATATTGCCTTAGCTTAGGCTTTACTATATGTATTAACATTTAAAGAGCTATCAAGCTCTAAGCATTACCATTATTATTATTATTTCATGAGGACAGGGCATACACTGATTTTTACTGCTAAGGCAGTTGCCTTTTCTGTCATTGTAGTCTCTTGGATTGCACAAAAACTTTCGATCTGTTAAATGACTCCATTTTATATCACAGATTTGCCAAACTCTACAAGGACAGGGTCTGGTTGTTTTCCAGAGAAACCTGAATATCCTTTCAGAAAAACACATGGACAGATGGCCTTCTTCCCTGCTGATGTTACACTAGAATTCTGCTTGGAGGGAAATTCTGTCAACTTCCCTGAGTCATATTTTTGCCTTATTTATTTTGAAATATTATATAATGTGGTAAAGTTCATTAACACATGTTATATTACTGTTAAATGTAATTTTATTGATACAGAATGTTTTATGTTTCTCTTTTTCTTTTTGCGGGGAAAAACTACCATGCAACAATCTGCCAAACTAAAAAATTTAGAGGAACAGTATTTTATAGACAGTTCTTAAACTATTTTCTTCAATTTAGTTCACTTAGAATAAACACTGCCATCCCAAATACTTAGATGGTGCTGAGAACATGCACTCTCAAAATGGTTTTAGCAACTGCAACTTGATGAAGGAGATCAGAGTAGTCAGAATGGATTTATGAAGAAGAAATGTCTGACCAAACTGACAGCCTTCTGCAATAAAATGACTAACTGAGTGGATGAGGAGAGAGCACTAGATGTTGTTTATCTTAAGGTTTTGACCCTGTCTCCCATGATATCCTCATAGACAAAATGATGGTCTACATAAAATGACAATTAAGTGGACTAAAAACTGCCTGTTAAACAGCTGGTTCAAAGTGTTGTGATCAGTGGCACAAAGCCCAGCTGGAAGCCAATCCACTAGGAGTGTATCTTAGGGTTCTATACTGGGACCAGCAGTGCTTAATTCCTTCATTGGTGACCTGGACAACAGCATAGAGTGCATCCTCGGAAACTTCATATGACATAATACAGGGAGGAGTTGTTGATACATCTAATGGTTATGCTGCCATTCAGAGGGATCTCAACAGGTTAAGGTCAAAAGGCTCCTGAGCTTCATCAGGAAGAGCATCACCAGCAGGTCTACCTAGCCTTGCAAGAACCATCTGAACTTCTAGGACCAGTTCTGGGCTCTCCAATACGAGAGAGATGCCAACCTACTGAAGCAGAGAGCCTCAAAAATGGTGAAAGAGTAGGAGCATGTGTCATAGGAAAAGATGCTGAAAGAGCTTTACTGCTCAGCCTGGAGAACAGAAGCCTCGAAGCAAAGGGTCTCAATAATGTCTATAAGCACCTGATTAAAGGGAGGAGGAAGACTGAGCCAGAGTCCTCTTTGTGATGCCTAGTGACAGGAAAAGAGGCAATTGGTCCAAACTGAGACAGAAGAAATTCCATCTAAATATAAGAAAAAAAAGTCTGAGTGTGTTAAAGCACTACAAGAGGTTGCCTAGAGCTCTTTTGGAGTCTCCATCCTTAGAAATATTCAAAACCTGACTGAGCAGCCTGCTCTAGATGGCCCTGCTTTGAGCAGAGGAATTGGACCAGATTCACAGCAGAGGTTCACTCCACCTGCAGTAAATATTCAACTGCAGTGATTCTATGAATAGAAACAAGTATGGAATGGTATTAAGTCTTGTTCCTTAGGTCCCCCACATGACTGTGGAGTCCCCCCACAAATAAAGCTGACAGCACTTTATTTTCTCAGAAGTGTATTGATAAACATGGTGATGAAATCAATCTGGATCGAGGTGAATGTATGTATTTTTTCATGTATTTGTTCTGGTATAAAGACCTCTCTTTTCTTGAAACCTGGTATCTCACCACACCTTAGTAAGAAGCTCTTTCAAAGCACATCCTTAGAAACCTTTGTGATCTCTAGGAGGGAAACATGAGGATAATCTTTGTTCCAGAACTGCATTAGAGACTCTTGGGTGGTATTTATCAGTGAAAAAAATGTCTATGGATTAGACTGACATTTACAACTGCACCCAAAAAGAACATTCAGGTTGTTCTTAAACTTTATAAGCTTCACAGAAACAGTCAGTAACTTATCTGCATGTGTATTACTCAAAAACATTGTAGGATAAAAAAGTCCTTTAACAAAACTTGTCTCCTTTTCTGAAGAATACAACAGCTTGATATTTCAGAATTGCATCATCTATATCATCATGCTGTCATCTAAATCAATTTACAAGTGTATGGTATGTATTAATGATAATAAATTAAGTCATATTAAAAATATTACTTTACAGTAACAACCATTTGTTACAAAGTTTCCGGTTTGTAAATGTGCACCTTAATGCTATATCTGGTTCTTCCTGGAGAAGTTTATTTACTTACCAAAGACTCCTCTGAAATAGTTAATACTCATATTTTGTCACCAGCAAATACTCAGAAGATATTGCCCTGTAAATTAATTCTTCCTTGATTTTTCAAAATACCTTTTTCCCTTAGTTCCTTTCTTTCTGCAGGCTACAGTCTTGCTTCAAATCAAATAGTTCTACATACTGACAGGAAATATATTACTGCTCTCACTGAGTGCATCATCAAGTACCAAAAAGAAGAAACTTCTATGAACAATCATCCAGTGGCGTGGAAACTTCTACACACTAAAGCAAACTGCTATGTAATTTTTTTGCATAGATTTCAGTATGGTATAAATAGAAAGACATTTCTGAAGTAAAAGTCCAGGGATAAAACTATGCCAAATTAGTCCTGGCAGCAAATCTAAACAGGAAAATTGAGTAAACAAGAGTCTCTAAATCAGTACTGAGCAATCAGATCTTTACAGGCTGTTATTAGAACTGTTGGTGTGCTAAGATAGTTCCAACACATTTGTAGCTACTATATATTTTCAGTGCAGATATAAAGCACAGGATTGTGTCTTATATATCTTTTTCAAAAGATATTTTAGAATTAGAATAATAAAAATACATTGTCCTTATTTAAACATACCCTGCTACTATAACATAGGAAATCCAAGCCATATTACATGAACTTTGTGTTTGCAAAAAAGCTTATACAGGTATTTGATGCAATTACATTTCCAGTGGGGAATCTGCAACAGATATTTATATGGGCTTTTATTCTTTCTGAGAAGTCTATGATTTTTAGATACAACAAAGGAAAGAGGCAAAAAGACTGGAACCAAAACTGATATCAATAAGACTGAGGAAAGATGACAGGGTCTGAAAGACTGGCTATGTTCAGATTTTCTAACTTATTTTTTTAAGGTAAATCCACTACCCTGCATCTGCAAGGAAATTGTTTGTTTGTCTCTTATTAACTTACTCACATGCTGCTGATTTATAAGCAGTGATAAGCCAAGAACTGTCATAAGAGAAAGAACCAAAATTGAGGGGCATCTATCACCTCTCTGGGTAATCTGTTGCAACATTTCACCCCCCTTGTTGTAAAAAAATTTCTCCCCATATTTAGTCTTAATCTGCCCTCTTTATTTTAAAACCCCTTTTCCTATCATTACAAGCCCTACTAAAATATTTGTTGCCATCTTTCTTATAAGCCCCCTTTAATATTGAAAAGATGCAATATGGTCTCCCTGGAGCCTTTTTTTCTCCATGCTGAACAATCTCAGATCTCAGATCTCTCAGCCTTAAATATCAATTGGTATGCCTATTAACTGCAATGCTGATATGGATTCCACAATAGCAAAGGCTGAAAAGTCCCCTTGAAAGTCATGGCCACAGGCAATCACCAACCATAAACTTGGTTTCCATAGTAGCTGTACAATTTTGAGGTTGTTACTACGAACATCTGTAGTGACTCAGATGAACCTATACCATTAGGCAAAAGCTCCGGGTTACAACCCCACTTTGGTGCAGCAGGTGAAATTTCATTGCAGCTTATTTTCAAGTTAGGAATTACCTTTGTGGAGTTAAATATGAAAATATAAATTAAAAACACAGCTATTGATCTTTTAAAATAGGCTGATGAATACAAAACATTTTGAGTTAACAGCGGGCTTTCAGCTTTTTAATTTTTAAACCTTTTTCTAAATAAATCAGTTACATCACAGAGGATGTCAAAGCATTGGATATTGGAGCTCTCAGCTACCTGATAGCTGAATTTTTAATCTCCACTCATAAAGACACATCTGGAATGCAGCAACAGAAGCATTTATTTAAAATAAGTCATCAACAGAAATAATAATTGACAATTTAAAGTATTAGTATTACTTTCTGTAGTCTTTAGAATCAATACGTGACTTCTGCATTGCATTGGTTACACTGTGTCAAAGTTTTGATAAGGACCCAACTTATAGAGGAATCCCATTTTAAAGATTTTTAAATAATGACATTAACTAAAAACATTTTAAAATTAAACCAGTGATTTGAAAGTATCTCTTTCTCACAGGAGCTAAATTAAATAGACTGCTTTTGTTGTTGATTGAAGTGGAAACATAATTAAGACTAAAATACATATCATATATAAAGAAATGTAGGGCTTCTCTTTCCCTTCTGTTCTAATACACTAACACGAGATAGCTAAGAAAGCACAAAGTCAACAGATTGAAAACTATTAATTTGTGTTGGGGTTTTTTTGGGGGAGTGGGCAGGGGAAGGATATGTGGGTGGTGGGTGGGAAAAATATTTCAGGTTGTTTTTTGGGGAAGGGGTTTATAAAGCAAATAATTGACCTAAGAGGTCCCTTAATAGGCACACACAGCAGTCTACATAGTTTAAGAAAGGATTAGAGATTATCACAAGGAAGCAGAACACCTACTGCTACAATAGATATGGCTGCAAGAAAAGAGGAAAACAAGCTACCTAAATCTTCATGTTGCAAGGTCTGAATCAGTCATTAGGTGACAGAAACTGGGAAGGCTGAAGGAGCATAATAGACATCAGACACACTTATGTGATCCATTCTCAAGGTTCTCTGGACAATTCTACAGAAACAAAACTAGAACAGCAAATAAGTTACTAGGATAAACTAAAATGATAATTGTTGTGCTGAAGGACATGCCAGTTTTTTGGGGCATCTTCCCTCTAATATTTTAAGTCTGAAAAATTTTAAAAAATTATTTAAATTAAAAATAATTAATTTTAAAACTAATTCAACCTAGTCTTACATTTACAGAAATTACCAATTTTTATTTACAAAATGAAATTGAGAAACAATCCTGATCTACTATGGAGTTGGGTCAAAATTTTAGTAGTTAACAGCATTTGTATTTTGGCCAAAATCTGAGTCTTATCCATTATTTCTTTTGTCCTCCACAGAGGTTTCCTTATGCTTAAATCCATTAGAAACGAGCTATATACCACTATAGCTATATAACATTTAGCTACATACCACTACTTCCCAAAACAAAATACAGCCCCATAAACAAACAAAAAAACCTCCACAAATGCCTCTTGAATACCAGAGCGGTTTGGTTTTTGGTTTGGGTTTTTTTCAAGATTTTTCTATTTTTCATTGCAAATGACAAAACAGATATCAAATACCTTGAGGGTAAACTGGAAATAAACTTTTCTAATTTCTTTCTACTTGGGCATGCAAATATAGTAAACTTCTGCAAGTTCTTACAAGTTAGAAAATTTAGCTGATCTTGCTAGCAAAATGAAACAGTAGCAATAAATGTATTTCTAAGTCTTAAAATGATAGTATTTATATATGTCAGGATTTGTATTGAGACTGAACAACACTGAAATATTTTCACTTTATATATTTAGACTGAATCCTGATTTTGTTCAAGTCAAACCAAGCTCCCAGAGATTTTAAAAAAAGCATAACTAGTTATTTTAGTCAAATTATTAGAAAGTAAGTCTTTGTTTGACAAGATTTTCAATGCACTTGTCTGCCCCACTGACAACACCCTCTGAGTAAAACCTGAGTTACCCCCACTGAGTAACACCTCAGGCTTGGTACACATTCTCTGAGTCATTGTTATTCAAATTAGGTCCATTTGCTGGGATATTTCAATTCAATTAATGGCTCTCAGCTGGTGTAAAACTAATATCTCAAGGTTGGCATATGATTTTCTTTTCTTTTAATTGCCTTTTCAGTGTGTCCTAATGGGGTAGGTAAGGGAGACATGAACAATGACTAGAATTTCCCGTAAGACTGTAAAGGCAGGAGCTTCTGAAAAGATATAATTTATGCAAGAGGACAATTGGACTGAGAGATACCTAAATTATGAGAAATGACCCCTCAGTACTGTGGCTGTTGAAAGACATGAGACACAGGGCACAGATAAGTATTTTTTAATGAAAAAACAACACACTTATATCATAATTAAATACCTCAACTTATCATATGAACCCTTATGGAAAATCTGTGATTTTTTCTGTGAAGTAACCACTTAACTTCCTAACCTGAACCACAAAGGTAACTCACAAGCATATAAATAAATTTAGATTGATAATTTCATTTCACTTTCACTGCGTGCACTCTGAGGAATCAGATTTCTGGCATGAAATGAGTCTTCACATTTCAAAATACAAATGATATTGGAAATTTTGTGTCCAACATTGTATCTGATGGAAATGGCGCAGCTGTTACTTCAGTCACACTGGCCTGCATACCAATAAATTCTGCTTTTTGCTGAGAAAAATAATGGGAAGAGAAAATTTCTCAGACCCTACCTTCTCATCTGGGTAAGGAGCAATATGCATACATGAACTAAAAATTGGATCATTTTCAAAAAACATGAAAATATTCCAGCACTTAAAAAAAATTCTAATGGTGGTGGTTCATTCTCCACTCTACATTCCTCTAAAGGATGAGAGGTAAGGAGACTAACTCATTTAATACACTTCTTTACCTTTCAAACCAAGACTTGAAGCTACATCAGAAAGCAATATTAGTCAACTTCTACAATTATGAAAGGCAAAATAAAACTGAAAATCTTTTTCACTCTACAGTCCTGTACCTGGCACAATTCATCCACTGCCAGGCAAGCCAGTCAAAGTTCTAACACTCTGTAATCACTATTTCTTAGCCATCCAAACTGGTTGGGAAAGTTCTTTTCATTTCTTGCCATGCTTTAAAAGCATGAGAACCAGGTAATACTTCCCCACTTACTCTGGAAATTCAAGAGGTGCCTGGAATCAAACTAGTTATGAATGTTACATAAAATAACTTTTTGAAATGGGATTTTTTTTTTTTAATCA
>VYXC01010094.1:1639492-1762048 GCA_013397175.1 Platysteira castanea
AAAAAAAAAAAAAAAAAAAAGCATCACCTTGGAGACCACAGTTCTCTTGTCTTAAGTCACCTTTACCAGGATCAGAGACTTGAATATTAATCTTGTACAACTCCATGTCTGCAATAAGGATCACTTTCTCCCACTTTTGCACACATGCAGAAGGTACATGCACAAGAGAATCAGAAATATTTAGATTAATTCTTGCAGAGGATAATGATTAATTCTCATGGAGTATAGAGAAAAAACAAACCAAAACCAAACCAAACATTTCATAGAGGAAGACTAGTCAGAGGGTGCCTGGCTCCAGAAAGTCAGTGACACCTTCAATTCCTCAGAACATGGTACACTTTGCACACTGTCTTTATGATCAAACATTATTCACTTGTCAAAGGAAAAAAGTAAACCCTGTGTAAGTGTTATAGGATGTGATGCTGCATTCCTAATGCATTTTTGTAAGAAATATTATATTATGATGCTATAAATACATTTGCTGAGAGTGAGAGTTTACTTGCATTATTTTGGAAGGAAATATTTGAGACAAGGATGAATTAAATCTTTCCTAGTTTTCCATCGTTGACAGAGCTACTGCTTTCTTTCATATTTCTAGTGTTAGTGATCCTGCCTCCAAAACATCTCAAAGGGTGAAGATATTTGTTAGAAACAATTCACAATACAACTGCTTATCCTTCTTTCCCAATCAGGAGAAATATCATGAGTTTCATCTTTTAATGGGGACATTGTATTAGTAGCCTCATTAGTAAAACTGTTTAGTAAAGCAAAAAAATGATGCCAGGTTCTACTCTTTACAGCTTCTGATTACAAAACCCATTACATCTCATGAGCAATTTATAGCTCATCAGCTTCAAAACACAAAGGAAATAAATTATAAGAGAAGGATGAGCTTAGAATGATGCCTACAAGCCCCATCTTCAAGAGAGGAAACAAAATAATATTTGTAATAATAACAGAGGGCACTGAATATTAATGGGTGATCTCAGTGTGCTTGATATAGAATACTCCATGCAGATAAGAATACTTCTGTGCTTTTTATTAATACCCTCATTGACTGATGTTCTTATTTGCTTACATCGTCTAACAGCACACACAATCATTTAAAGTATGTAGCTGGTGACCTTCTGTGAGGTACGGATGTGCTGTCAGCCCTGTCTTGCAGACAAGAAATTGAGGTGCAGAGATCATCTTGTCTGAAATGCTAGAGAGAGCTATGGGCCTTCAGAAATAAATACTGGTCGTACTTCTGCTCCTAACCATTGTACTCCATCATCATACAAAACACGAATGGCATAAAGGCAATAAAACTAAATTCTAAGCATTCATGTATTTTCTACAAATGGTGCCTTCTGGTCTTGAAAACAGTATGAAACATGAAGGCACTGGAGGGCAAGACATTCTTTGTAGATATCTTTTATCTTTAAAGGCTTATCTTAGTCTAAAAAAGGTTAATTTATTTACTCTTAAAAAGCCTTACCAAATTTACCCTTCATTCTTGTGTTGAAGAAGTGGAAAGCCAAAACACATAAAAAATGAAGCAGATAGTTGTTCAGATTTCCAGCTTTCTACAATAATGATTTTGGTTTTTAATAACATATATTCATTAACTATTTTGACAATATCACAACCAGTTTAGAATGACATTTATTTTTGTAAAAAAAATTTAAAAAAGATATAAAACATTGAATCACCAAAAATTATTCCAAGATACAGAAAGAAGACTGAATAAAGGTAGAGGCCTAATAAACATGTAAGTAGGCACATATAGCAAATTCTCAAGACACTGTGATCCTAAGACATTACAGTGATTTGTAAAATAATTTTTTTAACATATTTCCTAAACATACACTAGATACTTGAAGATTCAAAAGTGACTGAATAAATTTTTTTTTTTAAAATTAAAAATATAAAACCTTTTAGCAAGGAAAAGATGAACTGCAGAGGTACTTGTGAAATTTCTGAAAAAATGTATGCACAGAGAAATGTGGATTCTAATTCTATAAAGATTCCCTGCCCACTAAAACTTAGTTAAAATAGTTTCTTATTTTTACAGGAAAGCACAATAGGATCACAGGCAAGAAGACTAGATATTCAAGGTCTAATAGAATTAAGATATTTAAGAAACTAATGAACTTCTAATTCTCAGGATAATGATTCCTCAGTTACATTTCTCACTTGTAGAAATTTCTGTAGAGATTTCTCAGTTTTACTTTATTTGAATCGTAGGGATCTATCCAAATTGTCTGTGAGAGAGTGCATTTTCCAGATCACAGCTGAAGACATTAATTAAGCCTTCTGCCTAAGCCCCCAGGCAGGCTGACAAAAAGAGCAGGACCCTTGGCTTCATTTTAAGGAGGGGAAGGGAAAGAAAGAAACTTGATTAGCAGAAGTGAGAAATTGGTTATACTTACAGCAGTGTGATCCAATTACAACAGACTTTTACAATGAAACTTGCAGTGCTGAGGACATAGCATTAAGAAATAGCATTAATACTATCTGTGTTTTTTGGGGTTATACTTCTGCATATTCCATCTTAGCTTTGCAGAAAGAAATCCAGCTTGCATGCTGCAAGACCAAGCCATAACACATACCAAAGGACAGTATTTGGAGAGGATTAGGACAGGCATTACAGAAGTGCTCTTTTGATGAAAACTGAAATGCTAAATATTATGATATGGATCAGAGGAGATTTTGTTTTAAGGAGCTGGAATCTCATTTGAAAAGGACTAAAAGATGAAATTCTGAGGGACTATGCCCAGCAATTGGAAACTAAGTCCTTCACCTGCAATTTATCTTCAAGAGCAAATGTTAAACTGGTCTATTAAAAAAAAAAACCAAAAAAACAAAAAAACCAACAACAACAAAAAATCACAAACGAATGAGTAATTAAAATGTTGAGGGTTTTTAAATTTTAAAATTATTATTAAATTACTACTCAAAAACTATCAAAATCAAAAATGTGCAGAACACCAAAAAATTCATAAAAATGCCTATGGGCTTTTCTAAAATTAAAGGAAACACTCCTAGGCTTAATATTTTTAATTATTTGATCTAGGAGTAATTTGTTTTAAGGGATAAGTGATTCAACAACGAGATTTTGTGCATGAAGAGAAATTTGACCCAAACATGCAACTAAATGTGTCTCATCAATCCATGCTGATATTCACATTGAAAACCTCAGATGGTGTGAAGCAAGTGTCTCTATGTACCTCATGAAGGATTTCATTACTGTGTTAGGAGAACTGAAGGTCTTTGAACTCTTTTGCCTGGGCAGGGGGGTCGTTTCAGCCTAAAGCTGAGGTATGTGTTAGATTCCAGTATCCACAGTGAAGGTTTAAATTATGTTTATTTACTCGCTTGTGTTCCAAGGCTGAACTTGGTTTATTCAACGGAAGGGAATTAAGCAGGAAGGTTATATTATGCTGGTTGCATCTGCAACTCCTTTTCAATTATGCAGCACAGCTTGTAATCTCAGCTCAACTGTCGCGCACACCAGGTATCTGTAGTCTGTGTGTGCTTAGCTGGTTCCTGTGTAGAAACTGAGATACCTGGGGGATAACGGGGTAATTGGTGCCCACCTGTTTCTCATTGCACTAAGATTCAGGAACATGTGTGAAATACATAGTTCCTGAACTGGGCACTGGGTGGAGAGATCAAATAATATGGGTGTACATAGACACCATCTTCTGAATGTCACACGCAAGGTCAAAACCAGATTTATGCCTGTCACTCTGACAAAAATACACACATGTGACAGATTTCTTAGTAGAATGCCTCATAAATACTGATTTATACTACTGGAATCACATATAAAGCATCTGTGCCACGCTCATCAGATGCTTCTTCCAATATTTTGATTGGCAATTACATCTAATTGCTGAAATCCACAGACAAAAACTCAGACCAGTAAATACCTGCAAACCTTAGAAAGGTACAGAATAGCCATAAATACACAAATCCTAACACCAATTTTTTTTTTAGTTAAAACAGTGTTTTTAATGCTCTTCTGACTCCAAAGAGAAATTGATAAATGCTTTAAAATGCAAAGAGCAAAATATGGAGTTAAGAAAAAATGCCGTCTTCAGTTGGGGGAATATAAGCCTGACTTCTTGCATACACTACTTACAATATTTCAGCTAATAATATCTGTGGTTTGTGTGTGACAACTTTAGAAATATCTCAAGATATTGTTTTTCATCTAATAGCAGAAAAAAATTGAGGAAATAAAAATCAAAGAATCATCAAATGGTTTATGTCAGAAGGGACCTTAAAGACCATCTGGTTTTCAACTCCCATGGGCAAGAACACCTTCCACTAGATCAGGTTGCTCAAAGCCCCATCCAGCCTGGCCCTGAACACTCCCAGGGCTGGGGCATCCACAGCTTCTCTGGGCAACCTGTTCCGGTGCCTTACCACCCTCACAGTAAAGAATTTCTTTCTAATATATGATCTAAATCTACCCTCTTTCTGTTTAAAGCCATTACCTTTTGTTCTATGTCCTAACCTAAAGGAGCAGTCAGAGCCACAGCTAAATATAAGGATTATTCCCTTCTCTTACCACAACATACCTGTCTTTTCCATAAACTTGACTGTATTTTTCCCGAGTATTCAATCACCACCATTTATAAAATATAAAAAGACACCACTTCATTCTTGCATTAACTGCTTCCAAGTAATCCCAACACCTTATCTGAGCAGTATAAAAGTCCCACCAATTATTATGCCAATGTATACCTTTCCTCACTTTCAGAATAACAAAATTTTATTGTCCTTATTCATGATGAACAACCAATGAAGCCACTCCAAAATTAGTATATTATTCAATATGATCCAAACTGTTTCAAAAAACAACTGCATCCTAGTAGAGAATATTTTATAAGAGAAGAAGCACCTGCATCTTAAAAGAACATCCAGTAGTATCCCTGATCTAAATAGTAATAATAATATTTTTACTACCATATTTTTAAAACTAATTTGCTGCTTGTAGAATGTAAAGTAGTTTCTCCTGCAAAAAGCCAATCTGCTTCTGCATTTTCTGTGGCAGTGTATTGGCTCAGCATGTCATGAGAGTTAATTGACATTCCAAAATGCCTATATGTTATCAAAACAACAACACAAGTATGGAACACTTTCCTTCTGGGATTTTTTATTATACTTAGAAAGAGAGACTGCAGACTTATAGGAAGATTCTAATGTGGTGGATGCCAATTGAGAAGCTCAGAGGTAAAAGTAAACTTTTTCCAAACCTTGTAATTTATATACTGATCTAGCAAGGGAAAAAGAAGATAAATTCTAGCCATTCTATATTTTTACTGTAAACTTAAATTTTCTTTTCTATTAAAAACGATTGTAGCTTCCTTCATGTAAATCACCACTGGAGTGCCAAGTTTAGTATCTATAGCAATTTCACTTTTACTAATCAGAATGATGTACAACTTTGTATTTTTAAAAATAATTTCCACTTCAGACCAAAAGAAAATTCAGTGCAACCTTCAGCCAACTACCGCAATTACCACTTACACTTGCAAAGAGTTCAGCAAGAGTATGTACTGTAGTAGCTGCTGTAGAATTATGCATGACAGATTGCCACTCTGAATTAACAAACTTTGTGAACTATAGTTACTTCCTTTGCAGAACAACTGTTTTAAATTCAGCAAGATACAAATGAGCCTCTGGCTGAAGCCCAAGAGCCAAATTTACTGTAAATCCCCAGCTGTTATTGTACAATCATAATGCTGAAGCCATAATTACCAATTCCAGTACAGGATGCTAACTTGTTCAGCTGCTTCCATTATAAGTTTTCTACTTGTGAGTTTTCTTTGTCCTAATCTCACCCATGGATTTCACCATCTACAGTTTGAAGTTCTTCTAGTGTTTATTTCCTGCTGAATTTCTAACAAGAAAAAAAAAAATCTTTCCCTTTGTGTCTGTGAGACACAAATAGTACACCACACAACAATGCACTAGTTTGCTGTTTTACGGCTTTCCTTCTTTAATGTGAAGTCTTCATATAGTTTGGAGATTTAGCTTTGAAAAACCTACACACCCAGTTACTACCTTAAAAAAATTTCTTGAAATTTAATTCTAAGACTTAAAAAAAAAAATCACATTTAAGTGATTTAGCAGAGTCTAATCAAAACTCAGTTTTAAAAATTAACCTCATATAACTTGTTAAAGATGAGAAGTTAGGTAATTTTTTTTTATTTGAAATTTTAACATATCATAATAGCTTGAGATTAAAGGAAGTCATTCATAAGACACTAGGTAATGAAAAGAATATAAATTGTTTGGCTTTGTGCAATTATTTCGTGAGGATGCTCTTCAAGTCAACAAGGCTTTCAACTAACATTAGCACTACTTATCACTCTTGGATGGAGGCCAGTGTCAAAACACAGTCCTTGTTATGGTATAATCAATGCTTCCATTTCATTTCCTCTAATAATAAATTTCCAGCTACTTTGGAGTAACAATATTAACAAAGATTCAAGAATATAACCCATAAGATGATGAAATATGGTACTTATTTTGCATCTAAAAAGGAGAATGATTGTTCTACCTGCCTATTTTTAAAGATGAATTGAATTAACTACATATTGAAGATCTATAAGTAAAAAAAAATATGTAACTGATGTATTTCTTGCATTGCCTAAAAAGGGAAAGACAAAAAGGATATTTTTTATTATAAAATGTTTTAGTAATTTATACTATTTCATTAAAATGCTTGTAGTACTTCTTGCATCTCTTTACCTTGTTTACCTTATTTTAACTTGATATTTCCCCATTACAGGTAATGCTGTGCCCATATTGCTTCGTAAAACTGATGGAAGTTCAGCAGATTTCCTAAAAAATTGATCTGACAGTACGAAAACCCATGAAGTTTTAGTCACTGAGGGAGTGATTTCAGAACTATATAAAAGAGATGGAACCAGATGGACAGAAAACTCCTTCAAGGATGGTAAAAAACCCCCAAAAATTACTCTGTAAAGGCATTTCCAAAGCAGAAAATTTCATTGCTGGAGACAAGTTTTCTTCTGAAACTAGAGGTTACAGTATGATGTATTTCTTATGACAACAAATGCTGTAAAGTGCAAAAATCAAAAACCATGCTTGCTATCTGGAATAAAACACTCCAGCTCTTAAGACTGATCAAGCAGGTCATATATATGTCTTCATACAAAAAATGTTGCTTATTATAAAGCACTAAAATTCAGCGTAGTTTTTTCTGAAAGCAAGAAAATACAAAGCTCATTTCAAATGGGAGAGGGACAGTATTTCAAATGAAATCATTATATTTGCTTGTAGTGGCTATCAGAAGCTGTGAAGGAACAAGCAATTTTTCCCTTCAAGAGAGCAGTGGTGTCCTAATAAGACACTGTCATGATGATTATGCTATAACTTATCCTTTGAATTTCACTCCAGCTAGTTGAGATGAGATTCATTCTTATTTTTTTTTCATTGTAAACTTTGAAATACTCATTAATTTTCTCTATTATGATGCCAGACAGCATATTGTGTGCAGTGTCCCAAAAGGTAGAGTATTTCTTAACAGTTAGAAGGCAATTTTCCTTCCTTGCTCAGGACTTTTATTCTTCCTGATAGAGTAGAGAAATATTGAGAATACTAACAGGAAAAAACCCCTCTACCCAACAACTCTTGTTCTAACACAATACAGGTCTGACAAATTACATAAATAGGTAGAGGAATTATTTTTTCCAAACTGTCTCATGAAACTCTGGGAGTAAGCTTCTATAACTTTGACACAGATGTCATCAAAACAAAAATTGGTTCAGAACCTCACACCTCTGATCTGTAACAAGCAGTCTTTAGGTTTGAGGAATTTGGGAATTTTATTGATATTTATTTTTGTAGCTTATGAATGACTTGACTACTTCATATGATTTCATTACAAATGTTTTTAAAGTGAGAAACATCCAAAAAGTATTCTGAAAGCAAAGCTGACCAAGTAAAAGAAGATTGTAACAATTCTGTTTTATTTCAATATAAAAAAATAAACTTTTCTATATATACTGGGTAAAATTATTTTGTAAGTTAACCTGCATGTCTGAAATTTACACATTCAAACTTTAGGACACCAATTTCTTTTTCAAAATAAATACCTTGAAAATCTTTCTTATATTCATTTTCAAAGTGTTATCTTTGAAGTTGTGATTGATCATTACCCTCAATACTTTTGAGATTCAGCTGATATGGAACAGGAAAATAAAAAAGAGTGTTATTACTGATGAGTTGGGAATAATTAAAATTCTGAACAATTAAAATTGCAATGCTTTCATTATTTTTCTTTTTCTCTTTTGCTTCTAAAAATTACTTGTTTGTACACTCCTCCTCCTAGTTATCTCTCATATGCAATATGCAAAATCTCGCTGAGAATGCACTGTGATTGTCCAGGTTATTGATGAAGAAATTAAACAACACTGTCCTCAGTACTGACCCCACGACTACACCAGGAGAAAGTGGCCTCCACTGGCCACAACTCTTGGAGCCCAGCAGTTTAACCAGTTTTCAGGCCACCTCACTGTTCTTTTAGACTATACATCATCAATCAAGAATGTGTGATGGGAGGCTAAAGGCAAGATTAAAAATATTAGTTCTTCTTATCCACCAAGCACAACACTTTGTTGTAGAAGACAGTCAGCTTGGGCAGGGATGATTTCCCCTTCAGAAATCCATTCTGACAACTTCCAACATCATTAGACTTGTAATTTTATTACATGAATATTCTTAGCTTTTAATACACTATTTGAATACAAAGTATCTCCTTCTAACTTAAGACACACCCTTGACAAAAGTTTTTGTGAAAATAGGTCTTTTTGCCTACCAAAGGCCTAAGAGTGAGGATACTGCCAAACTTGTAGGAAATAAATTTAAAATTATCTCAGGAGCCCTCAAGTCAGGGCTAAAAAACTATCAGTATTTTAGGGAGATAAAATTATGTTAATGTATTTTGTTTGTGCTTAATGGCTTCTATGGATATTTTTCTGCCACAAGGACTCCCATTTTTGCCTCTTAGTATTACTTGTGCATCCATAGTCCTAAGGTTTATACAGAGGAGCAAAAACTAAGGTGCTCCTTAAGATTATAAAATAGTATGCAAAGGATAAGTGTTCTCCAAGAAGAAACATAAGCAAATTCATGCACAAAGAGATAAAGACAGACAGAGATTATTCCCCTTTTCAAGTCACTTGCAAGTCATCTGCTTTTACTTTATTGTGTTGGATCAGATTTTCTATGGAATTATTAAAAACTTTTTTTTTTTAAACATACGGGATTTCTTTAATTGCTTAGCTTGTGTAAAATGCAACTAAATTATTTCAAAGTTGTTCAGGAAACAAAAGGTCATTCCTCAGCATAAGATGCCCATACAGCTAAAACAGCCCAATCTAAATACACTTTACAGGAGAATCAGATACAAAACATTATGAACATCAAACTGAGATGTCACATGGTTTCATTGAAATTTTCCCCAGCAGAACACAGATATATAACATGAAGGAAGTACTTGGAAAACTGAAAATGCAATTGATGCCAAAAACAACAACCAAACCCCAGAAAAACTGTTCCAACTTCAATAATCTTCCCACATCCATCTGAAGGAGTGTTCCCCAATCAAATTCAGTTCCTCAGGCTGATATAAAATTGGGTGAATATAGGCCTCTCATGACTTTATTCATGAACCATAATCAACCACAGGAAAAGTCTTGGGTAATATTAACTCAGATTTTTCAGCATAAAAAGCAGAGATCCTCCTTGACTGAGCAACAAGTCATACCATTAATAACAAAGAGTAGAGGCTGACATGAAAAAGCCACGCTCAAAGATAAAGTTGTTCAACTGGATGATCCCCAGACGGATTCCATTGAAGTACAGCAAATCAAGGACAAAATCATGAATCATGGAAGTTCTTATCAGCTGTCAGCAAAGAGCAAGCAAAGCCAACTCAATTTAGGAGTGGTAGTCCCTCCAGAGACCACCAAAAAATATAGGAGTGACTTGTCCTTTTTCAAAGCTTGTGATTAAGAAAACCTTATATCTTGTTCATACCAATAAAAGTGACACTATTGGAATGACATTGTGTTGAGAGCCAAAATGACTTCAGGAGTCCTTTATGACTGTCCTAGTTCTTGAAACCAGGACAATGCCATAATAGTGACTTTATCCTTAGTGACAGGTGAGTGATCCCAAAGGGCAAGGCTTGAAGAGCAGGTATCAGAAAAATGAACTGGGAAGCATTTCAAGTTTTATCTGAGTGGATTGTGACATGTAGCTACAGAAACAAGTATTGCATTTCATCCTGTGCAATAGCAGTGGCAGATTCTTTAGATACCTTTGTGTTTTTTTTTAAAACGACAAAAAAGTGTACAGTGACATCTCCTAAATGGAGTTTCTGATATCTATATACCTCAGTAGTGGTAGGACTGCATGATTCTTGAATTACTTTGACTTCACGACAGTGGGGTATCTCATAGAGCAGAAAAGAGAATAGATATAACAAAACTGGCCTTGAAATTTTGGGAAAACATGTCTGAGTGGAATGTGGGGGAATATGCTCCTCCTACCCAATCCCAAAGTCAACAAAACCCTTATCTTGGCAGGCCCTTTCAAGAGAGTATGAGCATCTTGCGAGGAGGGAAGAGTTTGGAAACTACAGCCCAGTCAGTCTCAGATCAGTTCCTAGCAAGATTATGTGGGAGAGGCCCCTGAAAATCTTTACAATGTAGACATGAAAAAGGCAATTGGGACAAAATGAGCACGGGGTTAGTAAAGGCAAGGAGCACCTGATGTGTGGTCTTGCAAAAAGAGAAGACTGTCTCAATGCACAAGAGGAGTGTATGTTCTTCCTCAACTTCATAAAGGCTTTTGATGTGATCTCCTGTGCTGCACCTTTATAACTCATTGAGAGAGAAGCTCAATAAAGATATTGTCTCAGAAAAAAAATTTGGGGTTCTTGCAAAGGTACATGAGGCCCAAACATAAACCTGAATATATGCAATGATCTAGCTGAAATTAGCAAAGGTTAATTCTATTTTGATGATTATATACACTCAGAGAAACCGTGATGAAAGAAATATATTGTAGATTTGCTTTTGTCAAGATTGATCCAGGTTTGGAAATAAAACCATGTAAAATAAAGCTCTCTAAATGCTTACAAGGATATTCAGTCTCTTGAGTAAAAATCTGGAGGAAAAAATACCTGAAAGAAGTCCTGCTTTGAACCCTGCCTACAATTTCTTAATTCATATAGAATCGCATATTTTATAAAAACAAGATATACAGAGAGTTTTCAGAGTTTCTCGTGTTCAGTTAGAAGTTCATATATATAAACTATTTCCTTTTTTATTGACATTTTCCCAAAGACTTTTAACTCAATTATTAAATTCGGTGTTCTCTAAGGATATCTCCGGAAATCACACTCTAATTTCAGAGAATACATTTTTTAACCTTATTAATTGTGAAAAAAAACCCAAAGTAATCCCCTCTACTTTAAGGGACAATGGGCTACTTCTTTTTATGTAATGGAAACAATTTAACAAAGAGAAAACTGGATTTTCTTCAGCCCTTAAGAACTGTATGTGCAAATTAAAAGGATTAATAAACCCAGGAATATATTCTCAAGAAAACACCACATACTACTTTTATTGTCATATGACAAGCTAATAAGACTGTACCTTGATTGTTTCCATTCAAAAGTGCAGTAGTATGGATGCAGTACCATAATAATAATAAAAAATTAATTCAGAAGAACTGAAATAATGAAATAATTCAAGATGTTGCATTATGTGTTATTTGCTTTCATACATCTCATTAATGATACATTATAAAGAATGAAGTTTGCATCACATCAATGAAAATGATATAAATTGGAACTATAATGTGGTCTGGGCGAAACTTACTGGTTTCAGGCTAGCAATTTGGTCAAAAGTATACAACTCGACCATTCATAGTCAAAATGTAATTCTCTGTAAAATTCATTTCATAGAGTACACATGCCCTGGTTTTGGAGATATAAAGATGTCCATCCAGGATCAAATGAGCCCTTATCTGCTCAGGTTCTGATGCATCATTTTAATTTCTGGCATGCAGTGAAGCCATTTGATGAAAATACAGAAGTTTCTTCTCTGCGTAAACTTAGAATTGGGGTAGGAACTCGTAGTTCTGTGGACACCACCAACTGGATGGGATAAAAAGGGCAAAGCAAGAGGAGCAGGGCTAGGGAAACAGCACACTCTGTGTAGCCTTCTCATTTACACAACTTCTACAGAAAAGAAAATATTCATTTTATTTAAGGCCTGGATTTTACACTACTACCTTTGGAAAGAAAATTTCATACCGTCAGAAGAAAATATCCCTAGAAGTTTTGTTTTTAAGAATTCACATACATTTGTTTTCCAACTGACTGAAATCCAAGTATTTTAGCATTTATTTTGAATATTCAGGTTTTCAGTGAAGCAATCACAAGATAAAAGGCAGTATTTCAACCTATATACAAAGTTCAATACCATTGTCTTGATAAAGGCAGTTTAAGGTCTGCATTTAACACTGCATAAATGATCTTGTTTGGACATCCAGGTATGCAGCAGTCAAGTGGTCATCTGTAAGCATATGTGAGCTTTTCACTAGCAAATCTAGCCGCTCTCACACCTAAAGTGTAGCAGCAGAGAGCTCAGCTCAGCCTAACTACTCAACAGACTGCTGGGAACTCTTACCAGAAGTAATTCACTATCAGAATCAGAGGTGAACGCTGTCCTCTCAATGAATATTTTTATCACCTTCAGATCCAGCTTACTAAAAGATAGCACCAGCAAACGTGCAAGAATTCCAGTCATGCCTCTTAGCCACAGCACAGCACCCCCGCTGCTGTACCCCACTGCCAACAACACTGGCCTTCCCACCTCACTCTGCCCTGTGCCCAGTGGGAGAACCATGAAGGCTCGACCTCCTGAGCTGAGAGCCCTCCGTGCAGACCCCTCAGAGGCCATTCCACGAACCACGTTCCGCTGTGCAGAGGAAACGTACCTCTCCTGCAAAGATACTGCTGAATATGTTACAAGTCATCTCAAGAGTTAATCAAACAATGTCACTTTAATGGATGTGTTCTTTCATAGGGGAATGAATAAACTGGCACAAAGAACTAACTCTCCCTCTAGAAAATAAGCAATGAGTTGTTGATTTCACAGAATATTTTAACTCCAGTGTACATCAAATTCAAACCATTATTACTTCCATGGAAAAGGCAGACAAAAGCATTCCCAACTGCATTACCCAAAGTAATGACTAATAGCTGGTGAGCAAGAAGGATAGCTGCTCAGAATCCACTATCAGTATTGACTAGGTCTCTCTGACTGTGATGAGAGCTCAGAAAACCTAGTTTAGTTTTAGATTTCAACAGCACTGTGGTCACTTCTGCAAGAGCCAAAACAGCTAATGTCACATGCAGATGCCATAAAGCTGTAGGAATACCCTGCAAAGACATTACAAACCCCTACTGCTAAGCTGAATACAGCTCCAGAGGTTTCTGTCATCATTCCCTCATGGCATTCACATTTGCATACAGAAGTTACTGAACTTTAGCACAACAACTACTGAGCAAGTTGGCAAAAGACTGGAAAGTGAACCTAGTTCATAAGTGCTGCAAGGTCAGAATAAAGCCTGTGGAAATATCACTTTTTTATCTTGGTGACAAGTGCTTTAAAGTTAATATGTGTAAGTAGATCTGGAACACCAAAAATATTTTATTTGAATTATTTTGCCCAGTTAATGATCAACTCTATTTTCTGCTGGCTTGAGAATACTTACTGGCAAGTGTCAGGTTTTCATGAGCCTCACAGGGCTAGTGGGACCTTATGTTAGGCATCTGGTAGATTCTGCATTCCTTTGCTCTGCAATAATTATGCATTAAATATGCACAAAATGCATTTGTGTGCATTTTTTTCTGAGATTTGTTAGCAGCTAAATGAAATTAGGACCCTACTCAAGTCTCATTTTTATCCCTTGAAACAAAAGTTTCCATCTTCACTTTAACAGAGCCAATGTTCTGCAATATGAAGCACTGGGTAAGAAAATATTCCAAATCATAACTTTCATGTACAGTAACAGGACATGGAACAATAATACACATTGCCCACTCACAAAAATGGAATGAGAAAATGCCCACATCATGACTAATGTTCTGCAGCCTTCAATGAAATGTATGTTCCCTCCAAGGTTACTTAAATATTATAAAAATTTCCATTACCTAGGACAATAACTGCTACTCTACTAAACACTGAAAGATCTTAGCTTCACAGAAAAAGAGGATGAAGAAACTTCCTCAAGGATTTATTAACACAAGAGCAAACTAACTAAGAGAAATAGGAAACTGTCATGATCTCACTTATGAATGTATTCAAGACTTTTCTTATATATACAGAAGACAGATTTCAACAAACTTTTTCACAAAGGCACTTAGGGTCAACATACATGTGATTCCTGTCAAATGTCGCAGTATGCACATTAAAATTCTTTGCAGATGATTGACTGAAAACCAATGTAACATTCTATTCTGATCATAGGTAATCACTTGCATGGTAAAAAGATGTTTCCAGTATTTCAATTTTTTTTTAATTCATTGACAATGTTAATATAAACAGCATAACTGAATCAAAACAAAAGGGTTAAAATGAGCTACACTGAATTTCTTAGTACAAAATTTCTTGCTTTTCTTTTTTCTTCTGTAATAACCTGATGCTGTATGATAATTACATTTAAATAACATTAAAAAGGGTTTGTTTTGAAATCTGAGAGAAACAGTATAGCAGGATTTCCTATACCTAATGAGCAAAATAACCCCCCCAAAAATTAAAATTAAAAAAAAAAAGAATGAAAAAGAAAAGGAAAACATGATAGCTAATGAAAGAAAGAACAAGAGCATTCCTTATTTCACTGTATTTTGCACTTATCACCACTCTTGCTTTTCTGGACTTCACATCAAATGAGAGTCAAATGTTCCCTTCCCAGTGCTGAGGTCATTTGAAGTATAAAATATACATGCTTTGAATCTCCTTTCTTTAGGATAAAACACTTCTTTTAAGAGTCAAGCAAGGTTTCAAGAAAAAAAATCATTTTTTACGTGAAGGAAGCTTTCGCTGTTAAGGTATTCTCAAAGCAAATCTCTGCTGATTGCTAATCTAGGAGGTGTAAGAATTAAACCTTGTAGTTTGAGACTGAAGAGATCAATTCATAATAACTGCAAATTAAGAAATAAAGATGAAAAACACCTACCTTTCGGGAATGGATTTCTTTCACATATAGTGGAAGTAGAAATTCAGATATTCCTTCAAGTCGTATTCCTTTTTTAGTGACTCTCAAATTTCCCATTCCATCCTACAATCAATAATATATATATATATTCACTTTAGGAAATAACCTTATCCAGAACAAGCTAAAAAGAAGATAGTAGCTGGCTTAACCCCTAAAAATAACGAGTGCTGTCCCCAGCTCTCCTCAGAATCTTGGGCAGGAGGTGGATGGGCACATTTATAGCCAGAGCTTCACCTAGGATCGAGGTATTTAACTGTGCAACCTGATGGTGACCTGCACACGTTATTTCTTGGCTGCACATAAAGCCAGGGTACACCTGTAGATCATCATTATTCCCTGTGTAGAGGTGAAAGTAGGTCCTGAATTTTACAATTGCTCAGTAAAAAAATTAGTTAATTTTCTCTTTATATATGTAACATTTGGTAAAGCAATTTATTCTCTGTTATATCTTGAATCCACTGTTTTTGCTTTTCCCGGTAACTAAAATACATAGGAAAATATCATATAGGAAGAAAGAAAATGGTTTTTGGTCATTGCTCATCACTACTAAGAGCATGCTGCTGGTGAACAACTTCAAAAATGCTATTTTTGATTGTTTGTGTTTATTTATCAGAATAGAAATAGGAAAGGCGCCATTGTAAAAGTCTGGATGAAACAAGTAAACCACATAATTCAATGTTCAATAAAATATAAACATAGAAAAGTGGCATAATAAGGCTTCAGCTGCATTTTTACAGGAAAAAAACAATGAAATACTGAGGAGACAAAATTATTTTGCATAGCAATAGGAATTCAGGATTTTTAATCCCAAGAATCTTGTTACTATATTCCTGACCGGAAAATAATTCTGCACTGTACAGCCAGTGGAATTCAACTTGATCCATTTAAATGCAAAATAATCAAATTTAATCTAATTATTAATCACATATTTCTAAGCCATTATTGACTCTAGTGTACTAGAATAATGAGAACTTGTACGTTTGCTCTGCTGGCTGAACTGTGAAGCAAGGAACCTCTGCCTACTGGGAAAACAGCTGGGCAACAGTCCTTGACTGCTGTAGCTGAATTGTCAAATAATGCTTCTTAAGAAAGTTAAGTATATATGTTCAAGTATTTATCTTAAATCAAGTATTGTTTATACAAATATTTTCACATAGAAAACTTCAGGTATTTGTAGGCTTTCTAACAAAAAGTGCAATATGAAACAGTGATGCTTGTTTTTGAAAAGGAAATAAGATAAAGAAATTAGAGTTTGTTATGGAATGTGCAGTCTGCATTAACAAAAATTAATTCTCAATTTAACCAGTCTTATAGCAATAAAATATAAAATTTTAATAGGGAAGGATAACCTGAGAAAATACAATAACCATGCTGTAGTTTTTGGCAGTGAATAAATACTCGACAAGAATTAGGTACTGATTTATTGATTTGGATGTAAACATGTTTTCTAACTGAAAGGGCAAATTCAATATTTTGTTTTATCTGCTTCTGTGGAATTTTTGTAAACAATAGACACAAAATATATTCACAATAAAAACACGGAAGGAGGGGAAAGGAGGAAGTGAAAAATAAACACAAAACATACAAAAATGTAAAGTCAAACTTTCAGAAAATTAGAAATGCTGAAATTAAAGTTGCCTATGAAACTTTCATCTGCTCTATCTTGCAAGTATGTTTAGGATAAAATTCTAAATTTATATGTGATATTTACCCTCCTGAATCTCAGCTGATTCCACACAAGGTTGGCACTAACCTCAGTCAGCAGCTACTCACTATTTTGCTGTCACCTCATTATTCTCTTTGCTCCTCGTTTATTGTACTCTGTTAAAACTCTGCTTTGAAGACCGTACTATCAGTTTTCTTCTCAACTTCTGTTCTCATAAGTTTTTATTACTGAAGTTATACAGTTCTTCACAACTATTAATTAATTTTCAAAATACTTTCAGTAACTTTATACAGTGGTACTGTTCTTATGTTACTGACAGATCTAAAGCACAAAAATCAATTTGTTCACTATTTTTTGATACTTATCATATTTTCTGTTTATTTTCAGCATTGGGAAGTTAATTCGTATAGCAAGCTTAAACCGTCAGTCTCAAAACAAAGTAGAGATAGACCCTACTGTGTCCATAAGGGCTTTCACTTTTCTGAGTGACATTTCTAAGTACTCGTTCTTTAGTCCTTCAGCAGTGAGATATCCTTTTAGCAGAATCCAACAGACTGAATGCAGACAGACTCTGCACAGACAGATTCTGGAGCCCAAGTCACAAAAGGTGTTATAAAACTGGAATAGTGTGACTGTAACCTCAATTGCTTGATAAATGCAATAATCTTCCTGACAGTAACTTCCTGAAGTGTGTAATGACTGACAGGAAATAAGGCTGAATAGTAAAATAAAGAACACAGTCAGACACTCTCAATGAAGATCACCCCATTCAAAGAATTACTTGCAAGTATGTTTTTTTCATCAATAGCATCCCATCAAGTTTAACAGGGGCTGGAATAAGAAGAGTTCCTTGTTTCATTGAGTTAGAACTGTGCTGTTACAGAGAAAAATTCAAGGGTTTTCAGAACTAACACAACTTGGTTAAAAAGTTATTAACATCAAAAAGATTAATCAGAGGAAGGGCTTTCTGCTAATTTCCCAAATAAACTCGATAAAGTTTAGGCTTTCCAGGCAACTAATACTCAGATTATCCTTTTGGTGTGATTTTATTTTATTCAAATGCAAAAATAGACTTGAAAGAACTATGCCAGTACTTAAAATAAGTAAATGTCAAGTTCAGGTACTGGGACTGACTGGGATGGAGGTTTTCTTTCTCATAGCAGTTGGTATGGCATTGGGGAGTTTTGGCTAAAACAATGCTCATGGCACACCAATGCTTCGGCTATTGCTGAGCTGCACTTCCACAGTGTCAAGCCTTTTTCTTTTTGCCCCCCATCTCTGACCCCAGTGAGTAGAGTGGGGGTGGCCATGAAGTTGAGAGGGACCCCAAGTGACCAAAGGCATATTCCATACCTGTAACACTATGCTCAGCAAGAAAAAGTGGTGCGAGAGGAAGAAGGGGGCTGGAGGCATGGAGGGCAGGAGAGAACAAGGATTGTCTTTCAAAGTGGCCACTGCTTGGAGACAGACTGGGCATCAGTCTGTGCTAGGTTGTGAGTGATTGTCTTTGCATCACTTTATCATTAGTCATTGATAATACTCCCTATTATTATTCAATATTTATTATTATTCTGTTTGTTAAACCATGTACAACTTTCCATTTTTCTCATTTAAGAATATGAAACAAACTAACAGTGATCCTGCCTCACTTACGTTGTTCTTTTCCCTACCTAAGACACTAAGAAAACCAACCCTTTAACTTTTATATCCATAAATGTCTTACAGATATTGTAAAAAAACCCAAACCATCACTATCAATATTTTATGTTATTCTTAGAATACATCAAATTTCAGTTACTAAACCCAGAAATTCAAATAAGCAGCCATTAAAATAGGAACACCAAGCATTTAGTTTATGCTGTTGTTTGTCTTACAACTGCAGCAATCTAAGGAAGTGTTTTACTGACTTTGAACACTACATTAAAGTCAGTGAAGTCCTAAACTATACTTACTATAAATCTGTGATAATGAGACTATAACTTTGAATCAGAGCATAAAAGAACTCCCCAGAAAAATATTCTGGGAGGCAAACAACAATACTGACACTGAGCTTTTTCAAGCTTTTACCTGCTTATAAACAGGAAGAGATTAATGTTCTTTGATGGTCCTGTAAATGGTATATAAGACAACCAGAAATTAATTCACACTGTCTTTAAACAGGCAGGATGATCTTCTAAAAGATTAAGTTATTTCTTCACAATGTGCTGAGAATTCTACAAGGATATATTATTTATACAGCCTGTATTATTTCTGCCCAATAAACTATTACAGCAGCATGTTTTATAATAACTACAAATATAAAGTATATGTTAGAACTACGAATGTTTCTCAACAAGTCAGGAAGTTGGCTAAAATTACAATCTGCTGTAGCCTAGCTAAACCTGCAATCTAAACTACTACAACTAGTCCTGGACTACACATATTGCTATCTAATGAAATATGTGGTGGCGTGCTTGCTTTCTTTTATTACACTATCTCTCTCAGTTTTCCTTCTTTCTTCCTTTTTTTTTTCTTTTAATTGTTTTAAATGCTAAGGCATTCTAAGAAAGAAGAAAAGGATAAAGAATTCTACACAGATTGCTGATAAACCAGAAGTGTGCAAGAACAAACTTAGCTGTCTACACAATAGAGCCAGTCCTCTGTGACATCATAGATGACAACAACTGGAGACCTAGGACAGGATTCACTATACTGGCTTAGAAGATCTTTAAGCTACAGAAAGGGCAGTTTTGAAGCCAAGCTGTGGCTCTAATTGAAATATTATTTCAATTAGAAATAATATTTTGGAAGACAGTGACTACATCCCACAAACTCACTCCACGTCGTTGAAATAACACCTCCTTGCATGAGATCAAATCTAGACCTTTAATATTACAAAATTCTGCAAATTGATGGCTAACATTGCTATATGAGAGAAATGAAAGTGGAGAAAACACCTGCAATTCGTGCTTCAGACCACAGATTTCAAAATTCCATGGTCTGGAGAAAAGAAGTGGGAAGGTGTGATGCTCCAGGTCAGGAATGAAAACTCTCATTACGTTGGGTGAGAACAGAATTCTGAAAGATCCTCAAATGATTTGTCATCTATCTCACAAAGTGGGCAGTGAGAAGGCAATAAAGGACTCTGCTAACTAAAATCAGGCTTTTTTCTTAGGATCATGAAATTACATGCAGAAGCACAGTGAAAAGCAAACTGAAGTGCTGGTTATTCTGAATTGACCAAAACATTAATAAATATTATTTTATATTTCAAGTTTGCATGGTGTTTTTTTCTGTTTTCGTTAATAATAATGTACACCAAACATGTTTCAGTACTTTAAAGCAGGTACAACCAAGTAGTTGGTGGGTCAGGAAATCCATTGTTAGCAATAATATTCAAGGTTTTCAAAAGTTCTGCTATTTGATGTGATATCCTGCTTGCTTTCTGAGTATATATTTAAGCCCAACTCTGTCTCCAAATTGCACAAAAGGGGGAGGGGGAAAATAATAATAATAGAAAAGTAGGGTTTAAACAAAGTGCCTAAATACAATGTCTTATAAATTAATAAGTATTCAACGCCTGTTGCCTTGTAGGCATCATAGCAAGCTAAACATGAAATGGAATGTGGATGATGTGGCTGCACTGGTATGAAAAAGCACAGATGAAATATCTAAGCATAAAAACATGCCATGCCAAAGGGAAAAAAAAGAGGGTATGATACCAGAACAAAGGTCATTGAACTAATTTAGCAGCAGTGAATTATACTGAAGAAGGAAAAGAACACTGAATTTGATATGATGGCACAAAAAGCAGGTAATGTAAAGGGACAGTGATGGGGATGATTAGGAAGATGAAATATGTTGGCAGCTATGCTGTTGATAAAATGGAAGATGTACACAAAAGGTTGGAAGGAAGATGACAAAGAAAATTATTTGTATTGTATTCACAAATGCAAAAACCTAGATTTAATAAATAGAGCTGGAACATAATTCTAGCTGGAGAAAAATGGTGCTCAAGCGTAATTATGGATGTACAACTGAAGGAAAAGCTTTAGGCAGCAAAAGTCCTGCATAAACAAAATGGGTAGTGGTATAAGTAACAAAACCAGACTGTATTTTCCTGGATTACTAGGAAAGACAACTGAATTTCAATATCCAAAAATAAAGGTAAGATGATAGTAAGCTACTCATTGGAATGACTAAAGTATGGATTGATGGAAACACCTGCCTTCATGCATCTGCTGAAAATAATAGCAGACACTTTGTAGACATCAGGGAAAAGCTGGGGAAGAAATAACTGTAGTCCAGTGCAGCAATATAGGGACATAGACTAAGGAAAAAACATTAAAAACCATTAAAAATAAAGAAAAGTCAGACTACCATCCAAACTAATTGGAATTATAATACCCTGAATATATGTTACCTTAGAACAGTTTTTGAAAGTGTAGGACATGACCTGGTTCTTCAGTTATAAAATACCTATATTAATATAAAATATACACCTATCAAGACAATAAGATGAAATCCCTATTTCATGTTTAAAATTTTGATTTTGTTCCCTGATAAGTGGAGTTATGCTATTTTTCATTCAAACAGATGTTTCCTTTAATGTCACCATTGTGAGGCTGGTCACAATCATCTTTGTAAGGTTGTGGCAGTCAGGAGTGGTGCCTAAGAACTGGAAGAAAGTAAACGTCACCCCAGTCTTCAAAACGAGCAAGAAGAAGGACCTAAAGAACTACTGGCCAGTCAGCCTCATCTCAATCCCTCAAAAGGTGATGGAGTGTCTCATTCTGGAGGCCATTTCTATCAATGTGAGTGACAAGAAGGTGATCAGGAGCATGGATTCACTAAGGGCAAATCATCCTTGACCAACCCGATTGCCTTTTATGGTGAGACAAGTACCTGGAGGGATGAGGGGAGAGCAGTGGATATTGTTTNTGGGTGTGGATATGTTTATTTTGTCCACATAAATTGCACAGTTTATTTAATCCACTTGCCTGTGTTTGAGTCCTGGTTGTAATTTCAGCACAAAATCCTGAAGATAATTTAGTCATGCTAAAAATTTAATCATACATTATATTTTTATTTTTCAAATGTGGTTGCCTGACTTCACAAAGAACAATTAAAAACTGATATAAGAGCACAATAAACAAATATGCTCCATACAGAAACAGTCAGTGTTGTTGATAAACCTGTGAAAAATATTTTCAAAAAAAAAAAAAAGAAAAAAAATTGCACAGCCCCACTGATTTGTTGTGTGCACATATGACTTAATTAAAATATTAGGGAAGAGGTTCTGATATTTTTCTAGGACTTTCTACAAACAATTTTTAGGACCTACTCTTATTGTGTATTACAGTGAACTATACTGAACTAATGCAGTATTGTCTAGATTTTGAGAAGTATGAAGATTATTTGGGTGGAGATGCCTTGCAATTCATTCAGTCACATGCACGAAATAGGTTGTGTTAATGGAATTATGTGTTTTGTGCTTTTCATGCTTGCACCTCACCCTTTCAATGAGCCTGACACAACCAAAATTTCAGTTCTTGTGACACTAATCTCTAATTGGGGCAGCAGAAAAAAACAAGTGCTAAATGAGCATTAGTAACCATTCTGGCAGCATTTATATCTATTTAAAAATGATAAAGCATGTCTTGAATTGAGCGGTGGGCTTAGTGGAGAGGTTCTGTAAAGACTACTATTCTCTTACACCATTGCAAAGTCAGCTCTACCTTAGCTACTACTGACATAATGATTTGGTTTTCTCTTGTTCTTTAGAATCTAGGCAGATTCCATATCTTCTTTAGGCAATTTACTATATAGCCTCTACTATCTTTATAGTTAAAAGTATTTTTTTCATACATAGACTGAAACTCCAGTGCTGTAATGCAATTACTTTACTTTTGTTTGTCCTTCAGATACATTATTGCTTAGACTAAATAATCACAGTTTATTTTCTTTGTATGTTACTTTGCATCTTAATGCTTCATGTTGCTCCTAGTCTGCCTTTATCACCCATATCTCTTGAAGTAGAATAAAAAAAACCAGAAGAAGCACAGCTTGTGAACACGTACCATGGCTAAGCAGAGAAAAATTTTCTCACTTGTTTATTTCAGCATATCTGGTATTTCTGCAGTATTGTTCTGATTCTGATTGATGATATGCTAAAAATCAGATGTCATCAAAACGAATTTAAAAATTCAAACTGGCTAGACAATAGCTTCTCTTTTATGTATTTATTAGGGTACTTACCCTGTATATGAAAGGGACAACTTTTTTTTTTTACCTCTTTCGTATGTGATAACTAGTCTATTGATATAAGAGTAGAACCACATTACTCTAATGATTGCTTTTTTCTGGGTAACAATCCAGTTCATACAAGTAATGAAAAACTTATTGGAAAAAATAAATTAATTTGCCCACAAAGTCCTTAATACCAACATTCTTTGTCCCAAAAGACTTTTTTAATATTACCAGAAAATCCATGCTGCCCCATCAGAAAAGACCGAGAGCCATTTTAAGACAAGCTGCACAAGCTAAGACTCTCATGTGCAGATTTGAGTCTTAGATTTAAAACATTCCCTGATTTAGATTTCAGCATCCAAAGGAATTTGAGTCTTAATTTTTACTTTCTTATATTAAGGCACATGTACCTTCCTAAATATTTTGCTATATTGTGACTCTGTATTCATTATAAAGGCTTAACTTACAATAACCTCATGAGCCATACCATGAAGGTACTGAAGTATCCACAGCCAAGCACCTTCTTCGGTAGCTCCCTGGCCTTGCACTAATATTAAGCAAAATGTGCTTTTCTCATAACAAAACAAATATCATTAAGTAGGATGTATTACATTGCTTCCTCAATCACACCTAGCACTAAAGAGCATTAAAGAAACCAGTTTTCAAAGCAATCCAGTCTAAGGAACCTATTACTCTCAAAACCAAAAATTTTTATTTTCATGTGAGGAAAAAGTGTTGTATCAAACTGGGGAGTTGAAGAATTTTACTATTCAAGAAGCGTGACTACATAACTTCGCAGTCTTTATATTATCCAAGTTTAGACAGCTACTTAGTATTACATTATAAACACTGCATGCTTTTCAAAAGAACTTCTACACATCTTTCCATAAACAACACCTTGCTCCATTGATACACTCAATAAAACAAATGGGACAAAGAGCAAAGTAGCTCACTGCAGAGATCCATCTCCTGCTATCACGGCAAATAGAATGAAAGTGTAAGAAATGCCACAAAGTTGCTTGAAAACAACTCCTCTTTTATCTAACAGCCTGCTCAATAGAAAACTCATCTCCTAAATGATAGCTTTCAGTTCCTTTTCTGCAGTCCAAAGGGAGTAAAAATACTAAACTTCAGTTTTTCAAGGAGTGTTAAAACCACAATGGAAAAGAGACCTACCTAATCTCTTTGCATATAGCTCAGCATGGCAAAAGTCACTGAGAAATTATCAGTTATGTTGGCAAATGGGAGAAGTCTTGTAAAGGGGATAATTTCACAAGAAAACATGAAAAAAAGAATTACTCCATCATTTCGAGGGATGATAGCGTGTTCTCAGATATCATAAATTTCCTGTTGTGCAACTAAAGGGATCACAGAAGCACAATGAAAGATATGTGTTTGTGAATCAACATTTCAATGGCTCGCTGAATTTCATAACAGGGCAACTTTAGAGAATGATTGGAGAAGGGAGTTTAGAAAGAAGTTTAGTATCACAGTTCACCCCTTTAAAAGCACAGCATCAAAATCACCTTTGTCATCAGACCATTTTCAATCTACAGCTCTGAGGATGCAGGCTAGACACAGAGAAGCTACCTGCTGTTGCACCCACAGAGCAGCTGTGGAGGGAAATGCTTCAGTTCAGTTTCTGTGCTGAAACCAGGAACACAAACCTATATCTTCCAAAAGCAGAAACCAGGAATGAGAGAATCCCTGCACACATCCTTTAGGAAACTGGTAGAAGACCTATAAAAAAAGTGGTGAAGCAGAGAAGCCCATATGATACAAAAGGATGTCAGTAACATCAGGCATGAGGAGTTCCTGTGAAAAAGTAATTGACCAGCTGGGTAGGAATGCAGGAGTACCAGACATGGAGGCTGAAATGGACTCCCTCCAAAGCAGCTGATTAAGGAAACAAATGGTCCAATCCCCAACAGCAAACATATATCCTATCTCACTGCTAAGTGGAACAGAAGCTAAACATCATTAACGCAAGAATCATGAGTTAGACTGGATTTGAGATTTATCAGCCACCTGATTATTACCTCATACAGCTGATTTGTAATGATAATAATAATATTACAATCTAAGGAGAGAAGGAGGTTGAAAAATTCAAATTCAAGTAATACATCTTTGTTGAGGAAGAACAGTAAGGGAACATGAATGAATCCTCTTGTTCTGAGGTTCAGACCAAAAGGGAGAAAGAAGTGCCAAGTGACTGCAAAGGACATGTATAAACTTAAAGAAGAAAAGCAAAACAAAACAAGTCCCAAACAACATTACCACTTTGGGATTTTCCTCGAAGACCAGGAGGACCAATTAGATGATGTATTTGTGAAGAGTAAACCAGAGCACAGACCTCAATGATAATATAGATTACTGCCTAACATTCTTTATGAATACAGGAGACATGATGAAGAGGAAGCTCCTGAAATGCTTTAGTGAGGAGTAATAAGGGCACTGCTTCCCATTTGCCTCCAATTAACAGAGAATGAAGAGTGAATGGGAAGATTAAGTGGTAATGCAGTTGAGATTGGTCACAAAAGGACAAAATTCTTGAAAGTTAGATTAGAAGGAAAATAATTCAAACTAAAAGCAATATGTTTCAAGAAGACAAACTCCAGTAAGAGGACTCTTAGTGAAAATTTCCTGGGAGACTTGCCAAAGGTGAAAAAGAAATTAGAGTGAAGTGGTAGCTCTTTAACAAACTAATTTACCCAAAGGAGAAGAAAGGCTTCTGATAGATACTGAAGAATACTGGCATTTCTTATGCATTTTTTTCCTGCTTTTTAAATGTCTTCTTTAGTCGAAAGGTCAACATAAATTGGTTTTCTGTTTTAACTGGTGCACCACTGATAAAGGATTAAGATCCTGCAAGGAAAGGATGAACGCATTTATGAATATTTGTATAACCTTGGTATTTTCAAGCCAGCTGAGTGAAATGAACTTCATCTTGAGGTATACAAAATCAGCAAATGATAAAATATTAGCTAAAAGGTGTCTACAACAGTGACATAGCTCAGAGCAGTAGAGTGCAGCAATCCCTCATTTCCCCACTTACTCCATGTTGGCTCACACTGTGGGGCAGTTTTTCTGCATGTGAAGGGGATTCCTTTTGGATGAAATTAAATCAGAAGATCTGTTCAAAGTGCAGCAACAGTCTCTAAAAGGAACAGAAAGGTCTGAATCAATGTGTGATCTGCAGCACAAGCAAGTCCCACAGCAAGTACCAAGTGCACATGCACAGACGGAATGCTCTCAAACCACAGACCTCCTGTGTCCTTCTGTTTCTTGTACCACTTACAAGGCTAAAGGTCTCAAGGTCAGTAATCAGTTCACACAGATGCCCTCAGCTAAGCGCATTCTTTTATATTATACCAAGACCTCCTACGGTTCAATATACTTTCTTCTTGCTTCAGCTGCCTTATCCCTCTTCTGCACTTTTCTGATTTGCTTGTCTCACCTGCCTGCCCTTTTTTTCTTTTTCTTTTTTTTTCTAAATTAACAATGTTTTCCCTTTTCCATCCTTCCTTTCCCATCAACTTCTTCAGTCTCATAGAAGATTCACTATATTGCAGTTATAGTACCAGTTCATGGGCAAGGGTTTTAGCTATGTCACCTTGAGTCCATAAATTCTGCATCTACTGTCAGTTGTCCCCAAGACTTTGAACTTCCGTCTGTCCAAATGTGAAACTGCACATCCTCTCTCATTTATCCTGCCCCTTCCTCACACAAAGGAACAACTGAGACATTGAAAGTCAATTTCATGGTGTCAACTTGATTATTTGCCTCCGCCACAAGACTTAAGATACCATCTCTTCCATTCTAGCCAATACCCAAACACAAAGTCAGGAAGCAAGAGGCACTGTGTGTTACATTTAAGTGAACAACAACTAAAATAAGACTTGCTTTGATGGAAAAGGGCACGAGAAGACTCATGTGCTCCTGTCACCTTCACTAAACAGATGAAAGTATGCTCTGGCACTTGCTGAAGCAACCAAGAAGCCTGGACACCTGAAAGCAAGAGTTTGAAAAATAGCTTTCCTTTGGCTGTCTTTGAGCACCATGTACAATAGGGATGTTTTTTCCAGAGTAATCATGAAATAAATAAATACGCGTAGTCCAGCTTTAGGGTCCTTGGTACAAAGTGTTTTTTCTACTGATCTATTCATATTGCACCACAATAGTTTTTGCTGTGTGGCTCACAATTACACAGCCTGTGAGTACAAAGTCTGTAAGAGCTCATAAAGGATGGATGAGAGCAAACTGTAAAGGTGTAAAATAGAAGGCAGAATTGCCATGTATCTTCTAAAAGGCAAAACAGTGGCAGTAAAGATCAACTTACCTTGAATCCTTTGAAAATATCATGAACTCTGCCAGAAGAGATAATCAAACAAGCTATTTGTAGGAAGATGGAAGATGCCCATGAGATCTATGAGATGCAAAAGCAATGAAAAACCAAAACAGGATAAGGATGACATATGGGGCAATGCAAATAAACAATAAATAATAAGACAGGGGGAAAATAGAGAGATGTACAAAGAAGGGCTAAAATTGATGACATTGTTCAAACTGATGAAGAGAAATTAAGTAAGCACACAATAATAAAATATGAAAACGTGTCCTTCAGGACTACTGATAGTTAAACAATAAACACCGAACTTATAATGAAGGAACTTAGAATCAAGTGGGTGTCAGTGGAATATTTAGACCCTAGAAACTGGACCAGAAAGGTCTTGCAAGGTTGTGCAATATCCATTCAAAAAGATTTTAAATAAGTTTTTGGACAGATATAGCAGGAATAATTCACAGTTTAAGCTATGTTGCAGCAACGAGTGAAGCAGCTGACTTTCAGAAACCTTTTCCTGACATTCTCTCTTTAATTCTTTTTATATTTCCATTCAGAAACTACTACACACAGTATGTATCTTCACAAGATGCCTCATCTTTGTTGAGGAAATCCTTGTACAAAATGCATTTAAATCTATTTTAAGCCCACTCTGTAACACTGCAAATATCTAAGCCATACAAATTAAAGAAAAATCAAAAGATGGTAGAATATATTAAAATTTGCACTTTATTATTTTTTTGCAGAATATATTTTTACCGTGCTTACTGTATCTACAGTATTTTACTGAGTCTATCCATAGACAAATGGAAATAAAAATGTTGTTTCCATACAACATCTTACAGATGTCCAAATGCAGCATATCTGCATATTTTTCAAACAGTTTTTAATATTGAAAAAAAAACAGAAAAAGAAAGAAGATTATAAGAGATGAAGAATGAAGCATATCTGAATTTTCAGTGATTGCCCTTTTGGTTTTTACAAGCATCATAATGTCTTCTAATATTGCCCTTGAATCCAAACAGAAACGTATTTAATATATAAGTTTCAACATTTATTGCTGACTTTATTAATCAGCAGAATGTATGTACTCTTAGTTGGTTTAAGAACTATACAAGTGTTTTGCCTTGCCTGTTCAGGATTATGATAAAATTACTCTAGTGATCACCAATAAGCACTGACAAAGTTTTACTGGATTGCAAGAAAACAAAGTACCCCTTTCTAGTCTAAGTAACTGACATAATCTTTATGTGTGGGGTGTTTTTGTGGAAGAAGTAGTAGAACAATGGAACAAGCATAATTTCTTACTCTGCAGACAGTAAGGTAGTTTCAAGAATACCTACATGAGTTGTTCTGTAGTGCAGTTAAATAAGCAGTAAATTATTCACATACTTAATTTACTTATATTCCTCAACAGTCACAGCAGAAGGGTAAGCAGGGTCCTTTTTTAGATACAGGATGTAAGACAAAAGAAGACAGTCCCTGAAAACTGGGCAGATGATAGACTGAGAACAATCTCTTTGATTATGTTATTTTAACAGAAAACTGAAATGAAACCCCAGAAAGCACAAATCCAGTTGTGAGTAGTGCACCACTGTGCACACTGCAAACTAAAGATATCCATATCCCACAGTCAGACATAATGCAGCTGTCAAATAAAAAATAATTACTCAAACACAGAAAAGGGCATCAAGCTTTCAAAGACATAATATATAATATTTGATCTGCCTGGTATCCAAACCTATCAACGTAACTCACACACACCTGAAAAAGAGGTCTAAAAAACATGGGAACTTAGAAGTGTGTCTTGGATTAGAGAAAATATTTTCATGCAGTATCAGTAGGCTGCATGTATTCCTTCAGTCAATTAAAACAGCAATAAAAACACAGAATCATTGCAATTGGTCTGCACCTCTGGTGTTTGACTCATCCAGCCCACCGGGTGCTCACAGCAGCTACAGCAGCTTGCTCAGACACTGTCCACTTGGACTGCCTCCAAGGACTACCTCCTTGGGCAACCTCTTTCAGTGCCTGATCAACCTTTCAGAAAAACAGGTCCTTTGGGTACACCTTACTTAAATTTGAAACCTAAGGAGTTTATCTCAATTTTTTGCATTACAAAAACAGAAAGAGAGCAGAACATGTTGTCAAGGCTCAAATCTGGACTATGCAGAACTAACATGAAGCTCGTACAGTGAAATGAAGAGGTTCCTAGTGCCTGCTGCAAGGGAAATCATGGGTCAGGTGAAGGCACTGAGGTTTCTGCCACCCATTTTTAGTCAGTATTTCAGCAAATATATGCATTATAATTTTCAATATCTGAGTTTTAATATCTTAACAAAGTTTTTTAAAATAAAAGAAATGTGACAAAAGATGAGATCTAATGCTTTGTCTTTTTATTTTTCTCCCTAGTGATAATCAACCCTATAATGACAGCCTGGTCAAATGTGAAGTTTATTTCAAATTCTTTTCATAGAAGCCCAAGAGTCATCATAATATTCAAACAGAAATGGAGACCATAAGCAACCTGAGTTGATTCCTTCAGGAATTCAATTTTACTTAGTTATCCTTACAGGGATGTTGCCCAGAGCTTTGAAGTTTTTCTTTCAGATAGGTACTGATTTTGATGCCATGATACAAAGATAAGTCATAATTTAGGATGGTATTAACTTCCACTGCATCCTCCACACTGTTCTACAAATATTCAAGAATGTACATTTAACAGGGCTGATAAATGCTATATGCAGACTGAAAAGCATCCTAACACTACATTTCTGACCTTATCTTAATAAATCCAAAGTTTACAAACATTTAGAGCCATGTTAGTCCCTATCTTCACCATAAGAAATTTACATAATAATGAAAAAAGGGATAAGGAAATATGTGTTGTTAACCTCAAGTCCCACAATCAAAGCATTCTGTCTCCAAGCTCCTCGTTGTCAATGCCATAAAGAGTTTAGAGAACTCAATTACATCAAGAAATCAGACATTTTCAGAAAAGCACCTTTTCCAGAATGTATTTTCAGATTTTAACTGCCTTTTTCATTGCTATTTCATAAACATCACACTGGCAGATAACAGCCACATAATGCTGAGTATCTGCACTATTATAGCACTCAGTCTAGGAAGACAGATTGCATCGGCTGAAACATCCTACATTACAAACAAGTTTTATGGATATCTAATATTCCACAGTATATTTCAAGAACGTATTTAACAATTGCATGATGAATTAAAGCTGTCGCTGAATGATATTAAAAGGAGGAAAAAAAATCCAAACTAACCAGCAGAACAAATATGAACATCAAGTAAATAAAGTACTACATTAAAACAAGCAACATGGCACCAGAATCCTAAATGATCTTTTGCCTTTTAATCTCCAACATGCACTGCGTTTTACTACATTTCTCAAAAAATCTGGTATCTTATCTCTACAGATTCTGAGATAAAATACATGCATTACCATTCTGAGATTAGAGTCTAAGTTTACACGTGTAAGAAATTAGATTGAAAGAAGAGTAATAAAACAGAATGTTAACAGAATCAGTACACATTATATGTATTTTTTCTTTTTCTTCTGCATAGGTATATCATAGAGATTCCAGTTTTAAATAACTAAAAATTGTTGGCAGGTCCATCTGTTTTGTTACCCCCTTTGGCACAGGCTAAATATAACACAGAGGTCTGGAATAGGTTATATGTTGTTTTATTAGGTTAATTTTATCTTGTATTGGCATTAGTATATGTCAAAATTAATGGCTTTTTAATGACAGTACATGTTAATGATTAATTAGAAGTACTGAGAAGGGGTGAAGGCCTGGCTTTAAAAATGATTAATATGACAAGAAGAAAAGGAAGGGAAAAGGAATGGGGAAGAGGGAAGGAGAAGGAAAAAGGAGGAAGGGGAAAGGGAGCTTAAACTAGCTTCCCTCTTCCTCCCATTCTGGGAATAAAAGGAGAACAGTAAACTACAGAAATAATATTTGCTTATATGAATGCTGTCAGTATTCTCCCTAACCCCCCTTCTCTCAAAGTATTTTTCCCTGAAAATGAAATAAAGACTGTAAAAAAAGAGTGAATACCACATCTGTATGATAATTTATCTAAAAAAAAAAAAAAAATAAACAATGCAATTGTCATTCTGATACAAGTTTATTACATCAGGATACTTTTACTAAATTCTAGTTGCAAAACAGAAAAAGTACATTACATTCACCTGCACACACCCAGTTAAAAAACCAAAAAGAATAAGAGTTAGAAACAATATTTAAAAATAGTCAAAATATTTTAAAAAGGGAAGTCCTTAAGCCATTTTCTTCAGGAGTTACAAAAATGAATTTGAGTGAAAATGTATTGAGATAAAACCATTTAGGGAGGAAAAAAAGACAGTATTTTTAAAGATACTTAGAACAATGGTATTCAAAGATTTTCCCAGACCTCTGCCAATGTCTAAAATGAGTAATATATATTTTACTTATATACAAATGTTTAATATTATGTAGTAATGATGTTGTTTCATCAACTGAAACACATTATTTCTCCATTGCCCTGTAAGTGTGATCATGAAATGGCTGATAGAAAAAAAAACTCCAACAAAACAAAACAGTCATAAATCCTCTGATCCTCAAAACTCATAAAAAATGTGGATTTTGATGTGCTAATTGTTCATTGCCCACCCTTATCTACCTCATTTATCATAATCATATTTATGATTTTCTGCTGCTACTCCATGCCCTCTTAACTCTGTTGTTTCATTCCTGTCTCTTTTCATTTCTCATTCTCATTTAGCAATGGACTTGGTATAGACAAAACTTGCTGAGTTCAAAAAGCTCTCAGTGGGTTGACTTTGGCTATTTTCAAGGCCTTTTGTGTGGTTTTTGGGTTTTTTGGTGGGTTTTTGTTTGTTTGTTGGTTAGGTTTTTGTTTGTTTGGTTTGGTTTTGGTTTTTTTGTGTGAAATCACCTTTATTTCTACATGTACTAGATTATGTTCCTTTCAAATATAGTAATTAAAAACCTCTACACATTCCACAGTAATTCTTTATTAACTCTATCATAACATTTTCTTCAACATTATTGTATGTTTTGAAAATTTTGTTAAAGGTAGATTATTTTTGATTGATGTTTAATAGCAGCCTAAAATATAGACCATTCTAGAACAGTTATATAACTTACAGAACATTCTATAACAATTAGCATGAACACTGAGATATATTCAATTTTCAAAACACTTCAGTCACTTTATGCAGACAATAATTTCAGTGTGACTAATGACACTTCTGAGATAGAACACAAATTTTAACTACATGGGGAGCAGTTACAGAGATGTGGAGCCTCCGTTATGACAATATAACAAAGGCACATCACCACAAATTGCACACTACTAGTCTGAGGCTGAACATTAGGAAAATCCATTTTTCTAAGAGAGGAGGACACTGTGTGAGCACGATGTTGGGAAATACCGTAGAAGTTCCATACTTGCAGGTTTTCAGGACACCAGCTGAACTTGCTCTGGTGTTCATGGCACTTAACACAGGAGGCTGGGACAGAGGACTTTCAGAGGTTACATCCACCAATATTCCCATGAATATTTGTGTGCAAAAAAATTAATTGGAAAAATCTCTACAGATTTACTGCTACAAAAGAGGTATATGCTTTTGAAAAAATGTTGTAAAGCAGTGTAGAAATGGAACAAAAATATGACTAAAGAAATTAAAGCCTTGCATATAAAAACCAAGGTTTAAAAAAGGAAATTATTTCATTTAGCGATGGTGTGAAGGCAGTACACAGCAGGAAGATAAAACACAGCTAGAGGTAGAGCAGAGAAAAAGTGAGTGCCATAGATAGCTGTCATATGAAAATGAAAGAGAGGAGCAAAAGTAAATTAAAACTTGGGGGGAAAAAAAGAGTCTAGCTATGCAACTAAATTGTAGAATTCCATGCCACAAGTCAGCACTAAATCCCCATGATTCAAAATATAATCCCAGGATTAAGTAATAGAAATTTGAAGCTGGAAAGAAAGTCATCCTGTTAGGATTTCAGTAACCAAGCATTCACTAAGACTTTCTGAAATATTTCCTGAATCTCTACTGGCCACTGCCAGAATGTAGGGCAAGACAGGTCAATGTTGTCCCTGGGAAAGGCTTTGAAGGGTGTAAAGCCTCACATACCCATAAGACAGGTTCAATGCAGCCTCTACCTCTTAAAAGGTTGACAGCACTGAAGTGCCCATGCGACAAGACCCTGGAGTTTGATCTTTCCATTTTTCCATAATAATAAATCAAGTGGTGATACAATTTATTCTACTATGCCTTTTGAATTCCAGCTGGTAGAATTATGCCCTGTTAGCATAAAAACAATATATTATTACTGCCAAGTGCTATTTATCATTTCAGATGTTAAATTCTTAGTGGTATTAATTATTTATAGGGCAAAGCCAACTCAACTATTAAAATGTAAAATAAGGATGCAAAGTGCCCTTTGATGGATATCCTTTGAAATATAAAAGTGTCATTAATCTTCCAGTTAGGTATTTTTCCAGTTTAAACCCATCAAGTTATATGAACTTATCAGAAGTGCTTTGTGCTGTTCAGTTTAAGTAAGCCACCTATTCACAAGGTAATACAACGTGCTTTGCAACAAGATTAGATAGTTGCAATTCACAGAAGGCATCTTCTATGAGCAGACTCCAAAGTCCTAGTCTTGGAGCTCACTTTGCAGCAGATAGGAATAACTGCCAACTGAGGTAAAATTTTGCAGGGAAAAACACCCTGTGCTTGCAAGTATAGTAGACACACACACACACGCACAAAAAAGCATTTTCCATCAAGATGACAAAGCATCAAAGTTTTCTTCATGGATAGAGGAATGGCATTGCTTTAATTAGAAATTTCCAGTTTCATAAAGTATTTGATATTCTAAACCATGATGGAAACTTCTCTTGGTTTGAAAGACAGGTGTCTGCTAAGGAAGGCAGCAGCCTCCCTTGGAATGGAAGATGCAACCCCCTTCCCTCTGGATTATTATAACTGTGAAATTAAGGGGCTTTCAGGCAAAGATATGGGGAAATAGGAATAACAGTTTTTTACTAATATATATATATATATATAAGCAATAATACAGAAACACTTGTTTAACTGACAGAGTCAGGGTACGACCTGGCACCCTGCTGGGCNGCACAAAAAAAGCATTTTCCATCAAGATGACAAAGCATCAAAGTTTTCTTCATGGATAGAGGAATGGCATTGCTTTAATTAGAAATTTCCAGTTTCATAAAGTATTTGATATTCTAAACCATGATGGAAACTTCTCTTGGTTTGAAAGACAGGTGTCTGCTAAGGAAGGCAGCAGCCTCCCTTGGAATGGAAGATGCAACCCCCTTCCCTCTGGATTATTATAACTGTGAAATTAAGGGGCTTTCAGGCAAAGATATGGGGAAATAGGAATAACAGTTTTTTACTAATATATATATATATATATAAGCAATAANTATAAAAAAATGAGAATCAGTCTGGCTTGTACATTAAGCCAGGTGTCTTGTTAAAGTTTAAATAATTCTAGGTGATTTTCCCCTCTTTAAATAAGCAGAAGTATAATCAGGCAAAAAATTTCTTTCTAGACATTAATATTTAGCTTTAGCAGCAATTATGATCTAGAATAACGTTTTTAAAACTAGAAACTGGGGAGGGGGGAAGGGGAGTCAGAGAAGAACCCTAAATTTATGCAAAGGCTAAGAAAATTATGATATTATTATCTTGTATTTGTAAATTATTTATAATATTATATTATACTTCTGTAAGTTTAGATGGTTTTTTTTTAAATTAACTTTCAAATGCCCCTTTATTTTCTGGTTAGAAACAACTACAGAGTCAAAAATAGGTGAATAAACTTTAGAGCAGGGGTGAATAAAAGTACCCAAGAATCCTAACAAAATCTAGTGGTAGCACTGCATAATGTAACTCAGCAGGTTTCATGGGAATAAACATATCAGTAAATAGGTTGATCGTGAACTACCTTTTCCTATCAAGAATGTTATTTCAGAGATTTAGTTAGAGGTAGAAAAAGTAGTGCAAGACTTCAATTGTACAGTCATTACAACATGATGACAGTATATTCCCTTTATGTAACGTGTCTGATTCTTCTGTATTAGGCATTTTACACTGTGAAGTTATACAAAGCAGATCCTTAAATTATGTCATTTAACAGATTGACAACAACAATGTAAGGAGTTTGTAGCTATGATTTCAGCTGAAAAGTGACACCAGCAGTTGAGTTTGGAAGAAATGTACTCCTTTTTACCTGAAGGCAGGGAATAAAATTTCCCCAGACTGAAGCTACAGTGTGTGGGTGTTTTGTGTGGGTTTTTTTGGTTGGTTGTTTTTTTTGTTTGTTTTTTTTCTAATGGGGCCACAGTTATGAGACAATTGAGGCAATAAAAAACAATTAAAGACAATAAAGGTTTTCACAAGAGAAGATTTCAACACAGTACTGAGAGCTCAGGGAATTCAAATTGCTAAATCCTGTGGTAACAAGTAAGATTTTCAGAGATTGCATAGTCAGTGTGTCTGCAGAGGTATATAGCTTTTTCCTTGCCAAAAGAACACACAGCAGCCTTGCATAATGATCTCCAATGATATTCACCATTTTGATGAGATGGTGAGTTATCTCATAGCCTTCAAAAAGTGAGACACTACATCTAAAGAACAAATAACAACAAATTTATGAGAAATAAATTGAGCTCCTTAAGTATTTTACTTTAAAACTTATTTTCAAGCCACTGCATATGTACACAGTTGAGCTTTAAAGTTCTTTTTGTCTTATTGTTATTCCTTTGGGAATAAAAATACAAGAAATACCCCAGTATTTTCACTGGGGCATCAACCCCGAATCAAATTCAAAGTCACTGGGGGTGTGGGGGCATGAGTGGGTGAGTCCTAAAGTTCATTTTTTCATTTTGAAGGATTTTTTGTTGATGTTGGGTTTTGGAGAGTTGGGGTGTTTAGGGGGTTTATTAGATTTGGGGTTTTGTTTCTTTGTCTTTAAATATGCTAATACATAGCACTAATCTCTTGCCATGCTGCATCAGGTTATCCATTATGACTTTTAACTCTTTTCTAAAGACTTTCCTTCAAGTTAACACCCCTCAACCTGCTGCAAAATCTATGATTTTTGTCCCTAGCCAAATAACTTCAAGTTTTAGTGTGGGTTTGGGTTTTTAGTTTTGTGTGTTTTAACACGGCGTGTGTATGAATGTTTGATCTACATGATATTACAATGTACTGTTGGCAATTTTTCATCCTCAAAAATGTTCACACATCCAATGTATATGTTGTGCCCTGTATGCAGCTATGTCCTTTTAATAATAATCTCTGGCATCAACTACAGATCATCAATAAAAATACTGATAATAAAATCACTGAAGAGATTATGACATCCATTTATGCTCCAAGACTGGCTAAACAATTTTTAAACTGGTAAATGCATTTATTATTTCATTTTATACTGAATAAGAAAGAATTATATAGAATTATATAAAAAAACCTTAAATTGCACTGATCACAGCTTTTTTGTCAAACAGTATGCAGTACTGCATTTTACATAGTCTCTGTTATGAACGCTGCATGCCAGGCCTGAGAACAACTGCAGTAATTCTTTCTTCAAGTCTCTTTTGGGTTTTTCTTACAGCACAAGACCCACCATAAAAGAAATTCTTTGCTCGACTGAGTGCAGGGATGATTAGGATGACGCTAACAAGATAGAAACCATCCACTTCCTAACACTTATTTGAATATGTGCATGGCATGAGTCTCATATAAAAGAAAAATAAGTCACTATTTATGTACTGAATTACCTTTAAGACACTAACACAGTATCTGCACTTTTATTTTTTCTTCTCAAAACGAGAAAAAAAATAGTTCAACAATATTTGCTACAGGAAGAATTTGAGATATAGAAAGGAATTTTAATTAAAAATTTTGCTGTTCTCTTCCACTGCTTTGAGAAAATGATATCCTGTAAAACACTAGATGAATTATTTTTGAGCTGGAAACCAATTACATTATGTTCTGTTCGTACAGTATCACTGTAACTTGCCTGAAGCATGGAAGATGTGAACACTGATCATTTACACTAGTTTCCAACATTTTCTTTTTTATAGGTACATAATTTCATAACAAAATGAAGGAAAAACTCCAAAAAGTATTATATACATACATATAAAACCACAATTTAAAAAAAATATATATATGTATACACACACGCACACAAACACACATATGTATATAGATGGGGAAAAGAGAGAGAGATTTGGATGGAAACCAGGCATCCCTACCTAACAGAAATGTGATATTTCGGGATGCAATTATTTATGAAAAAAAATTAAGCTATTTTAAAGGTCCTTCCAATACTATTGCCACTTTACTATTGTTATAAGTGTTAGTTTTATTTTCTCACACCAGGGACTAAAATGAAAGATCACATCACCCTCAAATATCTTGCATTTTTGTATTAGTGACCCTTCAGTAACGTTTGATATGAGATATCCTAGATGATAATGTTCTAAAATTATCTCAGACCCCAATAAATGAAAGTATTTCATAACAGCTAAGCTAAAAATATAATCTCTGCGTGGTCAACTGATCTCCAATACTTACAGCTGAACAGCCCATACAACTTGTTACAAGTGCAGAGAAGGGCTGAACACAAGAACTCCTCTGTTCACATCATACAGGTACTATGCACACAGAGTACAGCAGACTCAAAATGAACAGGATATCCAATTTCTCCCTTGAACAAGCAGAGAGGAGTGAGTTGTAGAAATTGTTTAAACACAGTTTGGTGAAAATCCCCCGAAATTGTACACATTAGGAGCGGATTATTGCGACCAGAGTAATTTTTCCTGCTCACCACTTCATTCTGAAATACCCAAGAACAAACTGGTCACTGGCAAGCCCTACAGCCTAGACGAAATCCTGCTCTGATCAAATCCTAATATATCAGAGTCAAAAAAACTTTAATCAGAATAGTGAAAACACATATACCAACAATCCAAAACTAGAAACATTTCTAAATAAAAACATCAAAACCAACACATTCAGTTATGAGTGTAAGGGGGCTTTGTTTAAAAATATATATTTATCAAAACAAAGTAAAAAAAATCCCTCTAAGCGTTCTGAAACTGCTCTAAAAAATCCAGTGCATAATGATAGAATTAACATTTTAATATTCTTAAAAGAAAGTTCAGGATGGCGAGACTTGCTTTACTGGCTCAGACCCAAGGTCTGACCAGCAGCACACCCTGTCCTGACAGCTGTCAGCAATATTTGATTAGAAAAATAATAAAATAGGACCAGAGCAGAATGATACTTGCCCAGATATAAAGGCTCTGAGGTGAGACCCTGACTACTGTGTTTAATGAACGCTGATGAATATATCTTCTATTAGCTGGTTTAAGATTCCTTAAAAAAATCTATTTATACATTTTCTCAGCTGCCATCTTCACAGTTCAAATGTGCTTAGAACTAATTTGAAATAATGCGTTTAATGTTTCCACTCCTAATTTTATAGTTCCTTATCTATGCTTCCATGTTTGAGAGCCATTCTTTATAAGGCATAGCTTTCCATTCTATGATCCATTCTTCCAATATTTTATTCTCAAGATGCAATGAGAAGAGTTTCATGGTATATTTAAAGAGAGAATTTAGGTACCGATGGATGGAGTAGGATAATAGCATACTTCAGGTATTCAAGACTTCTCTGATAAATTCCAAATCCATAGTTTGGTATCTGACTATGTCACTGGATTCAAGTTTTCAGAAGTTCTAAACACGTGTCTTATTAAAAAGGTAGACAGTATACTACCATCATCAAAAAACCAGTGAGTGGAAAACAAAAAACCATCCATTTTAGACGAAAATTGGATTATTTTTGTTCTTGACAAAAATAAATTACTCAGATAATGGAAGCAGGGTTATGGAGGATTATTTTATGATTTACTCTTAATTTTTGCAGTTAGAAAATCCAAAACTTTAGGACATATAAAGGTGGGTTTAGATCTTTTCCATCTCCTTGGTATAGCAAAAAACATTTAAAGGTCTGAAGGACTTAAATACCTTCCTTGTTTTTCTGCTTACGTGGAGCTTGTGGATCTTTTTTCATTTATCTGATGTTGAAGATCATATATAATTTTGAACCTTTAAGTGTACCTTAAACATCCTCTGTCCTGTAAATAAATATTCTCACCCCATAAATACAAAGTTTAGTTTCCAAATATGTCATGACACTGGGGACACTTCAAAATAACAACAAAACCAAAAATTTAGTGAAGAAATTAAAATAAATTTCGCATCAATAACTCTGCTTACAGTTACAAAACTAGTACTACTGTTTAATCTTACACTGTTTAATTATCTCATTAAATAACACATTAAAAATAATTAAAAACTACAGTTTCCCTAGCAGGGGACAGACCTCTGCAGAGCACAGTTAAGTTGTTTTCGCAGATGGGGACAAGGACTGGTACTCTTATTTATAAAATAGTTCAAAGAGGAAATATTTTCTACTTCTGAGTATGCATATATAAAAAGAAAGAAGTAATGTGTGACTTTGACATGGTTGGTATGCTCTCAAATGACAGTAATTCTTAAAACAGGTTACATCTGTTTTCTCATTATTTAAAATTAAATTGCCTTGTTTAGCTGATTTGTTATTAAGTTTGTGTAGACAGGTGAAATGATCTCAAAGGAAAAAGAAAAAAAAGGCAGCTGAATCTGGGCTAATATCCTTGAGCTCCTGAATGCCACAGGTAGACACAGCCAGAAACCAAGGTGAGGGAAAGGTAACAGTCACTATGTCTTTCTCATTATCCAACACAACCTCACAAAACACAACTGAAGTTTTGGCCCAATGACACTTAGCATCTATTTTCACACTTCCTTCACAGAAAACATAAAAAAATACAGGCAAATAGGAGAATAATTTGCCTAAGTACTAAAATGGTTAGGATGGCAGAGAGTGAAACAACAGACAATGAGATAATGGCATTTTCTGAGCTACAGAAAATATTGCTCTGTTAAATGATGCTTGACAAAGTTTTCTTCTATGAATTTCTTGTAGTTTTTTTCAAATCTGTACCTGACACAGAAGAGTTATGTTAAAAGCAAAATAAAATTAAAATCAAAACAAACAAAAACCCCAAATAAACAAACAAAAAAAACCCCAATCAAGAAAACAAAAAAACCCCTACTAAAACCCCAAACCATCAAACCAAACTCCACACAAGATATTTGTCTACATTGTCAGCCAAAATGCACCACACCCCATCCATAGTCAGATTTTGGCTTTGGAATTGTGAAGTCCATCGCCACCAGAACTGTCCATAAAACATTCCTGGGTATGTCTTCTCTATTGCACTATGACCACCAAAGCAACTAAGGATTAGAATAATCCTTGTAAAATGATAACTGACCAGGCAAGACAGTAAGGAGATTAAATCATGCAGAAATAATTCAGAGGAAAAAAAAAAACCCTAAAAAAATTTGCGCCCCACTTGTGGCTTTTTGAAAATATTTTTCTTTTGAACACAAAAAAGACAGTATATTTTCATCATGCCTATGAATTTATTTTCACTCTGCAGAGCACTCAACTGTCTCAACTATGCAGAGATAAAAATGTGGACTCCCATCTTCTGAAGGGAGCCCATGAAGTCAAACTCCACATTGCACATAAACTATATCTGTATTGATTTTTGCTATTCTTACTGAAATTGTTCTATTTCCCAAGAAATCATTTAATATTTATGGCTTTAAAAATAAATACATACATATATATGTTTTCAAATACCCATTAAAATACTTTGAGTAATCACATCAGTATTCTGAGAGTAGAAGAATATATGTAAAAGCATGGACTGTTGAAAACAGATTATCTGCATAAATGCTTCAAAACTAATTTTACTTATCCCTTGACTGCACTAATACATTTGATTTATTACTTGTGTTACAATTTACCTGGTAAAAATCCAACTGTGCTTAGCATTGTACAAAGAGAAGATAAAACTTTCTGTTATCTGTAACATAAACGTCATAGTCTAATAAATCATAGGCATTGAATAATGAATGTAATTGCAAGAAACAACTAATGGAAAATTACGAAAGCTTTAGTAAGAACTTGGATTTACATATACAGTAGAATTATTCACGCACAGCTTTAAGTATACAAATTTAAGTATTGAAATAAACAAACATAATTACTAAGCAAACTTTAACAACAACTCCTGAAACTTCTATGCTGTTTGACATTGACCAGCTGTCTTCTATGCAGAAAGCAGGCTCTACCACAGGGTCTTGCAGGAAGAGAACCCCAGGGAAGTGGGGAATGCACACAGAATTGTGTTAGCAGTGCTGAAAACACTGGCAGCTATTCATGCACAGCTTCATTTAAAATGTGATAATGTTCCAAATAAAATTCAAATTAATTAACTGAAAGCTAGTATCACCGTTACTGAAATCAAGTTACCACTGTTCCTAGATTCACAGTCAGGCACAGTAACTGGGAGCAAGGTGATAAACTGAGAGCACTTATACAAGGGTGATTTATGCAGGACTACAAAAGGACTAGAACTCTGTATTTGACGGATAGGGAAAGGAACCAATAACAAAAAAAGACTAGGTGGGGTGTCAAGATCCCAGTAGTTGTTCAGCTACATATTTCAATGGATATCAAGCTTTTTGGTAGCGACACAGAGCATGTAGCCCCAAGTTTGAGAAGTGAGATGTGTTCCAACCCAGCATTTTATGTGTGTCGTCAGTTGTATAGAACAACTGTGCTGGTTTGGGCCTGGCCAGGGTTAATTTTTTGCAGTAGCCAGGAAAGGGTGTGGCTACTAGGACACGGAGGTGTTTCTATACCTCCTCACGTCCTTGCTGAGGCTGGGAGGAAAGGAACTCACTCCAGAGGAGAAGGTTCCTGCAGGTTGAGAAAATGTGGTGGGGGGGAGATATCCAGTATTGTTTCTTGTCGTGTGTTTTCCTTGTGAATCGTTTCTTTTCTTATACCTTTTGTTATTAATATTTTTGCTGTTACTGTTCTTTCTGGGTTCGTTGCTGTTTCCAGTAAATTGTTCTTATCTCAACCCATGATCTTTGCCTTTTTTTGCCTCCAGCTGGAGAAGGGAGAGGGGAATCTGCCTGTGGTTTTAGAGGGAACACTAAATTCAAGAATACCATTCCTAACCCATGACAATGACAAACTTCAGAAAATTCTGGAATGTTAAGGAAATGCGAAGCATTAACAGAAGTCGTACAGAAACAGAGCACAGTTGAAGGGAATGTCACAGATGTTTAGATAAACAGGGAAAGGTTAAGAAAGAGATGATGATTTTGTAGTCTTTTTTCTACCCTTTCTTGGAGTCAGTGGAACTGTTACGTCATTTTGGGAGATTCTTCATGCACTTGGCTTGCTCTGCAAAAGCATATCTAGATAGGTCTATGCAATTCCCACTTAATACATCACAGAGATATGAAGGAAGGAGAACAGAATCATTCCTACTGTTGTAACATGGTCTTGTCAGGAGAGGTACAACTTTTCTCTTAACTGTTTCTGCTCAGGATTTTAACCTCTACATACTTCTTAGAGGTTTAATTATAATTTATACAGAATACTGTAGGCTACAGTTCCAGTCTCTCATACATCTGTGCCTCCATCTATTATTCCTGCAACTTCATTATTAACTTTAAACTATTTATTAGCCTTCTTTAACATTTATCACCTTAAAAACTCCTGCTCACACATCCAAACCCCTCAGTGAAGTACAGTCCTCTGAAGCATTACTTTGACTTTTTTCAGTGACTCAGCCACTTGATAATTAGCAAAGTCCCAACCAAGATTGATCACCTAGAGTCTAATTAAATACTCAGTGTGAACATTTCCTGATTAAATTCAATTGCATTATGCAAAATTAACGCCAAGCCCAGACACCTATTCTTCACTTGAGGAATCTGTGCCAGCAGTACTCTCTTTTATACCTTTATTTCATCCCAGATTCAGTTTTCAAAGTTTTTTATTATAAAAATATTACTATTTTTCATAGCTCTAGTACATAAGATATAGAAATGCTATCATTCTGCACGGTAAAATAACAAATAAGAGAGAATAACAGCTGAAAATGAGAATACTCTGTCCTCCAAAATCAGTGAGACTTAGGAGGATCACTTGCAGATTTCCCTCCTGCTCAGAGGGACACCAGACTGTCACTCTCAACTATTTGCAAAGCACAGACTACTGTATAAATTGATACCCCACACAATTGAATTAATATAAAAGAAAAACACCCAACACACACTGATTTTTTTGTGCCCTTGCACAACAGTGGCCATGAAGCCATAAAAAGTATCACTAAATCCAGAATTCAATTTCTTTTTCCAAAAAGCCTAGTAAAAGTGAATCCCCTCTTCAGAAAGTAAGAACTTTTTAAATTTAGAGATACTGTCCCAGTGAACTGTGTCACAACAATGTCCATGTGAAATATGCAGATACAATGCTTTGAAAATGACAGGATACTGTAGCGACAAAAGGATCTAAAACCACAAAGAAAAATAAAGGCTAGAAAGCTCACAGTTCATACAATTCATGCAGAAAAACCACAGAAGTATTCAGAAAAGGAGCCAGGTGGCTTTTTTTTTTGCAGTTCTAAACAAATCAGATTACAGTAATATGTTATGTTTTAGTGAAATTCAATTGCTTTGTGGAGGTTTTTCTCTTCTGCTGTTTTGGTTTTTTTTAGTTTCTGGCTTTAGGGTCAGAGACACTTATTTTAGGACCTAGCAAGTAAGGCATTGCTTTCTCTAGAATCAAGCTGGCATCCTCCACCTTCACAACCTTTCTTCCAAATTCAGTTCACACCACTCCTCCTAGGGCCACAGGATCCTTACACATCCTGAATCAATCTTCACCTGCAGCATAATTTTGTTGACATAAAAGAGAAAATAATGTCTGAACACTGCATGGCATCTAGATATCTTTACACTGAAAATATATTAATTTATAATTTGGGTACACTTGATCGAGTTTTGAAAAATAGTCTTGAAAGTTAAAAAAAAAAAAAAAGGCAAGAACCTTCAAACAGACAAAAAGAATCAAACCCAAAGAAAGTAAAAACACCCCAAAACTCTTGTTGCTCAAGTGATCATTGTTCTACCTAAATAATAAAAGCAGAGCTGGACATTATAAGGGGGGGTGTAGGAAAAGAATACATTTCACATCTCGATTGAATGAAAGAACCTTATATAAATGTTCTATCAGCCAGAAAACTAAATTTAGAGAATAACTGCGGAGCAGCTAAATTAATTTCTGTTGCAAATGACCATTACAAAACCTTTTACTAACACTATTAAATGTTTGTTTTCAATGTATATCTTACAGTACAATAGAAGATGAATTTGAAGGGTGTTTTCAATTTGGTAGAAAAAAAAGGTTTCATAATTTAGTCTCTGGATAAACTAGAACAAAGGAAGTTTCCTTTCCATAAATGCAACTATGCTAAAGTCTTCCTTAATGGTAATTTTGCAACACAATTATAATGTAGCAAACAGAACATTAAAAGGTTTAGTAGTCACATGTAACAATAACTTCACCACCAACCATCAAATAAAGATGAAGCAAATAGCAAAAAGAAATATCAAAGATTGAATCATCTTAAGATTTATAACACCATGAAAAGTGGACATCAAAACCAGCTAGGTCTGGATTGTTTTCCTAGTTACAAAGAGAGGCAGTGGAGTTTTTAGCGCTGTCTGGGTGTCACCACCATGTTTATTCAATACCACCATTGTCATCACTGGGATAATGGTTTCAGCAGGAAACACTGCGTGCTGGAAACCAGAAGTTTGTCATCTTGCCTGCCTACCAGAGTAGACTGGACAGTCCCCTTAAAACCCCTGCTGCCCTCCAGCTCCCACCTTCTCTTTTGTATACTTTTGCTATTAGTACTGCTGTTGTTAGCATGTTTTTAGGAAATTATTTCAACTCATAGTCTCATTTATTGTTCCCTCTCTACCAAAAGGAGCAGAGGAAGCGGAGTGCCTTACTTGGAGCTTAATTTCCCTGATGGTGTTAAAACCAACACAAATGTTAATGGTTTCAGGTTTTTATACTACCCAAAGTAGTTTCATTCTTTTTAACTTGAAGTTGACTGCTCTCTTCTCTTTTGCAACGTATCAGATGAAATAATCTTTTCCCATTCATGAAAGTTAGCAAATACTTTACAGCAAATAAATCTGAACAAAGGGGCACTGTATACCTGCCTATGACTGCAAACCCAGTATTTTAAGAAAATACGATTAAAAAAACCTTAATATCAAGAGGGTGAATTTACTTTATTTGACTAACAGAATATTCAGAGCAGCTCAATGAAGGTATTTTCAAGAATGCCTATCAGTGGTTTCTGCACAAAATTTTGTGCTTGTCAAGGGGAAACAGAACCTTTCAGCTACATTTATGCTTGCTTAGATCCCAAGGGCATTTTTAGGCCTCCCTAATTAAGGCAATGCTTTACCAGTGCTCCTGCAGTTGCAGGTAATTGGCAATCACTAACAGCAGGGTTCTGATGAGGATTTACTTTGTTAAAGTAGAAAAAAAAAAGAAAAAAAAACAAACAAAAAGAAGAGAAACCTGTTTATTTCTTTTATTTATCTAAGCCTAATCCTACAAACAATGGTAATGAATTCCAATTTAGCTTAGATTCTACGAGGTGAGCTATTTTATTAGTGAGTTGCATGAAAAATTCAAAGAACCAAGCCACGAAAACAGGGATTTTTCATAGCTGCAAAATGTCGAATTTTAATAGTAAATATTAAATTTTAAACAGGAGATTTATGGGGTTTTTACAAATACTGATAACACAGAGACAGAGCGGGAAATAACCACAGGAGATGATTCATTTTTCCTGAAAACATAGAGATATATTAAATATTACATATGAGATAATAATTGCTACATGTTGATAATACATATTGATAATAATAATGTGATGTGGCATAGCCCTTCAAGTAAGTGTTGCACAAAGTCGAGACCCCATCCTCACCACCTGAGTCTTTCAGGCCTCTCTGCTTAGAGAAACAATTCAAGGAGGTGAGCTACTAGCAGTGGATGAGACTGAAGCAAGGCCTAATTGGGAGAATTCAACTCAATACAAATCAGTGGGACCAAATGGGCTGAATAAGGGTGCTGAGAAAACTGGCTGATGTACCTGCAAGGCCTGTCAATATCATTTTTGAGAAGTCATGGGGATCAGGGAAAGTCCAAAGCAACTAGAGAAAGATAGCAGTTGCACCCACCTTGAAAAGAGGGCAAAAGGACAGTCCAAGGTTGTGGATAGGTGGGTAAGTATGTGAGTAAAAGTGGAATGGATAATTAGATGCACAGGATAGAGATTAATACTCATCCCCTATCTGGAGACTGGTGACAAGTTGTGTACTACAGGGGCCTCTTGTTTTGTCTTTATCAATGACTTGGAGGAGTCAATAAAGGTGGGCTATCAAGACATTATACTGAGATTAATATTAGTCTGATACAGTTATAAATTTGGACAAATTCTGAAATTTTCTGATTATAATCTGTATGTAGATATATATGTGTCTTTCAGTGTACATACATAAATAGTAGTTACCCCAAGAGCAAACTGTATAATGAAAAGCTTAATCATGTTGAATTCAGCTCCAATAAAACACCATTGGACTTGAACAGCTCCTACGAAGGAGCTGGAAAATGTAAGAAAGCTCTTTTATACAACTATTATAAAACCAAACCTATACAGTGGTAGAATATCACTGCTGTTACAAAAAGAAAAAAACTCATTACAAGGTATTTATTTCAGTCTTTTTATAGAAGTTCTTGCACATTTCTACAGGTAATATATGAACATACTCTTCCCTTCTATTTTTGTTTTTTACAAATCATACCCTCTTCTCCTTTAAGTTTTACCTCTGTTAAGTGTAGGAACTATTCATTCAGTGAATATAAATGTCTTATGTGGTATTTCTGATTGATCAATACTAATAAATCCAGTTTTAATATCAAGTGTTACGATTTCATCTGCGTATTTGGTATACATTTCTATAGTCATTAAAATGTCATGAATGTTAAATAAGCAAAGCATAAGATGAATGATACAGAATTAAAATACTTCCAAAAACTTATCTATTCACAAAAAAAGAAGTAAAAAAATAGAGATGATTGAATGAAGTGTTTTTATAGAAATAATTATTCTTGCTACACTTGGTAAAGTATATATATACTTTATACAAAATATGCACACTATCAGATGGACACCTAGATTCTCTATGCACCTTTAACTACAACCATTACTCTTTTAACAGTTTAGGACAATTAGGCACATTATTGCCCTGCATCAAATAACAGGCCAAGAAGCAATAAATATTAAATCTCTTCTGAGACTTAAATTTTTTCCTGAATTCTCTACCCTTTCCCCCTGAGTGGTGCCGAGAGACAGGGATGGGGGTTACGGTCAGTTCATCACATGTTGTCTCTGCTACCCCTACTCACACTCTTACCCTCCTTCAGTGTGCATCTTTTCAGAGAAGTCACCCCTACAGACCACTGTCGCCTCCTCTACCCCATTACCAAAACCTTGCCACACATACCCAACACTGAGTTAAAAATACTTTAAGATGGGAGACTAGTTTCTGAAAAAAAAGTTCATCTAAAAAGTGAAAATTTTCTTCTGAATCTTCATGGTGGAACAGACAGATAGGCACCTGCCAAGTTTTAGGAGTTTAATATTTGCTCTTTCACCTTTAGAAGAAATTCAAAGTACAAAGGTCAACAGACACTCAAGAAGTACATTGATAAATTGAAGAGAAAGTTTAGGTTTGAGACGAACTATTAAAGGACTAGGAAAAATGCTGCAAAGCTTTATACTTTATTCTGAAAAATTCATGGAGCTCCATCTTTAAAGTTACAGACAGGAGTCAAAGTTAAGGAAGTACAATCAAAAACCCTACTCATTATGTGAAAGAAAAATTCTATAATGATCTTGATACAGCACCTAGGAACTAAATATAAAGGCAAGGTACCATACATACTGTACTATCAAATGAATGTACTTCCTTGTTAATATTACATAGGAAGTTTGACGAAATGGCCACAGTAGATCTTTTAGCGGCTATGTGATAAATTAATTCCCCCTCCTCTCTTCCTGTTTTTTTTAAATTAAATTGCAGTACTGCTTAGAGAAGCTAATCACGTTAGAATGATTATGATAGCTGCTCTGCAGACATAGAAAAAAACACTATTTTGGATGTTTGTAAGTTAACATAACAGGAAAGAGAGATTACAATGAAATATCTCTCTACCAACTGGTTACACAGAGATATGGGGCTAGTGGCCACTTTAAGGAGCTGAAAACAACCATACCTTTCTAAGTAATAACACTATTCTGTGTAGGTTTATGGAAAGAGTGCTATAATACAGCCAAAATCACAGAATACTGTGGATAATTAAACCTCTCCGACAGATATGTTGAAGAGTATGTGAACAAAAGAGGCACTGTTGATTAGACCTTCCTGACCAGAATGGAAGTTCTATGTGGTTTGAACTTTGCAATTCTAACCTTTTAAAAATAGAACACAGATAAGACACTGTAAAAGAAATACAGTAATTCTGTCACTTATTGTGAGACACTCTAATGTTATCTGAAGATTTTAATAACTGGATCATAACACTTATAAATAAGGGGAATATATATAACTCCTTCCCTAAACTGCTTAAACTGAAACTCCTTATTCTGGACGCTTGTTTAGTGAACATCATTTGTATAGCAATGATGCTCTGGCAAAAGTGTCTTAAAGTCTTCCAATACTTAAGGGGAGCTTATGAAAAGGAAGAAGAATGACTTTTACATGTGCAGATAGTGATAAAACAGTGAGGAACAGTTTTAAACTATAAGAGAGATTTAGATTAGATGCTAGGAAAAAAATCTTACTGTGAGGATGGTGAGGCACTGGAAAATGTTGCACAGAGAAGTTGTGGATGTCCCATTCCTGGAAGTGTTCAAGGCCAGTTTGGGTGGGGCCCTGAGCAAACACATTTAGTGAGAAGTATCCGTGCCATTGCCGAAGGGGTTGGAATTAGATGATCTTTAAGGTCCCTTCCAACCCAAGCTTTTCTATTCTATGAAAATCAGGTTCAGTTAGCATACTCTCCCCTAAGTTCAGGGCATCCTGAAAAGGCGTCATAGGTAATTTAACAAGCAGCACCTAAACTTACAACATACAAATTCGCAATAGCCATCCAATGTACATACACTAATATAGTTTGTTATTTTACAAATGACATTTTTGTAAATCCCAGATGTAGATACTCTGATACTCTGAACTGCCAACATAGCATCCCCAAAAAAGCACAGCTAGTAGTCCTAACACAAAAGTCTATGTTGTCAGAAACTAGTATGACAGCTTATTGTACTTGAATTTTTATGAAGATGAATTTAATTTAAGCAGTACGAGATGAATCCTACTGTAACTAACAAAAAGAATTCCTTTGGAAGGGATTTTAAGTACCAGTGGCTGTGGCTACTCCTTTGAAAATGATTCCATGAACATCCAAGAATTTTAAGCAGTGGAGTTTTGTTTGGATATGCATTATTCAACTATCAAAAAAAACCCCCAAAAGACTACAAACATCAATTGAAAAGCAAAATCAATAGTAACATGGTACTTATGATAATCTACTCATTATCCAGAAAAATGAAGCACTACGACAAACCTCATGACTAATTGCATTTTTGCACTGCACAATGTTTTTTGCCAAATCTCCCCTTACCACAGTTAAAGTGGACAATCGGAATGCAAATTGAATTATCAGCTTAAAAAGCTGTAAGGGGAAAAACCACACAGAGCAAATCAATATGGGTGAAATGATGGAAAACAACTTCATTCCTGTGGAAGAGCCGTCCTAAAGTAGAAGTAAAAGGTCCAGTAGTGCAGAGTCATAGACTGCTATTTCCTACATTCCTCTACAGCCTGTAGCATTTGCTCCCTATTGGTTGTCAAATCCTCTGAGTAAGTTAGCATATTTAGGTGTAGTCTGGTCTCCTCAGTTTAGCCTCAATCCCGTTAAGGCCAGAGAAATGACAAGCATCTCATGCATGAAAGGAGTGGGATATGGATGGGATCAGAGCCATCTGTGGAAGTCCATCTCCTTTGTTGTGGTCATTTGGAGAACAATATCCTAAATACTCTTGCCTTCATTATTCAAAACCATGGATTTATTACTGTATAAACAGTTCTTTAATGCAAGTGAATATTTTAAAATACTAGTGGCCATAAATCACAATCTAGCTTACTTTTACATAACTGTAATTATATTCTAAGTTTCAGAGCCTTTGAAGCATTTAGTCTTTTTTCAGTATCAAGGTATGCAAACTGTATGTACTTTCAATACAGTTAGAAAACCTCCACTGCTCTACAGTACAGTGCAAGATATAGCCTCACAGAATAATAAAAACCCTCAAACCTTTTAAAAACAGAAATACTAGAGCCAGGGCAACACACAGAATAAATGAGAGAGATAAATGTACTCAGGGTGTGAAGTCAAGTACTTCTATGAATTATTTTTGTATTGCTTCTGGCATGTACAATTACATAAACTTAGAATAAGCAAACATTTGGATAAGATCAAGGCAATTTAACATGTTTATTAACAGAAAAGGTTTACAGGTTTGCAGAGAGAAATTATTAAAAAAAGGATTTTTCAAACCTATCACAGATAAAATGTATGAGATTTTGATGGAAAAATGAAGCTGTAAAAGTTGATACCACTTTGGACGTATCACAAATAATGACATTTATGCTTGGATATTTTCTATGAGTTATTGTAGGGTAGCATCTAAAATATCTATTGCAACCAAACAGTTCTTTCTGTGAAATGAAGGCATAAGAAATCCAAATCTGAAGTTGAATTTGTTCTTTGACTTGGGAGTTCTACAGCTGGGAGCTGTGTATTGTGATTTGTCAAAACCCTTTTGGGATTTTTAATAGTCAAAAAAATACCATAAGTAAAACTGTCATTCTATTAAGGTTAATAGCAAGTCTTTAATCTCGTTCTGTGATTCTACGATTTAAGAATTTCATATGCAAACACAAGGGTAGATTATTGCTTTACTTGATAATAAGATATCATGCTTGCTTTAATAAATAAAGAAGTTTGAATTTCTTGCATATATGACTTCTCTTTTGCACATGATGTTTCTTCAAGCATGGGCAAATGGAATCTTATCAATGAAAGTCTTCAGAGGTGGAAAATACAGATCTTCATTGCCTCTTTGCATAGGCTTGCATACACCTCTGCAAGTTGTATGATCCACCTATCAGGCTGTATCCCATCTATTCTCACTCTACACTTGTATCTAAATAGCATTAATTACATGATTTAATCCTGGAACAGATCTGATGTGGTGCATACTGATGCCTTTACCTGGGCTTGGAATTAAAAGCCAAACACAGAGGGGAAAAGGGGATTTTACCTTGGTATTTATTCAAGGATCCTTAGATGCATCACATCCAGGTAGGGAGCCCCCTGCAGAATGCCCCCTTGGAGAATGCACCCCACAGAATGCATCCCTGGAGAATGCACTCCTGGAGAATGCACACACCTGATGATTCACATATGGAGTTATAGACTTTTCATATTAGCATATCTATCCCAGACAATGAGAGGCTCAAGAGAAGCCCCCGCCTGAGGAACCTTTCCCCTGCTTGGGTCTATCTTGGTTTACAGAATGCGTTCTGGAAAGGACCTTGGTGGCTGGGGCTCTCTGACCCCCAACTGCGAGGCTTCCATGATGTTTAGTCTCTTGGCTTAACAGAGCTTTGGGTCTAAGCTAGTTATCAGACAGGGAATTACAAGTATGTGAGCTAAAAGCACTAAGGACACATAAAAGCTGCATAAAAAGAGTACATGAAAGGGTATATAAGAGGGGTATCTGAAAAAGCAAAAAATCATCATGGCATCAATACAGACAGCTGTAGGCAGCCTTGCTTGGATTGCTAGAATGGATGTTCTTAGCATATTCAAAACATTCAGTAGCCAATAACTGAAGTGCAAGGACTGACTAATATTGTAATTCAATTATTTTTAACACTCTCAAATACCAACAAATAGATCCTTTGGTTTTTTCCCTATAATTACAAAAAAAAAAAGTAATGACAGATCAAATTTTCACTCTGATGTGAAAAGGTGACTAACAGCTTCCTCTTATTAACACAGAAAAAACACCTTTGTTTCCATCTAGATCAGGCTCTTGATAGAGCAGGATAAACTTCCTAAGCGTTCTTCATTCTAAATTCCTCCACCTCAAATTTTACTGCAGAAGACTTGTACTTTACAACCCTTATCTAGCTTGATCCTCATTTTCTGAACTTCTTGAAGGCCTGCACAAGCCTTGCGAATAACTCTGAAAGTGAATTTAAATTTATAGTTTTAGTTCAGGTATGAATCTGCTGAAAATTATCTCCAGATCATTACCACTTATGCTGCTTAATTCTCAAAACACATGAAAACCAGAGTATTTTCTAATGAAACTAGATGGGCTTTAAATCACTAAAGGGTATTCAGTCCATGGGAAATACAATTCAGGACAATAAAAGCATGCTTCCTATTTTATCAAATTCACCCCAAAACTTTTAACTTTCTGAAGCAGATCAGAAGGATTAATCACATTTCGTTAACAAGAAAATACATCCTAAAAAGAGCCCTTCTCACAAGTAGTTTGATATCTATGATGATATAAACCAGGGAAACGAGCCAAGTAGGTTGAACAGAGAACAACAAAAAAGGCAGCCACATACCCAGATGCTACTGCTGCTGCAGAAAAGCAGGGTTTTTTAGTTCACCATCTGGAGTCTACTGCTGCCAAGCACATCTTGTGAGTAGTCAATGGTACTGAATCCATTGCTGAGGCACATTACCTAAGATGGCACAGGATCACACAAAGATACTTCTCTAGTACCAGCAAGAAAGATTAACTGAAATTACATGTGTCAATCCAGTCTGGAGAAATCAGTGAGAAAAGAGCTTTCCATATGCAAAATTGCAGCTTTAAAGTTTGGGCAAAATTTTTAAAAAATTAAATAATATTACTTGGGTGAACAATGAAATATTTTTGTCATCATTGTTTTGTATCTTTTTCTTTTGGAATATTTGCTTTCTTCTCAAGTATGGTCTATGTACGTTATCAACACACAGCTTTGATACGTGGTCATGTACCAGATGCAAATATTTTAAACTATAAAGGGATACAAATAAAAAAACAGAGGAAAATTATACCATAGTGTCTATATTCTATTGTCTTTCACTGTTGCAATTCTAGTTTACATGAACACTAATCTGTATGAATTGAGTCAATCAACAAAAGCAGTTAAAATAATACATAATTCATGCAAACATCAGATTATTCCATTACTTTTAATTCTACTAAGCTCAAGATCATATCCATAAAAATCTTGGAATTCTCAAGTATAATGAGTATGAAAATTATTTAGATGTGACAATCAGAGGACTGTAAAAGGCTGCTTTGTAAGCCTTAAGACATCATCTGCAGAGAGACACGTGCAAACAGTAGGATTCTGTTTAAATTCTATTTTATTTTCTTACCCTGTATATGTTTTTAGTTGCTGACTTAAAACAAGATTATACAACTAGAAGAGATATCCTCAGTCATAAAGCCCAGTCCCTTGACCTTCACTAAGCAGTAACGTTCCTTCAGTATGGTCTCTGATTTTATCATCCTCTCAGCTGCAGGCACTGGCTTTATCCAAGAACAGCCAGAAAAGTGTAGCATCATGGATATTCACACACATGCTGTGGGAATATTGATAGCAAGGCATTGTGGAAAATCACATCTACACAAGAGTGCAGTTAGCAACTAAGAAAGTAAATAAAGAAATATTGTTCTTGGCAGCAGAAACTGTTAATATTTTTCTAAATTGTAAATGACAAGATCGTTGTCATAAGGAGCAGTGTGTGCTTATTCCCTCTAAGAGCAGACAGACTTCGATTTAGACAAGAATTGATTGCTAGATTCTATTAAGAATCAAAGCTACTTCTCCAGTATGTGGACTGCAATGCACAGGTTATGGGGCATAATAGGAATATCCCATTTTTACATTGTGGTTGGCCCATGCTCTGCTGGTCCTGGACACTTCCTGATTGTGTCACCACATCTTGTCAGATGTTATCAGTGGGTGAATGCCAAGCCTCCACTCACCCTCTTCCCCAGTTCCTGTCTGATCACGTGAAAGAAGCAGATACCGATAATCTTTTAAGCTGCCAGCCTCAGATTCCTTTAATACTTCTCATGTAAGATGATCTGTAGTCAAGCCCTTGCCAAACAATGAAGGCTTTCCAACAGTTCAGGTCTGTGCGTTGGTGTGACATGGCTAATGTATTTTAATTATTATAATGTTTGAATGTGGTTTCTAAAAAGTCTTGAAGATTTGAGATTTGTCTTGCAGCTGATGCTCTGCAACTTCCCCCCTCTCGCCTTTCTTTCTGATATATATTAGAAAGATATAGGTATATAGATAGATATATAGATATGTATTCTGAAATGTATTTCTGATCCAAAATAGCTGATAAGGTTTCTCCTTTAAGTAGGTCTCAGTAATGGTTCTTCACTGAACTTTCTACGCATATTCTGTCTGTGAATCACTAGTGATGTAGTATAGTAGGTTGCAGAATATTTTTAAGAAAATGTTTCCCTCTAAGTTGTAGCATTATCAACCTTATCCAGAAAAGAAGTGTAAATCTCTCTAATGTAAAGAAACAAAATGGAAAGAAACTTCTGCCTAAAAGAACACCAAAAAACTATAAATAATTATCTTCTTTACATAAATGCTTGAAGAAGAGGAAGGTGAGATGTTGGTTTGAAAAGTTTTCAAAAATTTCTAAGGACCAAAGAGATTTATCAGCTATATATTAATGAAAAATTACATCACCCTTTATTTCTTACATTTTGAATCTCAGCTAAGCTTTTTATTTCCAGTTAAGATTTTTTTTTCCTGAACTCAGCATGGATATTTATGACTGGTCTACCAATGATTTAGAATTTTATGGATGCTCTCATGAATCATGAGAGGAGGGGTCAGCACCATCAGTGATGATGCTAGAGCATGTTTCCACTGAGAAGGACTTAGTAAGATACTGTTACTGATGTAACCTACTAGACAATTAACCTGTTATGCAAAACTTCCAACAGTGAATTTAGAAAACATAATCAATATTTTCTAAGGCATTAAGTACTCCCAGATTAAATGAAAATGTGTATTTCCATACTCTACTACCATAACATGATTTTCAAAATAGACTTAGAATATTCACATCTTCTACCTTTTTGTCAAAGATAGTTTTCAACCAGATAACCTGCAATTATTTGAACACACTTCTTTATTTCAATAAGATTGGCACTGCTTTGTTGCAAATAAATCAATGAAGCCAAAGCTCATTTTACTCCTTGATAAAATTTGTCTGTTCTAAGAAGGATGAAACTTGGTTTTTACTAGTGTGTCAGTATCAATTACCAGTGCCATTCAGGAAAGAAAGGACACAGCATTATATGAAGGTTATTAGACTAGAACCTAAGCAAGTTTTCTGCTATTTTCCAGACCTCTTAAAATAAGCATCATTATTCATTTCAAAGAATGCAAAAATGAGAGGTTTACTTTATTCAAACATATTTCTTCCTAGCTGTAAAAATCTATATTGTTTTTCTTCAGGAAAAGATCTTCTAGTGAATGCTACATAGCTCATTATAACACATTCATACACTGCAAGTTGGGGGGAAATTTATTTTTTGATATTTCATTGTTTAGGCTGCTTTCTACTGACATGACTTCTAGTAAGTTTTATACAGAAAATGCAGGAAAGTCCAACTGTATATGAGAATCCATGCTCTGAGTCACTGAATACCAGAATTTTCTTGGCTTTTGTGAGCACCCTAAAAGAAGGCATAAAAAGGTTTTTTTTGTTTTCATAGCTTCACAGTTATAAGCATGTTGTTGGTGAGGATTATGAAGAGGACAAATTCAGAAAATGAGTCATAGGCTTTATGCTAAGATACTCAGAAATTATGTCTTGCAGAATATCTGCTTTTTTTCCTGATACGTCATTGTTAATTCCCATTTAGGTGACAGCTAAGAAATATTTTTGGTGAGATGCTGGTTTCAACTCAGTAGTCAAAGGAAAATATCTAACAAAGAGCCAAAATAAATTATTTGAACTCAGTCTGCAAGGCAGCAGCACGTACCAGCATGTTACTAAAGGGCAGAGGATGCTGCACTCCATTGCAAAAAGCTTAGAATTTTTGAGGCAAGTAATTACATTTAAAACCAAATAGACTGCTCAGTTTAGATTCTTTTCTCTTAAATAAGCTCCTTTCTGAAGGGTCATATATGCCACAGACAAGCACATATACTAGATTTGACCTTTTTCTATAGATAAAATTAAGGAATGACCTGGTAGCAGGAGGGAAAAGAATCAATGCCATGGTGTATTAAAGTGAGTTCACATTAAAGATTCACATTCAGATAAAACAAGTATTTTAGGGGTTCATGACATAATTATAGTAAGTGCAGCCATAGAACCTGATAAACCTCCATTTCACTAAAGTAACAGAGTATAACTGACCGTATCCATTCTTCATATGCATCTTGTCACATGTAATTTGAAAGACAGTGGGTGATTGGCTGATTTAGGTGGACTTCTGGGATTCCCTATGGAGGAACATGAGATAAGACTGCAGTATAATTCTGTCAAGAGTATATCATAAGGTAAAAATTCACCCACACACTGCCAGACTCTCTAGGATGAATAAGGAAAACATTAAAAAAAAGGTCTTGCAAACAAAAAACCAGAATGGACAGATAATGGTTTCAGACTACAGCTTGGAAGTGTGGTGTTGAGACTTCTCATAAGGAGAAAAATAGTAAATCCAGATGTTTCAGGGGCTTTCATACCAGAAGTGTGAGAGTGTGGAGGATTTCACTGAAGAAATTTTTATTTAACCTTTGCTGAACTCTGTCCACACTTGGATAACAGCAGTGTAGCAGAAAAAGCATGAAGAGCAGCACTGAGCTTGAACTTCTGATTATTGAGCAAGATTTTGTATTTTTCTTGCTCTGTACTGTCTGATTTGAGAAGATAGTGGTGTATTCTTCTAGCATTACCATAGTGAGCTTTCTTTGTCTTCATTTTTATATAAAGAAGAAAAGAAGGAAAGACTGAAGGGAATGAAATAAGATGACCTTATCGTAGCTGACTGAAGCAAGACTGAAGGATTTTAGTTTCCACGCTCCTATGTATCCACTTAGTAAAGCAAGAAAGGCATTGCACCAAAATAAACATTTTTGATTCTAGATTTGGTTATTTAATCTGCAATATTTTCTATAATGCCATTAATTATGTGCAGCCCCTCCTTCCCAGCCTATCCTTCTGAAAAGCTTGCAGCCCTCACTGGCAGTGTTCCAGTTCTGTAACGCATCCCACCATGTTTCTGTGAGAGCAGTTAGGTCATAGATTTCTAATTGCATCATATTTTCCAACTCCTCCTGCTTCTTATCCACACTGCATGCATTGGTGTAAATTCATCAACAGCTACATAAAAGGAAAACAACTACCTGTAATTAAAATCAGTCAATTACACTGTGAGCTGATAAGTGCCAGAAATGGAAGAAAAAGGCAAAAAAACCCACAAGCAATGAAATCTACTAAACCGAGGATCTAGGAATTGGTGTAGGAAACTATCTTTTGAAGGTTTTTTCTATTACCTTTCCCTGCCTAGCCATTACCTAACCTAATTTCCAGTTACCTTGAAAAATGTCGCCTTTAAAGATAATAGCCAGCACTTAATGAAGTAAGAGTTTTATTCACTTATTTAGAATACCAAATCTGACTGCAGAGTCTAAAGAAAATGTTAACAACAAAGAACAATTTTGTGTTAATCCTCCCAGTGTAATCTTATCCTTCCAATTTATAGATGAGGTTAAATATATGCCTTTCTTCCTATGACTTACATGGTTCTATGGCATCCATTTTGATAAGAAATATAATACCAGTTATAAATAATTTCAGCATGCAGCACATTTCCAATTCACAGTATTAAAATGAACAAATATGAAAGACTGCACCAAATTAATTTTTATTTCCAGCTCTGTATGTAATAAACTACCAGAAAGCAGGTTGTGTAAATATTCTACATGAGAACAAAATTGAATTATATCCAAGTGTTGTGAAACAGACTAAATGGAAACCTAAGTTTTACAAACTTTATCTATTCAACATTAAACACAGAGATCCATAAGCAGCAACCAAATTTGTTACAGAATCAGGTGAAATATAGGTCAATTTTATGCAGATAGTTTTTCCAGGCATTGAGTAAAAACTATTAAGCTGCCCCATCTGATGTCACCAACACAGTCAGGAATTTCTGCACACTGCTTGTTGGCTGTTTGACGTGGTAGCAATGCTGGTGGCTGGGCAACACAGATCCATGGTCCACATCCTAGCACCTGGAAACTCCAGAAGGATTGTTCAGCAGTCCCAGGTGAATTGTCTCTGCTGCTTTAACAAGCAACTTTAATTGGACAACTTAGGACCCCTTGATTCCATCCAAAAATTTAGAATTTAGAAATTCAAGCCAGAATCGTTGCAAGGAATTCAGAAAAGAAATTGTCAGAATTCATACATTTCTTCAAAAACATTTCACATACAAAAAAATTAAAAAGGAAAAGAATCTCAATGAAATCTCGAAGATATAGAAACTTAATATTCTAAGAAAGCTTAAAGCACAATTTTTCAACCAGTTGAATAACACCAGTGCTGCCTTGAAATGCTATAGAGAATTTCTGCTTAAGGCAACAGTAGACTGTATAGCTTACCTTATGAATACAGAATAGTCAGAGAAAATTTCTAAGTAACTGATATATTTGCATGATTTCAATGTCTAAGGCTATCTAATATATTTATTTTGTAGTGATATAGAAAATATTCCTCCTATATGATTCTTTAGTTCCATCTAAGTGTGCATGTAGACTGAAAAATTCATATTGTTTCTATTCATTCCCATAACATGCCATAGAAATTAGTTTTTGCCATAACTTGTATATGATGTCATCTTGCTGGATTTGTTCAGTTAAATATGATCACTTAATAGCCACATGCATCTCTGTAGGGCGATACTGCAAATTGTTTGCTGTATTCAAGATTTGTTTGGTGGCAAAATAATAAGGTTCATTCACTCAAGACTGAGTATTTTTTATATTAATTTGTTCTCCTCTGATCTGACCACAAGATGCTTTTATTCTACCTAAAATCCAAACCAGATCTTTTTCTGCAATTTGTTTTTAATATTCCTCTTAGTGTTTGATGTAGCAATTGCATCATCCACTAATAAAGTCTCCTATATAAAAACACACACATACATCATTATTTCTTTCATGATTTTAAGAAGAGTGACTTACCCTGGAGTAATGAGGTAAATTGTACTGGCATTACAAAGACCCTTTTTTACTTCAGTTAAAACTAATGATCTAAACCGCAGAGCTGATAAAAACCTGGACCATCTGTTTCCTGTTAAAGCAACCTTGATATCAACACTTTCATGTTGCACAGTCTCTACTAAATTCTTTGATTGGCAGTCTGGATAATAATAACTTACACCACTACAGGAAAAACACTGTTTTATAACCCATTTATGTTCCCATTTTACCTACTTGTACTGATATCATCTGAGTAACTATCATAAAACTTTTATAACAGATAGATTAAATGCAAAGTTGGCTTCTAGTGGTGGATCACACCTTCTCTCTTCTGGTCAAAGTGACTAGAACTTACTGCAGGATTGACGTGTCATTCAAATAGCACTGCAGTTTAGCCTGAGTTTCATTTTTGGGATAAGAGACAGACAAACCTACACGGAAAAGAAAAGTTTCTTATTTAGGATTTGATACTGCCAGTTAGTCTGCAAGTGTCCCTTTTTTTTTTTCTTTCCCCTTCTCTTCTACCATTTGCAGTAGAATTGTGTGCAAGAGTATCATTTGACAAGGTAAAGAAGGGACAGGATGACTTCTATATATTTCTGTAAGAATAAGGATGAATCAAGCCCAAAAATATAATTCATTTCTACTTTAGAACTTTTCTTCTCATATATTTTTACAGAGTCATGTGTATTTATAACCATACTAGCTAGAAATGCAACTTGATTTTCCAGTTCTAGTTAGAAAATAAATCTATGTTCTAACTCTCCTGCCATGGGCAGGGACACCTTCCACTATAACAGGTTGCTCAAAGCCCCATACCAATCTGGCCTTTAAGGTCCCTTCCAATTTAAACTATTCTCAGATTCCACCACGGATATTTTAAATACATTTTAAATATATTGTGTTAAACTAAGTTAAATTAATTTGTAGCTGACACTATTAAATATTCCAACTACAAAACAAAGAGGTGATGTAGCAAATCACACTTGAATAAAGTAATTGTTTCTATAATCAAATGAACAGTTCTGTAGATGGAAGGGAGAGTACATGATGTTGCTTGTCTTGATTTTAACAAAGCTTTTAGATCTTAGTAGCCAAAAAAGTATCTGTGGACTGGATTAGTGAACTGTAAAATTAGTGGAAAATTGGCCAAACTATCAGTACCATCAGAACAGTTAAGAGGGAAACTTAGAGAAGCAACACTGAGAAGCAATCTCACATGACTAAGCAGCATATCCAATGGGCATTAAAATCAATCAATCCCAAACTTTTTGTCTAGTAGCCATCACACTGCAAATGTGAAAATCTAATATTCTGCTATTCTTCACACAGAATGATGTGTCAGTAATAAACTGGACCCTCTGAACAGTATGAGGAGATTTTGCACTTGCTCTTTCATTAGATATAGAGTGTGCTAATGTACTTGCAGAGTTGTGGAGGGAGGCTGTTAATTTGGACATTATAATCAAGCCTTCTATGTTAGTAGTTTAAATCTATGTAAATAAGTGAATATATGAATATATATAAAGTAGTGGCATACACTTCTGAAAGTAAAATATAAATGAAAATTGTCACTGACAAAAAAAACCCCACCTTTTTCAAACATACAGCAAATAAAAATAATACTTGAATTTTACTTGGTATAATAGAGGCCAACTTACATAGTTGAATTTTACATCCTGCTAGAGTTTGATTAATATTCTTGAGCACTTTGTGAATGTTCAGAAAAATTAATCAATAGATCATCAAGGATGTTGACGGAAGAAGTGTGTAAAGAGCTCACAGAGAGGTTCATAAACTTGAAAAATTTCAATGGCCTGCAAATGACAGCAAATACTTCCTAGTTTTTAAATGTAATCCTTTCTTTCATATCATGGTTTAAATGTAAGCAGAGAGAGGGTTAACCACAGTAAAAAACCCCAAATATATCAAATACACATCATATAATCACTTAGCAAATAACACTTAATATTCTTGAATCAGCTGCTGTTTAGGCACAGCATAACACTCTAATTGCAAATTCTTTCCACTTAAATAAGATGTTAATTTTTTGGGATTTTAGGGGTACAGTTTTCAATGCATCACGGTAAACATATCTAAGTGGATATGGACATGGTCTGTCAAAATGTCAAAATGCACTGAAAATGTTCTTTTTGAAAAGAACAGATGTTTCTGTTTCAAAAGTAACAATCACGCACCATTGCCATAGAAAGGGCCGTACTACTTTTCTGAAAGACACTACTTTACTGTGCCTTGTGCATCACTATTTATGACTATTTATGACTATTTATTTAATTGGAAGTAAATCACCAACATTATTAGGTAATTGCTGCATAAATTGCATATGCTGAAAAACTGTTACAGCAAAATCATTAAAAATATGAAACTCTCGAATCTTAAGGTATCCTCTTTCCTTATATTAAGTAATTCAAAAATTGTAGGATCAAATCATATCATCCTTTTTACTGTTTACTGAAGTTGACAATGGACATAAAAAATTTCTATTAAAACATTTAGGTTAAAGTCCCTTCTTTTACATCTTCCAACATAATTTAAATTTAGAACTTAGTTATGGTACTGAATTCTAATATTATAAAAGCTGAAAGATTTGAGGGAAGACATTGGAGTAAATTAGAGATATCACAGAAAGTTTTAGCATCTGTTCATTAATTCAGTGTAGATTTTTGTAGAGTTTACGGAAAGCATAAGAGAACAGTTCCATAAGTCTACATGAAGGTAACATTGGACCACTCAAAGAAATACATCCTATTACAACCATGTATAAAGAAATCAGTAATCTGTTATTCAATATTACAAATGTCTGTGGGGAAAAATTTCTTTTGCCATAGGGAAATTCAATGCTTCAGCAAAAATTCTAAAACCAATAAATTTCAGCCAATAATATAGCATTGAATTCCTTTTTTGCTTCTGAAGAAATTTTCTGATTGTGTTCTGTCTCCATCAATTATTGACTGAAAAATGCATATTCCATTGCTTTGCACAGAATACATTTCTTATACTACTGAACTTGTACAAACTTTTGAATACAAGCACGTCCTTTTATACAAAGTTACAGATCCCACTTCAGAGATTCCATTTCAGGGTAGTGCCAAACTAAAGCAACACCTCTGAAGAGAGACACAGATCCACCCCATTTGTTCGCCCTGCAGTCTCAGAATTCCTTGCTGTTCCTAGGGATACAGAGCACTCAATCTCTTCATAAAGGGTTAATCTCAAGTGCATCACTAGGCCTGGGTGGATAGAAGGATTCAGATAGAGCAGAATGAAGAGACTTCTTTATCCTATGTTCCATGAGACAGACTACTGCTTCTTCTGAAGCAGAATTGTTGTCCCAAAACAGTTTTCAGAGTTGCAAATAAGCATTCTAATGTCACAAAATAGCCTGGGAAAAAAAAGGAAACCACAGTGTAGTAAGATGGCAGCTTTGAAACCTTACTCCTAGTAGAGAACAGTAAGCTATTTGTGTTTTCCCTCTTTGCTGTAAAGCTTCTATAAAGTTTACAATATCTGAAAAAATTTTAAAAATATATGTCCAGTACAGAAAGGCATAAATTGCCCACCATAGTGACTGCAATTGCCACTGACTATAATCAGTGGGAATTTTTGTGTGATAGCCATGGACAAACCCTGTCATTTATTCACAATTACGTATTTTCAGTTAAATCAGGGAGCACAAAGCACCTATCAAGGTGTCGGTCAGACTCTACCAAATCAAATGGCAAACAGTGGAAGAGGAATGCATGAGACCTGGGAGACACTTGTAGCAGCCAGCCTGGGCAACAGTGGCTGCATGCAGCACTGACTCACAAGGCTCAAGATGTGGGCTCACAAAATGAAATCTGCAGCAGCAGTTGCTGTTCTTCCTGTTTTCTCTCCCAGACCTTTACCACTGGGAAAATGAACAGAGGAGAGTTAAAAAAAAAAAAGAGAAAACTTAATACGCAAAAAAAAAAAAAAGAAAATAGTTAAATTTCCTGATAGCTGATTCTGCACCCCAAAGAAAAAAACAAAACAAAATAAAACCCACCAAACAAGCAAAACAAAAACAAAACAAAACAAAACAAAACAAAACAAACAAGGAACAAAATATTAACATCAGAACTACAGCTAGTCTACTGTGCTGAAGGAACGGGAATGTGTAGTGGAAGAAAGGAGAGAATATGTGAAAAGGGCTGCTTAAGATTTCCTGTCCTGGCACCAGGCTACAATGCAGAAGCTACATCTTTTTAATAAAATCAAGGGAACAGAGGTTTACAAATGTCTAAGAAGTTATGACTCCACCAGCTTCAGACTGCAATCCTGAGAGAAGAGTGACCTGATAAAACAGTCCATGACAGCAGAAAGGCAGTTCTTTCCCCCATCCCAACTGCAAGTGCTATCCAGATATTATGACAAGCACAATGGACTCATTACAGTGGTAAGAGAATGTGAGAGAAGAGCTGAACTGGTTGGGTTTTTTTCAGGGCTGTGTTCATATACTCAAGCAAACACTCTAGGAGTAAATAATTTTGATCAGTGCAGTCTCTTCACCTATATACCAGTTCAAAAGCATTTAAGTCTGGATATGCCTTCCCAGGAAACAGAGAAAGTATTTTAGCTTTGCCAGTAGTTTGTTACTGTGAAAGAAATGTTGGTTTGGGTTTTAAGATGTATTTGGGGGACAGTGGGGTTTTTTTGAGTGCCTACTGCTATTCGCAGCTTATGAACTGAGAGCCACGGCCACTACCAGAATAGACTATATATAGACAACTCACAAACAGCAAGTAAAAATTGTAAGCAATACTACATTAATAATATCTCATTAAAAAAACCACCAAAATCAGAGATCATTTCAAATCTGAGAATTCACTATAGTAAGCCTCTCTGTCCATGAAACTCAATAATGAAAAATTCTCACAAAGAAAATTGTGAAATGGAATTATATGTTCCATTGATGTGATCCCAAGTACACTCCATTAACTCAGATACTTTTTTTGTCATTATTCAGGTAACTGCAAAATTTTCAAGTGATAAACTTTTCCAATGAAAATACCAATTTGTAAGATTACTACAAAATACATTAGAAATGTGCTGACTTCTAATTTAGAATGATTTCTTCAGAAGTACTGGAATGCATGATCAAACACTTTAAAGCGGCTGTATTACCTCCTTTGAACTTTGTCTCCTACATCTCATAATTGTAGTTTCAGTGCCAGACTACTGGATAGCTCTTAAAAATGATGACAGGTTTATTTTTGTTTCAGTGGGAAAGAAGAAAAGTTTATAAAATCGCAAAATATTTTACTCCGTTCTCCTCATTTACTGAAATTGCTTTTTTTTCTAGATATTTTCAGTATTTCAAAGGAAGTTGCATATTGTATTTCACATATATTTCCCTGCTTTTAATCACTTCAGTGCACTGATTCTATGTCTACATGGAAAACGGTTTCCATAGCAGCAGAGATGTGCCCATGACTTGGTGAAATTTCTATTCAATATGATTATGTAATGGATCTTTATTCCTGCATTCCTTGCTGACACCTTCCAAATGCTCTTCTAGTCTTCTGACAACCTCAGCTTTCTATTCTTTTACTGTAATCTCATTACTCTTTGTTTTTACTTGCTTTAAACTTAATGCCTGCTAAATGAAGTTGGATAGACTTGGCCCTGAGGAATCGGAAAAGAACATGTCAAGTTACAGTACAGTGTGAAAAACAATACACACAAATAGAAAAATATAAAATCAAAAAATGATTTGATTGAATTATTTTTCATATAATAAGTCTGGTAATTAAATAACTTTTGTTTATGTGACGCAATATAAGGCTAAGTTTTTCATCTAGTGAGACAGAGTAGCAATGGCACAGGGGAACTTCTGTGGCCAACGTGATTTGAAATCCAAATAAAAAGCATAAATCTGTTCTTATAAAATTCATGTTGCTTTTCAAAAATTTGGTTTTCCTAGATGTTACTGTAAGAAACCTCCAGAGGACACCTGGTTGGTTGTAACCTGGCAAGAACCAGGTTCACAACTATACAGGCAGCCTGAACGAGTAACTGTCCTAACTCCCAGTCACAGTTCACCTCTCTCAGCTTTACTCCCTGGCAAACTGTACTTTGTTTTTAATGGGTTATTTCAGTCATGTAGCGGTGCAAACATTCAACTATAATATTAAAATGGTGATGGACAGGAATTTCACAAGCCAGTACTGCTACGATATCTCTGATCTTGTGGCTCTCCCCGTGTTTACATTCTGATAATTTGGCAGTATCAATGAAGATTTAGAGAGATCAGGTACAAGTGTTGATCATCTTCTCACCACCTTTCATCCATGACATATGAAAAATATCAGAAGTAACTGGAAATTAGACGGAAAAGAAACAAGACAAAGTAATATCTTATTAGCCCAACTGGTATAGTTAAAGGGATAAACTCACACATTGAAACAAACTCAAACTGAAACAAAAGCAAGCCCAAATTGAATACAACTGCTTGACTAATTTAATTACATTAATTGGCTAGGTAATGTGAGAGATAAGTGTGGTTGGCACCCATGCAGAGAAGGTATTAGCAAAGGAACAACCTTTGGCAAAACAGCAAGAGAGAGAAAGCTAGTATTACCTATGGAAAATTAAGAGTCATCTGAGATGGAGATGTGAGGAAAATGATAATGTGTCATAACCCCAGTATTTTCACTGAGTTCATTCTTTTCATATTTTTTGCTGCTGCTATCTTTAGTTCCAAGACTTATTTGCTGAAGATATTTTGCAAGTTTCCATTGAGAATTAAGGAGCAGAAAAAAGGTCAGAAATAGAACAACCATTCTGAGAAAAATGTTTTCCCATTGTTCACTGAGATTTTCTGTTCTTTATTGTCCATATTAATTTATTTTGAAAAACGGAGTATCTGAGTATCTGATCTGATAAACAAAATTTCCTTTTGATAACTGTACAATGTATTTTACATTCTCTAGCACATACGTAAGAATTACACTAATTATAAAATAGATACTATATTCTCCCTGCACAATTACAATTTTTCTTATTGAAAAAATTCATTCTTTTCATTAGAAAATTAACATATATTTTGCAATATTACTTCAGCCAACTGACAGTTGAAGGACAAGGTATGTCATAATCCATAGTCTATAAAGTTAAATTAAGATTGAGCCACTGAAAGTACCTGTTCTTGTCTCACTTCAGCATTAAGAAGGTGAAGCATATAAAGAGCAGGCGTTGAGTGATTTGAATTAAGAGAAGGGGTTTTTGATTAGCAATATACACTGTTTTTGTCTTCACATGTTTGTATTGATAAGAACAGCTATTCCAAAAGAGGATGGGCTAGTAGATTTTAAAAACACAACAGTGTCTCAAATCGCCTGATTTTCAATGCCCTCAAATCCCAGACATAACCATTTGGGAAAAAAAAAAAAATTAAAATAAAAAAACCAGCTCTATGTAATGTGCTTAATATGCATCAATTTTAATGTATTAATGTATTAATGAAGTACACAGTCAAAAGTGCGAAACTACTTCAGTTAACAAGATGCTCACCTAAGATGCTGGAAATTTCACAAGAAAAAACTATAGTCCTTTTCTGAGCATGCATATTGTTCTTATTTGGATCATTGTGAAGGCGATTGAAATAACTATTGCAGACTTTAAAAAGTAACTTTACCTTTTCCAGCAAATACTTAGTGGATATCCAAAGCAGCAATACTGCATCACAATTTTTAAAAGAAGTATCATAAACTAAATCATCAGGCATGAAATTAGCCATCTATGATAAAAAATCAATACTAAACAGGAGTTTTGTGCCATTCCATTAGACTTACTGCCTTGGATTGTATACAAAATAGTAAAATTTTTGTTGTTCTATATGAATCCTTTTTATCACCTAATTAGCTTTTTTATTTATAAATCTGTCTGTAAACAAATAAACCTCTCAAACAATTAATGTTTGTCACCACATGCAGGTTTTTAACCTTTCTGAGACAGAGAGGCTGACTGAACCCTTTGCAAAAGGTAACAGTCATTTCCTAAATGCTGATGTTCCCAGCCCAGAATAAAATCTTTGTTCCACTCATGTCAGGCATTCCTATAGCTTATTTCAAGAAAATCAATCATAAAATCTCTATCAGGTCTATTCAGATTGCATCAATCTATTAATATTTTAATCTTTATTGTTTATTAAATTATACTTACACTGAAAACGCATTCAGAAGACATGTTTATTGACTCAGATGTAATATATTTTCAACAGATTATTTCTCAAAGGATCAAGAAAAACTCTATTTCTGAGTCTGAGCAGCTCAGTTAGTACGTGTTTGTTACACATCTATACATGTCAAAATCTATCTAAAGTTGTGGTAATCCACACTTTAGTGTGTTTAATTCACCTGCAGTTTCTCATAATCTCCCATAATTCTTGAGTTATATGACACTGAAATCATCATCTACTGACTAATTATTCTGTAGCAAAAGTGCATGAAAAAAAGTAGCTAGAGACAAATGTCTCTGTTAACAGCTAGATTCTAAAAAGCAGTGGGTTTGGTTAAGTAACAGTATTTAAATGTTAATCAGCATGTAGACTATTGGGACAGAGAGAACAGTTATTTAAGTTTTAAATGAAATTTGGGTCTTTATTCAGATGAATCATTATTTTTTTCCTATGGAATTAAGAAAATAAATATAGTACTTCAAGTAATAAATGTAATTCTAGCTAAATAAGAGTTTAGTTCTGTATATCCTTTCCTAAACTGTGCATTACAAGTTGCTTTGATGAAATCAATTTTCAGTAGAGAGAATAACTTTCAATAGTAGTTTCTACCCTTCAAATGAAGAAAATAAGAAAAAAAATCAGGAGTAAATTATGACAGATTATAAAATACATCTTTAACAGCTGCAAAATTCTACAACAGCTAGTGTTTTGGGCATTCTCTACTGAGCATTAGATTTTATTTAAACCCATGATCATCAGACAGTTGCTGAAAGGCAAACCACACACCTGATTTAAGCTGTCGACCTCCATGTCCACAGTCCCTGTTCACTGAAATGTCAGAAATATTTTGACCTCATACAGAATGCCAGGGGTCAGCTCACACAAGTGGCATGAAATCAGATGTGCCATATTGCTTAGCATCTGTTCCTAACTTCACACCAGTGTTTCTCTGGAAAACACAGGGCTGTCAGTGTCAATAATTCTATGCTAATCCATCAACTTTTACCTATATTTTGTTGCACCAATTATACTCCTTAGAGCTTATTTAGCGACCTATACCCAGCTAATGAGTCTCAGATCAACAGCTAGAAACTGCCAATGTAATTTGCATTGAAGAGATGGGTTTTTTCCTTTCTCTCTTTCCTTCCTTTTCTTCCTTCCTCTTCTCTCATTTTCAAGACTCAGCCTGTATTGCTCTGCCTTAGTATAAGCCTGAAACCACTTCTTCCTAAAGATCCCTCTCTCCTGGTACTGTAACTTTTATAGTATCATTATGGAGTTTAGAGACAGTTTTACTGTAAGTAATAAATATTTCTAAAAGAATTCCAACATCCAGCAATTGTGTTTATTTAATGTCACTGCCACATCACAAAAGATCATAATTGTTAGAGGCCAAAAGCATTTCTAAATTAATATAAAATTTATAGCCCTCCATTAATTGAACAAAGTAATAAAGGGACAACTAATGAGTACCTACTAGATATTTCAAGCACTTTTAGCATACTTAAATATTTCAAGATACATTTAAACCTATAAATCATGTAAAAATGAATGTGCCATGTACTTTGTGCTTCTCTGCTAATACATACATGCTCCATCTGTAGTGGCACTGTTAAAACTCACACCTGCATAAATAACACCTTGCTGGTATTGCTAAATACGCTAGAATTTATCTTCCAGTTATTTGAAAGGTAATCATAATTTTTAAGAACAGATTTATAGTTCCTCTAGCAAAGATTTTCAGAGAAAATAAACCAAGTGCCTATTTCCACTGAAAGGTAATAAAATATATTCAGTATAGTTCCACATGAATAAAATGCCAGAATCACACTCTAAGAACCTAGTTTTAGGTATATTTCAGAGTCCACCTTTGTCCTTGTAAAATGTTCATACTCCTTCACACTTACAAAAAATGAGTACTGTTGTTGGTTATGTCCTGATTTTCATGTCTTTTTTTGCTCTTTTCTTTCTTTTTTCTGTTGTTTCCTCTAACCACAATTTTTTCTTGACTTTCATTTCCTTTTCCTTTCCTTTCCAAAACTATATATTAAAAAAAGCTGGTTTCCATAATTAAGCTGATTACTATCAGAAAAGCTTTTCTTAATAGCAATGTTTATTTAAAGATACTGTATTACTAGCAAGTATGACAAAATCCAGGAAATGAAAGAAAAATTAGGTACTTGCACCAATTATCCGGGTGGAGTCACACAGGAGCAGAGTGAGGGGGGGAGAATCACCTCCCTCAACTTGCTGGCCTCATTTCTTTTCATGCAGCTCAGGACACAGCTGGCTCTCTGAGCTGCATCCTGATGGGTCATGTCAAACTTCTCATCCACCGGAATCCCCACACTTCTCAGGGCTGCTCTCATTCAAGTCAGTTTTCCAACAACTTTAATTTAGAAGTAATAAATCATTAATATTCACAGCTAGGCAACTGCAAAGAGTGCTAAAACTCAAACTCTGATTTTCAGAGTCCTTGTCCAATGATTTATTTAGAAGACTAGAATACTTCTTTGCAATGTATCATATCTACTAGTGCTGTCACCGTTTTAATTTTAGTGATCTAAAAATTATGTATTGTTTTTCATTTCTAAAACTTATTACTGCCTGCAGCTAATACATCTATTAGCTAAGAAACCTCTTTTACATGAAACATAAATGGCTTTTTTCTTTTTTTTTCAAATTTTCCATTTCATAATCCTTTTTTGATCTTGTAATTTTACGGTATTTGATTAGGCCTTTCTTCTGCCTCCTATTTCTTCTTCCCTTGCCTATACATCCTTTCCTGTACACCCTTAAGCTTTCACTTTCCAGCATGAGGAAATTCAAATATATACAAGCAATTCTGAAGTATAGCCATATGAATAATTCCACTCACAGAAAATTAGAGTAGTTAAAGCATTTTATTTCTTGGAGTTTCTGTCCTTATGCTCATCACTGCAATATGACTATGTTAAAGTTACATGCAAGTAGTATCAGTTACATGGTGATAACCACATGGGGTTATTTGATAACCACGAGTGATAGTGATGAAGACAATGGACTGGGAAAGAAAAGGAACAGAGTTAACACCTGGTCCAGAGGAGAGGCACCAAGCTGATCAGAGGGAGGAAACACCTCTCTTACGAGGAAAGGCTGAGAGAATTGTTCAGCCTGGAAAAGAGAAGGCTTCAGGATGACTTAATTGTGTCCTTCCAGTATCTGAACAGAACTTATAGGAAAGATGGAGACTATTTACAAGAGTACATAGTGAAAGAACAAAGGGAAATGGGTTCAAATTGAAGGAGAGTAGGTTTAGATTAGATACTAGGGAAAAACTTTATTGTGAGGGTTGTGAGGCACTGGAACAGGTTGCCCAGAGAAGCTGTGAATGCCTCATCCCTGTTCAAGGCCGGGTCAGATGGCACTTTGAGCAACCTGATCTAGTTGAATGTGCCCATGGCAGTGGGGCTGGAACTAGATGATTGAGGTCCCCTTCCAACACAAACCATTCTATGATGATTCTATGATTCACCTATAAAAGTGAAAAAAAGGAAACATAGGGGTTTTTTATCATGCCATTACCTGAAGATTCATAATTTTTTTTTCTGATTTGTGTACTTTTAAGAATTTGATAGACTTCAGAAGTCTGCTTTTATATTGGAATATAGATTTTTTTTGCTTTCCATGGAAATCTAATGAAAAACAGGAGAATGTTGGAGCACTCAATATAAAGACCATTTTTGTCAAATAACAAAAAAGGTCTTACTGAAAATATGCAAGGCTTTTCTGCTTTCACTTTACATTAAATTTAAATTGGAAAGGTTGTTTTGTCTCTTACACTGAGTGTTTTTTAGTTTTAGGTAGTTTTGGAAAATTACCACCTTGATATCTGTAATACTGCCACCATACCTCTAACCTGCTCTCTGTCGATCAGAGATTACGGCATTTTTAATTTCCTGCAGCTGATAGTCAAATAAAAACTGCCATTCTATTAAAAAATTATTGGAGATGTGCCTTTCTTCAAATATGGTTAGTTTCAAAATTAACTATGGAAAATATTCTAGCATTCTGTGATGATACTCCATTTTAAAGAGATTAATCATCTCCAATCACATGGGCAAAGTCAGTTAAAACACTCATTATATGATCTTCCTGTAGCTAGATCCTAAAGTATATTCAAATCTGAATATATGGACAAGCTTCTGGGTATCCTTGCTTGGACAATGACTTGATCAAGGTCAGAGGGCAAACAACAGATGAATAGTAAAATGCAGCCAGCACAAGAAAGGCTGTCTGTGATTCGCATGGGTACCTGTGCACAGGTGTATGTTTCATACACACACGTGGAAACACAAGGGCTTGCATGCATACACCAGAAGGGAACAGACCTCTAGCAAATTCTACAAAGATGGAGATAGCTGAAACATGCTTTTTCTCCTCTAAATTGTTGTCATAAACAGCAATTATGAAATTTTTTAAAAGTAAATCTACATGATCTCAGCTATAGTGGCCTCTTCCTTGTAGATTTTGCAGAGGGACAGAGAGAGATATCTGAGAACAAGCACAGAAATTGCTCTAGGTATATAGATTATTTTTTTAGTAATTTGAAGTGAGTTTCATCCATTCTATTAAACTGAAAAAGGTATTTATAAAATAACATCTACAACATTTTGCTTGACAAATTAATACAAGTGTAACACTGCCTTGCCTAAGGTATTATCTGAAGCCAAGGGCAAAAACTGAAATAACTGATCAATGTTTTCTATTCAAGACATTCTGATGGTGTTTTCCTCAGAATTTATACAACCAATCAAAACATAGCTAAATTTGTAAATGTGATGCAAAAAAAAACCTCTTTAAAATTCGAACTTAGAAAATATCCTAAATATATTCCTAAACTGTTATTCCAATAGCTTGCATAGTTCTTTTTACCATCTCTTCAGAATTTATCTTAAACTGTTCACAAAATTATATGAAAGTAGACATTGCTTGGAAATAGTTTAGTAAAATAAATCACACTTTTATGACAGAGAGCAGTAATTTACAGATCCAAATCCAGAATTTAGTTTGACAAGATACCAGTCTAGTTTTGTTCTGCTGTGCTACAGCACTGCTATTCAGCCTATCCTTTTATTTCCTTACCCATCTATAGGAGGAAGTAAAGATCTTAAATAATTTCTAATTTCCTGGGATTAAGACTAAACGACGTAAATCTATTGACTAAATGTGATCCTTAAATTCCTAGTTTGACTGCACACTGTGATGCATTGAAATACACAATACAAACCACTGGTTTATCAACACAACATATAAACTGAGAATCATGTCCTCAGCCCTGCTTTCATGAAATTGTAAGAATGGCCATTCTGGGTGAGACCAAAAGTCAAGCCCAATATCTCACTTCCAACAGCATCAGACACACAAATACTAAAATAGGATATTCAGATATAGGAATTTTTTATTATTATTTTTGGTACATTTTCTTTCCATGTATTTACCCATTCAATTCCCAAACATCCATCAATTTTTTAACATCCACATCATGTGGTGAAGTTCTCCACAGATTAACTACAGATGATGCTGTCAGAGTAACACTTTCCCCCAACTTTTCACAACTCCTCTCCCTCCAAGTGGCAACCCACCATAGAATGTTCCTTCTGTGGCCTGAACAGCTGTCTCTTCTCTCTAGCTCATGTTCAGCCGCCTTCCCCACCATATGGACACCTTTTCCTAACAGCTTTATTTTCCTGGACTTGCCCTGGAATTGGTACTTCTAATTGTCACTAAATGAAAAAGAAGGTGAAAGACTTGGCTGCCTCACATACACCTCTAATGTACAATTACTCATCTTCCCTATCCTGCCCAGTCACAGAAATTCTTTGTTTGCATACTTTACTGCTCCACCTTTGTGAGAATCAATACTTTCAGCATCCTGCTTTGAAGTTTTAGAGCCTGCATGAGCATCCTGCTCTTCAACCCCCTTTATAGCAGAGTATTTATTTATTTAGGAGTTATTTTCCAGAGTCTACCCAGCATACTATGCATATGTACAACACACAAAAATACTGTGCTCAATAAGGAAATATTTCACTTAGAATGGATCCAGAGGGTGTCTTACAACACCAACAGGCATAAAACTGTGCAGGATGGTATTTTTCAAATAACATACATGCTGTCAAGGTTGACTTCCAATTACTTTTGAAAACCCAGCCATTAACTGCTAACCTGACACTTGAATCTTTTAGATTGCATGTATAAAAATAATACCAAGTGTTAAAGCATACAAAAATACCACACAGAAATGTGAAAAAGTTTATAAATATTTCTAATCACATTCAACAGAGTACATTACCAGGCAGTGAGAGGTTTTGATGCCCAGTAAACTGCAAAGTTGTCAAGTAGGATTTTGGAAAAGTTCTCTGTATTACAGAAAGATTACTTGATGTAAAATAATTATTTAGGAATATCTTTTTGTGTGTGTCTAAGTTTATACACTGTGAGCTTACTGAATATCCAGTAATACTCTATTAATAAATTTCAGTTAACTAGAAAAGAATATTGTGACATACTTATATGACTGGACTAGTTAGATGGACTCTTGAGATTTTCTGTCAACAAATAGTAGTAGTCTGCAGAATATTTCAGCTGAGCTTATACTTTTGAGAAACTGTGATTGTCCAGTTTGTATTGTCCAGATTGTCCAGATTGTACAGTATCCTACTGTAGAATCTATACTTATTTTCATTTTGATTGAAGCAGTGGTTTAAATATGTTCAGAAATTTTAAGAATGTTTAAGAATTATCAGGTGTTTTATTGTAGTTTGACTTTACATGTGACTCAGGTTTCACCTGAACCTTAGGATATCTGAAGCAGTTTTATTCACACACACCATGAATACAAAATCCATTCATGTTTCCCTTCAGACTACAGAAATTATTTTTTTTATTTGTACAGTAATAAATGCCTTTATCTGCCATGGAATTTTATTTTCTTGAAAGTAAATGCTTTGTTAACCTTCAGTGAGCTCCAGGTTACAGCTTTATTAAATCTTAAAACAGAAGTATAACAGTCCTTTGACAGTTAGACGAAAGCCCAGATAACAATTCATAACAGGATATTTATTTTTCCACAGTTCATATTAAGAACTGCAGCCCAGAACTCTCCTGCTTAATATCAAAATTGACGTGAGAGTTTATAGCAAGCATATTCCCCCAAAGTTTTATATCTGACAGAGATTTTGTGTTGCCATACTCTTTGCCCTTTTTTCCTGTCTGACAGGTCCTGCTTAGGTACCTCAAAGGGTTTAATTTAAACCACTTTGCAAATCATTTATGAAATTTAAAAGTAAGAGCAAGATAACGTAGAATTAAGATTAAAAATCAATCCTCTCCCTTTATAGTTAGCATTTTATCATTGAAGAACCAAAAAACCATTAAAACCATCAAGAAATTCAAATGTAAATAGTTTACAACCCTCTTGAGAAAAAATAAGTTTGGATGTTTATACACACAAACTTATATCAATCAGTCCGGAGAACAAATCCACAGCCAAATTTCTTTCTATTATTAATTGTTTGCATCATACATTTTTATTTTAAATTTACTACTACAAAAAATGAACATTTTTAAATAGTGATTATCATCTTTTGGTAAGTAAATAAAAATGTTAGAGTATGTGACAAAAACTATTTAAAATAAGTGTCTTTCAGATTACTTGTTCATCCAATAAAGCTAACATAGATATTTGTCTCCTCTGTTACTTCTCTGTAGCATGACCAGACCCAGGAAGATGGCTTATACAAGTTGTATATTCCTGAACACAATGAAGGAAATGAGAAAGAGCTCCATCTCTAAAAGATGTCATAGAAAAAATATTTGAAGATGACCAAGTATATATTTTTTGTTTCTATCTATCTTTCTGTCTTTCATCTACCTTTAGTATTAAAATATCATCTCAACTGAGCAGAGTAGGATAGCAATTTTGAATTTCATTCTATAAAAAGGATTGCTTTTCATTTTTTGATTTGTGCCATCCCAGTATATGAGAAGAAAGATGTGTTAGTGTTAAAATTTGAACTAGTTAATATGTATTAATTCCTATTGTATTTTTATCAAAATTATTTCAATTCTTGTTTTTTGTTGATGTAGACAGAAATCTGTTACCCTCTTGCACATCCTTGCTGTTATAAACCTGAGCCTTGAAGATAATATGAAAAGTAAACACAGTAATTAGAAATTTCTCTTTGGGAAAACATTTCTTGATGTTGCTCTACCGTATAAACAGATGTCAATGAGGTGACAGGAAAGGAAGATCTAATTAAAACAGTTGTATAGATTGTGATTTTGCATCAAAAAAATGCACATTTCATGATTAGAGACATAAAAATATGTATCTGAGGTTTTTTGGGGTTTCATATGCAATAAGTTCAAAACTCTTAAGATCCTGCACAAGGCTGTGCACAGTATCTTGTACTTAACTGAATGTCCCAGTAAAATGGTGAGGACTACGTTATTGTCTGATGGACACTGGTGTGACAGACAGGGTATGCACCATGATGCCTGAATAACAAATCACTGGACAAGCTCCGATGGACCAGGCTTTCCCAGAAAAGGCAGCCAAATTTATATTACAATTAAGAGGTTTAGGACTGTGTATTAACTTTTTGTGGTATTCCACTACTCCTACATTGCCTCTGGCAATATCATTTATAATCTGCTTTTACTGTATTATTAGTTTTTTATTCCTTGATTGTACCTAGCAGTATAGTAAAATATGTTTCTCAGGCATAAATAAGATACCCTCATCAGTGTTGCATCTTTTGGATAAAAGTCTTGAAAATTTTACTCCTCATTTGCTGCAGGACAGACAAACATCTTATACACATTTTTTATTAAAAAAATATGTCCTTGCTTCTGCATCAGTGAAACATTTGATTCATCATTTAATCCTGTCTGGGATTCCAACCACATATTTAATATCCTGACTTATAAGAAATAAGAGGAAATACTCTGCCGTGTAAGACATTTATCACTACATATTCTATCTTACCTTCCTGTTCCTTTTTTTTTTATAGTTCCTAAATGTGCTAGGTCTAATTTAGGCTAGATTTACATAAGTACATTCTGCTCCTGTACACAGACTTGTATTTATTTCAAGATGAAAGATTCATACAAATAAAAAGCAGGATTCCAAGTAGAGAATGTAATTTTTTATTGCACTCTATACTCAGATAAGTCATCCCAATAATAGAAAGGAAATAAGAATCACACATTTCATTATTCATACAGACTGTTGGTACTTTTAAGTAACTAAAGTTTGTTCAAGTGGTTTGATACATCTCTAATCACTGCTAAATAAACTTACAAAATATTACTGCTTAGCCTGAACTATAAAATTAACTCAGACTGATTTAGTCACTCTACTTGAGACAAACATGCTGATGCATTAGCCTTCTTTTCTTTCCATGACTTTCTGCTGATTATTTTCATGAACCTTAGTATACAAAATTAATTTTTTCCTTCTTCTTCCCCCTCATTAAAAATGACTGCACATCAAAAACGTTCTTCAAATATCTGATATTCAAGCTATGCACTTGGACAAATATAAGTGTCAGAACTATCTTACTTGATAAACCCTTAAGAATTCAAAATTATATTATATAATATTCTCTTGAAAATAATTTTCTACAAACACTAATGTCGTGCTAGAATACATTTGGAAAGAAAACAGAGAGCCTATAACGGAAATAAAGTTAATTCCATTTTTATGAAAGCAAATATTTGAAAAAAAATTCAGAGATAGTTGTTCCAGCCTATTTACACAGTGAATGATTAAGAATAAGCTATCTAGTAAACACTGTTCACTCAGCTTAAACACATGATTATTTCATAGAAGGTAAACATCCGCAAAATGAACATATATATATATATACAGACATACGTATTTATATGGACACTTTCGTCTAGCCTATCACATGAATTTAAGCTGGTTTTGCCCTCCTCTGTATATTCCATAGCCATGGTCTGTGTCTCTTTTTGAATGTTAAGACCCTTCTAAGAGGTTGCACCAGTCATGGTTTAATGCACAATCAGAATCACTCCAGTGAGTGGTAGAAGATGTAGCCATCCACATTTTGAAACATGGGGCAAGCTGCCTTTGAAATGCTAACCAGCTCACATGGCATAAAGGTACAAGTTCTATCTGTGTCCCTTAAGCTGATTCTAAGTCAGTCCCGACACTTAATGACACAAATCTAAAGCAATGAGACAAATAAGCAAGAAGTGACCTTGGACAGGGAAATGCCTCTTTATGTTCTCAGTGCATGTCTACAAAGAAAACATCTTTTATAGCCAGTTTTCCCTAAGAAGTAAAGTCCTGGATACTACAGTGCATTTTTCCAAGGCCACTGTAAGGTCAGGTTGAAAGTGCTTAAATAATTGTGTAAATAAATTGATTTTTTCTACAGTTAATTAAATCACAATTTTACAAGACTGTAGAGGGTGCAACATATTTATTTCCTTTTTCTATTGGGAGCTTTACTGGTACTCTGCCATTAAATCTGAATGACCAAACAAATATAAAAATGAAAAATTAATTTTATCCCATTCTTTATTCATCAGAGATCATTTGTAAAAACAAACCCCAAAATGTACAGGTGTATGCCTCAGAAATAAAATAAATAATTTAAGATCTGCATCCAGCCACACAGAATCAATAATGTAACCTGCACACTAAAGCAAGGGAGTTAATGTTTGCTGAGAAGTGCTATTAAATAGGTTTTAAAGATACCTTCTTACTTTTACCAAAGGATATCTTTCCAGGAGATGCCCAGTACTATAAAATACCTAACCAAATATGATTAACAGTGGCTTGAATGTTCATGCAAGCTGTTGCCTTATGCATCACAAACTTGACATCAGATTAGTCACCTTTCCACTTTGACACAACAGATTTTATATTAATTACTGTACAGTCAAGTAAACCTACACCATACTTGCACTGACACTGATTTTTTTCCTCCCCACAAGAGCTAGGAAAGGTGGTACACAATACAGGAGGTACATATACAAGATGAGATAAAAAAGGGATTTAGAGGAATGGTTCTAGAAATACTTAAAATGAGTTTTTCATTGTGCTCAGGACAGCAAATATGTGAAATGCTCAAAAGAGAGTATAAATAAGAATAAATCACCTCATTCCTACCTACTGCACTGAAAATGAAAGAGGACACAGGTTTTACAAAATACCCTCCAGCTCTATAAAGCTGAGTTTTTATATGACGGTTAAAAAATGGGATTAAGTCCAAGTAAAATTAACTCATAGCAAGATTAATTTGCTGATATTCTATAAGTAAGTTTTTGAATTATTCATGGAGCTGACAGGTTAATTCAAGAAGCTGAAATTTCTGACTTCCAGTGCACCATAAGGATATGAGAACATAGTCAGTTATATAAATAAGATTTTGTACATACATGTATACACGTGCATGTGCACACATCTGGTTTCTAATACTCATTTTAGCTGGCTGAAGATTTTCTAAATATTTTTTCAAATCATTTCTAAGTCAAATTTTCAAAACAAATATAAATCTGTGCTGAAAATATTCCTGAGGAATACTCAGCTACTTCACTGGAATTTTAAATAAAATTTGTTGCAAGGTTGATATGTAACGTTTGATATTAAGAAATAGTAACGACAGATCTATTAAAAAGAAATATCAAAAATCAGAAGGACTAATAACCTATGGGCAAAACACTTATCTGGAACATGATCTGCATTGGAGACAATTTGAACCTTGGTCTCTCATAGCTTGACTAGGTCTCTTAATCATTAAAAATCAATAATATTTCCTGCTCTGGACTGGAACTTTGTCTCCACAAAAAACAAACAAAAAAGAAACAAGAGCTTTCTTGCATTCATCCCAAAACAGATCATGTTCTTGAAAGCTAAAATACTGATGGATCTAGAGAAATAGTTTTCTACCTAGTTAATAGATAAAAAGTTTTAAAAATGAGATATTTTACAGTTTTAAATAAATTATTGACATAAAATTATTGCCATTGAAGTAAATTAACTCTGCAGATGTGACAGAATATATTTATTAAATATTTATCAACTGCTGCTATTCATATTTATTCAAAATCTAATAACAAACTGCTGCCTTTGTAAAATGAAGGAAATTTTCTATTTGCTGAACAACAAAATTGTTTTTGAGATAAGTACAACAATTACAGAACTTCATAAATTTGAAATGCCAACCTGCTACAAATTGGACATGTCTCAAAGATTATCTAAGAAATGGGAAAGATCCTTGCCTTAGTTCTAATTGAAATTGTATTAGTTGTTATGGGAAAACACTATCTTCATCCCATAGATCAGCAGAACCAGTTGAACTGATAAGCAAATATTGTTTTGACCATCAAATAAAGACATGTGGGCGGCCAAAGAATCTTAGAAACCTAACTGTTCATATCACTGTCATGCTTGTTAAGAAACGGATAATGACAATTACAGTATAGTTTCACAAATAAATTTCATTTTTCTTCAGTGTACCAATACAGTTTGGTCTATGTCTAGATTAAAACATTGAACACAGCTGCTTTACTTCTGTACCACTAAAACTTTAAGTATCAAATTATAAATTTAATGGAGAAATTGTACTTTTAAATAAATTATGAGTGTTGTCTCCATATTGGATATTAAGATCAGAGATATGTGTGTGTGTCCCAACACAGAAAGTTAAATATTTGAAAGATTTCCACGTTCTTGCTCATCAACCAAAACCCAGGACAATATATTGTGTTTATTGGTCTCTGTAAGTAATTTTAATATAATATTATATTTCAGATTTAGATTTTTGCAGATCTGAGAGTTTCCAATTGTAAAAAAATTGAAACTTGTAAAGGAACATAGGGATAATTTGTAATGATGCAAACAGGGAGGAATTACTGGTTGCATATTTCTGCTTTATTATATATGCTGTCACATAACGAAGAAATCATATTTACTTGGCCTGTGTATATTCAGGCAGACATCCCATCTGCAAACTACCTGCTGTGCATACAACGTGAATCCAGAGCTAGGCAGCCTGCAACGAGAGTAGGCTCAGCTGGGGGCATGAAGCACATGCGTTCTAGCCAGGAAATTCGAGCTGCTCTTTACACGCTGCTTATGTCCAAAACGAAAGCGCTGTTCAAATTCCCTGGAGAAATAACTGTCCCTACCCAGATGATAAGTTGTCTGGTTCCTGATCTTAAAAGTAATTCCCATGGCAGTGCTGGCGAGAGGAGTTTAACATGGATCAATACAGACAACATTGTGTCATGACAGCAGTCAAAACTGACTGCAACACTGCAAGTGACTACAGCACGAGAAAACATCTGAAATAGGTGGCTGCGTTCTTACAGGGGGTCACAAAATGTCTTTTCATATACGGATTCCTAGGGGTAATCAGAATATGAAGACACACAAAACCAGACGTACAACCAAAACCAGTAAAATAACCTGGTGCTATGTGGCTGTCACAGGGCACAAAAAGAGCTCTAAGAATTAAAGGGGTTCACATGAGCATTTTTTCCTAACATTACTATTTTTTCAGCTTTAGTAAACTCCAGACTTCAGTGTAACGTAATAAGCAATGGAACAACATAATATTAAGTAACTGTGAATATCAATGCCAATCGTGCACATATTAGAAAATGGAAAAATTAGCAGTTATTAAATGCCTCTCCTACCAAGAGCTGGACCTAGGCTTCTATGTTGATTGCTCCATGTTATTTCACAATGTCACATCACAATAATAAGAGGAATACTTTGAATTTCCTTTTTTAAAGCTAATTTGAGATATGTGCAGAAAACCTTCAGTCATGTACTGCTACATTGGTATTAGGTTAGTAACAAAAATAAGTAAATCTCTTTTACAAAGTAATTAATCAGATTGACAGAGCGTCAATATACTTTATACATTAACAGCTATATGAAAAATAAATTATATAAACTTATAGTTCTGTTGAGGTTAGAATAACTTAAAGATGACACAAAATAAAAATTGCATCAGAGAATAATGCTCAAGTGATTAGATCTTTTAAAAAAAATCAGCTAATTACCTATGCTGTGGTCCCTGTAAACACAGGATGATAAGAATGTGGGCACAAAAAAAAAAAAATTCTTTCCTCACAAGCCTTTAAGATTCCCATATATTACATATGTGAAATAACCAGGATGTTATAAACACAAAGCCATTCATATTTTACCTTGCAGCTCTGGTACCAAGTCATGACTTGAGTGTCCCATCCTTCCTGAATTCTGCAGGACAGTAATTGTACAGGCAGAAAAAAAGTAACTAACAGCTTTGAGCTTCATTAAGCATGTATAACACAGACTAAGTGAGAGGTAATTACATCCTCATGGAAAGTGAAAGACAGAAGTTTCCATGGGGTAGCCTGTGAACCATGCCAAGGTTAGTACAAGGAAAGGAAATTATAAATGTTCCATGAAACTCAAGTACCCTAAGACTAGTATTTTATATACTGACAAAAGTTACAAATTTTTGTTCCTAGCTTGATTTTTCCAAGATGTTTTGCATGTCTCCTTTGAAAACCAGACCTTCAAGATCGTCCAGTCCAATCATCAACCCAGTGCCACCATGACCACCCCTAAACTATATCCCCAAGTGCCACATACAGATGGCCTTTGAACACTTCCAGAGATGATGACTTCACACCTTGCCCGGGCAACTTATTTCAATGCCTAACTACATTTGCAGTGAAAATAAAAAAAATTCTAATATCTAATCTGAACCTCCCCTGGCACAGCTTAAGACCATTTCTTCTCATCCTTTCATTTGAGACATGGCAGAAGAAAACAACCCCCATCTCACTACAACCTCCTTTCAGGCAGTTATAGAGAGCGATGGGGTTCCCCCTGAGCCTCCTCTTCCCCAGGCTAAACCCCAGCTCCCTCAGCCACTTCTCATATGACTTTTTTTCTAGACCTTTTCCGAATTCTGTTGCCTGTCTCTGGACATGTTCCAACACCTCAATGTCCTTTTAGAAGTGAGGGGTTCAAAACTGAGCACAGTACTTGAGGTGTGGTGTCACCAGTGCTGAGTACAGGGGGACAGTCACTGCCCTGGTCCTGCTGGTCACACTATTCTTGATACAGGCCAAGATGCCATTGGCCTTCTTGGCCACATCTTTCTAAAAAGATAATTGAACAGTGAGGTAACAGAGCTTGACTAGATATTAAAGGGCAGTAAGACTAATCTATCAGTGGGACAATATCTTTCAAAAATTATTACTACATCTATGATTCCTCCACCTAATATTGCTGCTACACAGATATTAATTACTTTTAGTTTTGCTCATCTGATATATATTATATATCAGGGCAATTATTTGTAACTTGTATTTACCTTTCAAGTTTCTTACCTTGTACACTGGAAGAGATTGTATCCCTGAACATTTCTCTGTTTCCTAGTCATAGTACCTAAGCTGATAAAAGAAGACTTGCACAGCTTGCCTGTACTATGTTTTTACACAACTACAAATAAACCATTTTTAAAAAAATTACTTCTTTGATAAGCTATTCAACATTTGTCCAGAAGAAAAATTCACGTTAGTTGCCTATTTTACTGAGATGAATGCCTTATGGGAGACCCTATTTCTCCTCTCTGAGTACAAAAGAGCATGGGATAACTACCTCAAATTCAGAATGTGACTTTATGTGCAAGGTCAGTATATTCAGAAAACTTTTCCAACTAGAAGCTTGATCGCAGAAAGGCTTTTATTATGCCAAATTATTGGTGGCTGTAGCTTTGCAGTTAAAAATAGAAAGTCAACTGCTAAGACAAATTAAAGGTGTTGCAACTGTCAGATAGCAATGACAAACCATGACCTGGCTCTTCACGACCCCTTGAAGAGGTGCAATTACTATTGTCTTTATAGAAAGCTCAAAACTGGCTTATGCTAAAACAGGAAATAATTTCGAATAATGTCAAAATGTCAAAGCAGTCCAATTTCAGCAATTATTTTTATCATGGCTACATTCCTCTTTTGAGCAAACACTCTTTAGGTTTCTAGCTGCACTTCTGATTTCCTATCACTGTCCAGTTATACAAATAAAACTTCTTAGTTTATATCTGTCTGTCCATATACACATGCACATGGAAGAAATACATATATATTTCAAAGCTGTTGCCTTTTTAAATACATGAACTTTAGGTTCACAAACAAAATTATTTTACTTTCAAACATCTGCCCCAAGAATGTGACTCTTTCAGATTTAATACAAATTTCCCACTCATGCTCAAATGTGCTTGTGAGGACATAAGCATGAAGATGTTACTCAACTTTTAACATGACAATCTTCTAGCAATCAATTTTTGAATGCATACAGAGATTCCAATGTGAATACCAACTACTCAAAGTAGAAGACTACTATTCCATGAATCTGCAGAAGTAAATTCATACTTCAGTGTATAATTTAAAAATTGGTTTTGAATATGATCAAGGTAAAGGTGTTTATAAGAGCTGCAACAATTTGTTTTCTGCACTAGATTCCTGCAGTGATTTAGTAATTCATTACAAACTTTTAACTTTCTAACAAACTCTGACATGCAGGAAAGAAAAATATTTCTAAATTTCTCTTTTGGTTTTGTTTTAAAAAAATTCACGATCAAATTGGAAAAGATTTAAACTGGATAGTGTTATAATAGCTTGTAATGTGGAAGGAAAAAAAATCCCTAGATATGGAAACAGTACTTTCAAATATTCTATTGGAATGCAATCTTCTGCGCAGTGAAAAATTCTGTGCTTTTAAAAACATCTATATTTTAAAACAGTTGTGCCTAAATATGTTTCCAGTACAAATGAACAATTATTATAATGAAAAAAACCACATATGGGTGTTTTATTTTGAAAGCACATTGCACTAAAAAAACCCCAGCAAAAACAGAACCAAAAAAAATAATGCCCCCTCTGAAAAAAAGGCAACCACCCCTCAATGATTCTCACAAACATTTCTTTACGTGAATGTTAAAGTAATACTGTTGTCAAAATATGAATTCAACATATTCATCCACTAGTGGAAAACTCAGAATAATCAATATATTTGCACAATATGTCTCACCAGACAGCAGTCTCAAATAACCCAATGCATTACAGATCATCAACAGATATAGAACAATTTTTGACAGGTTTTATGCTGTTTTTGCTGGCTATTCTTTTATTTTTGATAAACTAATGGAGAAGAGAAATGTGCTATGACCCTAGGAATTAGAAATTTATAACTAACTACATCAAAATATGGATTATGAAGGTTAAAATCCAGAAAGACTGCATTGATCCTAGCAAAAAAACTGCTGTTTTAAACTGTGTAGAGTTCTATCTTTTCTTTTGATATACAAAACGTCACTACTCTGCTGCCAGCTAGTACACACTCCTACCACAGTTTCCATTGAAAGCAGATGTTCTTTTGAGTGTACATCTGAAATACTTTGCTGATATTAAAGATTCCAGCCACAGACTGACTCATTAAAGCACGTGTCTTTTAGACTCACCAACCCCCCTATCAACAGCAAAACAGCTACTCTAAGTTCTAGGTGAAACACAGTCCAAATTGTCAGTTAACTCTAAAAAAATACAAACAAAAAAAACCTATAAAAGGAACCATAAATTGACCTGACCAACCCAGTTCCCTCCTAAGAGAGATACAATACAGAACAGATGTAGTAAACTCCTCTTGCTTATTATTCAGTGGTGACAAGAAAACAAAAGACGCTTGGGGCAGTCATCATGACACTTTTGATTGGGCAAACAAACAAACAAACAAATCTAAGATCTAGATATAATTTCAGAAGATATGATTAACCAAAAACATCAGGATAGGGCACCAGTCCATTCACTGCAGAATATATATAAAAAGTATAAATATCTGAACTAACACTCAAAGAGGTACATATAATTTTTCAACCAAAATTATGAAATTGCTATATAACATGGTAAAGGAAAAAAGAAAAAGAAAAAACCTAGAAGTTAGTACTTGAAGAAATGAGGTACATAAAGTTACTGTAATACTTACCACTGTGAAATTCATAACCTTCAAAATCCATATTGTCATTGCTAAATTAACAATCATGGTAACCAACAGCAGAAGGACAAAGAAGTATAAGCACCTCTTTCGCCATCCATAAATCCCTACTGGGTAAAACTGAGGATGTTCAGTCCTTGGAAGGCTGTTCTGTTGTGTTGCTAATATATACTGCTCTCGTGTCATCTGGAAAAGAAAGATGTAAGTACAAGTCAGTAAATGAGAAGTCTGTTTTTCACATATAATATTACATGAAGATTATCTCAGAATGTATAGAAAATCAGATTCTGTGGGTACAGAAGAGATGCATTTATGTAGCATTAACCACATCAATGCTATTTTTACTGGGCATCTATTAAGAATTTGGTGGTTTTCATGAATTTAAAGTAAACCTTTGGTTTCTATTTTAAATTGGATTTGCATTTCAAATGTATCAGTAAGAAACTTTAAAAAATATAATAGTAATCCATCCAGAGTATCTTACACTCTATCTCTGAATATTGTTTTATTGTCCTTTATGAGATCATTCAGGAAAATTTGGCTCTGGAGAAAGAGAGTCATGTACTTTTTGTTTTGTACTGGTTTTGGCTGAGGTAAAGGTAATTTTCCTAGTATTGCTTGTAGCCAGCACACTCTTTCACACAAATAGAAGAAAAAGTTCACCTTTCTAAAACACATCTTTCATAAACATTTTCACTCTTTTATTGTACTTAGCAAATTAAATTAATAATTGATGCTATTATACACACATCCTTATTTTACAAAAATTCATTTGCCCTTTAAGAGATGGATACAATGATATTCTGTTAATTTCTGAACTAGTTTAAATTCTTCTTACACTCAAGCAAGCAGTAACTGTTTGAAAACTGCTTAAAGAACTTAATATTTCTTTAGAACAAAAGTGTTTATGACATTTAATAAGGAACTGTTTAAATTTTTTTCCTCCTTAACTATCTTTTACAGATATTTATATTCATATTCAGCTATCACATTACCTTTAGGCTGGAAGGTATTAAATTTTCTCTGTGACTTAAAAATGAAATTAAAGCAGTCTCATTCTGTTTAGGTAAGAATTCTTTCTGCAATATGCCCATTAGAAATGCTGTTTTAATAGACTTTGTTCTCAGGAGGAAGAAGAAAACAAAAAACAAAACAAAACAATCCAAAACAAACAAACAAACTCAACAAACTTATAAACCAGATAAAACAATCAATTTTGCACTTAAAAGCTGCCTTTCTTTTTACTAAAAGAAAGTAAAAAATGCATAAAAATGAGTCCGTTGATTCAGTGAGAAATAAAAAACAGATTACATTCATTTGAAGGATCAAAGAAATGTTGATTTCATGAGATTTTTAAAATGTGAAGCTCAAAAATATTCATGTAATTATCTGTGTTGCTAGATATTTATCCAAATCAACACTCTTTAGGTTTTATCATTCTTCTAGTGAATGAGATATTAATGGAATAAATTAACTCACAGTGAATAATTAGAGCTGTAAGTCATAGAACACACACCCATATTATGACAATACATATATCACTGAAATAAGTCAAAACAGAAATAAAGAACTTAATAAGCAGGTTTTAAATAAGTTATCAAGCAGTCATTTTGTCTTTTTTTTCAGTCATGATTGCTTCTCTTAGCCCTCAATTTCGATTAAATGCAATGTTTAGCAGTTTATTTATGTAGTATATTTAACAAACAAAATTCCCCTCAGTGGCATTTCTCAATCCTCCCAAAACAAAGTATGACCAGGTTTTAAGACCTTAGATCATCTTCTTATCATATTCTGACAGTTTTCATCCTAGTTGTGTGTAAATGCCTTATGAATCCAGAAACTGAGGACATGAATAGGTTAATCAACTTCCTCCTTATAATGAGTTTCTACACATTTATTTAGCCAGTCATTGTAACAAAAAAAAATGCAATGTATGATTAAATTTTGAGATTTAAAGTAACTGGTTATTTTTACACCATTTCCATTTTCTTGTGACTTAACTTTATACATGACCTCTGAAAAAAATTATTTTCATTAAAAATGGTTGAAAAGTCAATTTTCAGATCATGAGAATGTCAGAAGTAGCATTGGTCCTAAAACTGTGAATACAGTCCCATGGAATTGCAACACAAATCCTGAAATACAATGACATTTTATTCCATCACCACGGCCAGGCATCACTCAGTTCCCTCACTGTATACTGTTCATCTCTGTGAGCTTTGGTGAAGCAGCTGTCCCCCTGCAGCTCATGGAGGGCCATGGGGGAGGAGATATCCCACCACAGCCCATGGAAGATCCCATGCTGGAATAGCCAGAGGTGCCAGAGTTTGTGACCCCATGGAGAGCTCATGCTGAAGCAGGAGCCTCTCTGGACCTGTGGGAAAGTGGCCCACACCTCCTGTTGGAACTGCCACCTGGAACATAACACTGCTCCCTAGACATTTTCATTACTGATTTAGTCTCTGTGCATTATTTTCTTATTTCATAGAAAGAGTGAAAAACATAAAGGAACTTTAAAATAGAAATTGCCAGTATGACAGCATCTAGACCCAATCATTGTTTAGGTCAGTAAGGACCATATCGGAATTGGATGAGCTGTAGAGCTTCAGCTATGGAAGAACTATAGCTAGCAGGGAAAATTCTTCATACCAGCATTTAGAGGGAAAAAAATCAAAAGGCAGTCTGGTCATAAATAGCCATAGCTCAAAACATCACATAGATGATTTATCTGAACCAGCTAGCTCTCTCCACTCACCATGGCCAGCAGTTAATGCTGTGGAGAGCTCTCTTTTTTTAAGACACTACCACAGGTCATTCATTTTGCTTCCCCTCACACAGTATGTGGCATTAAGCTTACAGCAGAAAATAATGTTACTTTTTTCTTTATAGACTTTAGCTGAAAGTTTACCATGCATAGTGAAAAATGCATCACACAGAGCAGGAAGTGCTGTAGGAACCATAACACTTCTTGTGTAGTAAATACACAAATGTTTGCATGTTACATCCCAACCTTGGCTCTAAAATCAAGACTTGGGATGAAATCAAGAAGCTTATTATAAAAACAAATATGAAGATGGAAAGCAAGTGGGCTGTATGTTTTGAAAAAGCCTGATGTATAAAAGATGAATTTTCTTGGAAAGCATTTAAAATTCCAAGCACCTATACATGAAGCTCTTGCTGTCACTTCCAGTATGTGTTGAGGTAGATGAATTGTTCCTTCTCTTCTGCAAGTGTTTGGTAATCTAAAATATTTCCAAAATCAACAGAAAAAATATTTTATTGTCTTGATTTTTTTGGGATTATATCAACTATGAGTAGATTGATAAGGTAATAGAGCTGCATTCTTAGAGAATTAAATATTGGAATTCAGCTTCCTCTGAAATCTATTTTATATGGGCTACACCTGACACCTGCTAAGTCTTCTTGTGGTATTAGCCATTCAAGCCTTTCAAAGGCAGCCAAAACTGTGGCAGCAACTGACTCTACTACAAATTGTTTGCCAGATACAATAAAAGCCTCATCACTCTATGGCACATTACATGGAAAACAGCATAAATCCTTATTGCCCTGATGGGCAATTTTGTATTTGTTTTATTTTACTTATTTTTCTTTTTAGTATAATTGAGACCACTATGAAAACTGGTTCAGTAGCTCAAAAGCATTTGGACAGTGTGGTTTTTCTGAGACCTGTACCAGGATATGTCATGGAATCACAGAATGGAGTTCAAAGAGGTGATCTGGTCCAACTCCAAGGATGGAGACTACACAAACTCTGCCTCACAATAAAATAAAAGTTATTTATCACAGACTACTTTTGTTACGTAAGTGTCAAATCGGATTTCAAGATTCTAATCTGAGAGTTTGATGCTTTTTTGTTCTGCTCTGGATTTTTCTTGAAAGTTTCAGAAATGAAGGCAGATTTGTATACAACACTCCAAAACTGTTTTCTAATGAACACATCTGGAAATCCCTTTGCACCCTTGAAAATCTAAAGGAAAGAACACATGCAAATAACTTCACTATCAAACTATACATAAAGTAAGTTGATTACATAATTTATGTGATTTGAAGTTTAATAATTCAGAAGAATCTGGTTTTTTTCTTGGCCACAAAGTACAGTTTTGTCATCAATGTAAACAAGGCTTAAGTCAGTATGTTTTTACTGACAGTTTGCTGGGCTTTATGTTGACAATTATAATTTCTTTTTTTTTCCCTAAGTCAATACAATTAGATTACTACAGAGACTTCATTACTGCCACAGGCAGGACAGCAGCTGAGGTACACAATTTTCTTCCTGTGATGCCAGTGCTCACTAAACCCTTATTGAAACAATTGTCTATAAAAAGACAATAAATGTTTGAATCTTGAATATTGTTCTCCAATAAAATTATCACTTCACAAAAATGGATATCAGTGACCTGATACTATTACCATTATTACTTAGTGTGAGCATTTATGGCTGTTCTATTTAACATATTTAACTGTAATGTTCTCTGCACAATGAAGTTCACAGCATGTTAAAAAAATAAACAATCATGTAATGAAAAGAAACATATTTTTCCCACTGTTCTGTGACTTGAAATGTTTCTAAATAATAATAATGTGCTATACTGAATTTTCAAGGAAGCTGGATTCGAATGCACCTCAGGCTTGAGGTTTCTCAAAAATGTACCTTTTAAAGCTACATTTTTAAAATCCAACCACAACAATTTCAGTACATTTTCAGTGTATTTTTAAAAGAAGCTTTAGTTTCAAAAACTTGCTCATTATTTCACTTTATTTTTCTTTATAATCATCTAAATTTGCATGTGGTGCTTGAGAATAACTTTTTGAGGTGTTCTATCTAGCTACACTAGACTGTTAAGGATAACCTTAATCAAACTAGGTGACATCACAGAAGTCTAGTAACAGCAACACAAGATTCCGTACAGCTGAGTTGTCTTCGACAAAAGCAGAAGCCAAAGGAGACAAGTAGCCTGCTGAAAGATACACCAGCATTCTTTCTGCCCTATCACCTGTGATAGGTCTCTGGACTTTATCTCAAATATTCCATCTGCTAGATAAAGAGAGAAAATTTGTCTTCCTGAATAAATTCTAAAAGACTATTAAAATAGCAACAGTCAGGAAAACTATAGCAAACCACTGGACTTCAGTTTAAAAAACCCACCACTTTTCTATTAAACCTGGTGGGCCCTCATCCCTGTTGCTCTTCATATCTCAGTAAGGCATAGCATACCCACAAGCGCTACAATCAGCACTTTCCATCTGCTCATCTCCTTCTCTTAAGGCCACCAAGAAGATAAGATGAAGAATGTCTTTGTTAAGGATATTTCATCAGAAGAAAACTTGGAAACCACATCAGTGGAAGATGGCAGGACCAATATTTCAGTATCTTCACAAAAACTGGCACTAATTTTCCTCCGTGAATGGTACATTTCGTTAAATCAGTTTCAGTAGATGGTGTCAAAAGTGTAATCTTCAAGAGTCAGGAAAGAAGATATAGGAGTGACAGATTCACCACACTCAGCTGTACTGGAAGTAGGAGGTGGAATGAACACTATGAGGAAATACCTTCTTTAAATAGTTCATTCCTGCCTGTAGTTTGAAGTCTAAAATTCATGTGGTAGGGTAATCATGTAGTCCACAATCAAAGAAGAGGAAAGAGAAGAAATATGAATGAAAACGTGAATTTCTAGAAAGATGGAAAATAAGCTTTTAAATACTGATCCTTTTTTTCTTATTTGCATATATGTGTAGCACAACTCTGCTGTACAGCTAGAAAACCAATACTTGTAGATCTGAATCCACATACACGGCCCTTCTGGCCTAAAACACATAACTGTTAATTCACATTAAAAATAACATGGACCAGATATCAAAGTACAGAAAAAGCTGCACTGAGTAAGTGCTATGAGAATGATTACATTTTGGGTTTTACTTGTATTTGTTGAGCTTCTTCAGTAATGCACATAGGCAAAGCTACACTGATTCTTTTTCTCACCAGTTTTATCTTAATGTGAATTTAATGTCCTCATATCCAATATTAATAGATTCTCCATCCCTTCAGGACATTTTTTAATCAATAATAATCACAATCATATTGCTAAGTAATCATAATGATATCAATATGCAAACTAAAGTACTGCTGTTACAGGAACACAAGCATGGATCTTGCTACTATCCAAAGCTCTAAAAATATAAGCTATGTTTCATCTGCCTGCCTGATAAGAGTACAGGCAGAAAAGAGCTGAATTAAATTCAACTTAATGGAAGAAGATAGAGCTCACTGTCAGAATCAGGTTTAAAAATACATATGTGTATATATATATACACAGACACACATACAGTAATCTCTAATTTTATAGCACCTACCAATATGAGTTCCTGCTCCTGTCTAAAAGAATAACATTTTTAAATTATAACAAGAGAGGTGTTTTACCAGTGGATAAATATTAACATTCTGGTCACCACTATTTTACCAAGATAACACTCATGAACAACTCAATTCTTAAAATACTCTCAGAATACAAATTTAAGTTATTAATCTATAATTTTACCATGTATTTCAGATAATACCATAAAGCTATGGAGAACACCTAAGTAGTTTGTGCAAAGACCGGGATGTAAAATGAAATTACACCTCCATTTCTTAAGCTTACATGTTTTTAATTTCATATAATATACATGACTAAGACTTTAATTTGCTTCCCTTTTTGCCTTCAGCATTTCCTCCCTTTAATTAGCTTCTTCATCTTCCTTGTTACTAATGGATGCAACTGTTCCCCCGATCAGTAGTGTTATAATTTATAAATGTGGTTTCACAGCGATGCCGCCTATCTGTGCCTGTCTCTTTATAAGCCATCTTCTTGGCATCTCGATACTTCAGCAAAAGACTGCTCATCTTTCTAGTATCCACATGACCAATGACATCTCACAAAAAAAGAATCCAATACCAAGAGATTGAACATGAAGTGCAATCTGTAAAACTTTCAAGTGAAAGGAACCTTCAGAATCATCTTCATCAATGACCTAAAAGCAGCATTAAAAATACATCAGTGGAGCAATAACTGGTTTTTTTATTACATGAAATCATTGCTTAACATACCTTCAAAATTTTATTCAATAACTAAACAATTCGGTTCTGTATTTTAAAATGCAAAAGAACTGTCGTGGTTTGACACTGACCCAATGCCAGGCCTCCATGAGAGTCGCTTGCTCACCCTCCACTGGGGTGAGCTGGGCAAAAGGAGGGAAAAGAGGAGAGAGTTAACATGGGCTTCATGAGTGAGATAAGGAGAGCGGGAGAAATATTTCAAGGGCAAAACAGGCTCAACCTTAGCTGTTAAGTAAAATTTATTACTAACAGAATCAGAGGAGGGTAATGAGAAATAAAATAAGCCCTTAAAACACCTTCCTCCCCACCAGGCCCTCCCTCCTTCCCAGCGACAACACAGGGAGGCAGGGCATGGGGGTTTTGGTCAGTCCATCACCAGGATTTTCTTCCACTGCTCTGGGAGAAGAGACCTTNAATCTTCCTCTCTGGCTAGCAGCAAAAAAACCCCTGATTTTGTTTTGAGTTTCTTCTTAAATATGCCATCACAGAGGCGTTACCAGCCTCTGTCACTGGCCCAGTTCTGGCCAGCAGCATGTCCACCTTCAGAGCCATCAGCCACTGGCTCTGCCAGACATGGTGGGAAGCTTCAAGCAGCTTCTCACATTTGAGCCACATTTGCAGCCCCCCTGCTACCAAAAACCAGGCCATGCCAAACCAATACAAGAACTTTGACTTCCTTTTCAAACATTAGTCAATATTTTGGAGAGAAACATAACAGTTTTGGTTGCTAGCTCCCAAATCACTTAAGATCCCAAGATGAAAAAGGTTTTAACAATATTTTCCAAACCTATTTGAAACACAGTTAACAGTATTAAGGGCATAGTATTAATTACAAAAAAGGAGATCTAAACTCCTGAATCACCCTGGCAATATTTTTCATCAAAAATGGAATCACACACTTAATTATTAGAATACTTTCCACATTTTCACTTTCTCCATTCTACTTCTGTTTGCATTTGCTTCCTCCAGAAAATGCATGCAGAAGTACATTCATTGACAAATAGTCAACTTGTTCAGATTTAGCAGGATACAAAGCACTGAGGAAGGAAGCTCAATCACACAAGAGTTGTTTCCTTATTGAAGAGAGGTTTCAAGTAGTAACAAATAATGAAGACATTTAATATGCAATGAAGTTGGCAGTACTGAGAATGTTTTTTACTTTTTTTTTTTTCTTTAAGCAATAAATAGGATGGTACCACACCATGAGTTAAACAGTAGAAGTGAACTCAAATTACTTCTAGGTGAAAAATATCCAATCCTTTCAAGTACTGTGGGAAATCTAGAGAGATTCAGGTGGTCATCTTTACTGCATTCAACTACTTTCAGTTCTTTACTGGAAGGAACTGGGCTAAATCCTTTGATAGTCTAATGCAGGTGCAGGTTTTTCATGACTTTCTTCAAATGATTAATGAAAACGAAATGAGACTCACCCTACATAAAATGTGCTCTCCCTGCTGTGCAAAGAATAAAGAATCAATATAGCTTGATGAAGAGACGACTGATTGGAATTGAACAAATGAAGCCCTCTTTTCATACTAGGAAGAGACTGAAGGAGGAGCCAGTGCCAATGCCATTTTATCTTCTAAGATACACATAAGCACAGTTGGAAGAACGGAAGAAAAAAATAACTGCTCTTCACTGGAACTCTACTGAGCCAGCTTTATCAATAGACAGTGTGCAGCTGCCTGTCCCTGCAACAAGCCGTGGTCAGCAAAATGGAAAACTGACAAATATCAAACACTTGATTTGTTGGAGACTCATACTCAAAAGTCATTACTCAGTCTAATTCTTGGGAACAGGATATTCAAGGGAGATCAAGTCATGAAAAGAGAGACAGACAAATGATCTGGAAGAAAGAAAAAGACTGGAAAATAATCTTTGAAGATTCTAGTGTGAAGACAGCCATAAAAATACAGAAAAACAAGCACATGTCCTCCAGAAGTCCATTTTAACCCTACAAGTGATTCAGACTGGAATTTATAACTAGCTAGATATCCATGGGTAAGGGGAAAACCTAATAAGTGAGCTGTGAGAAAGATTGTCATGATTCAGTCGTATGGTTGTTAAAAAATATGTGTAAAGAAAAGAAGTAAAACACAAAAAAACGCCCCCACCCCCCAAAATCAGTAGAAGGGACATAGCTGAGGTTCAAATAACAAATTTTGCAGTAAACAAAGAATTGGGAAAGAAGCCAAGCATTCACTCTTCAAATTGGCAAAAGTAAGCTAATTCTCTCTGTATTTTGGGAAGGCAGCTACCGCATCAGCAGAAAACACCTTTGCATATCCTGGAACTATCTGTGACTGTCAAAAAGCAAGAAGCAACTCTTACTGAGAACAACTGAGAAAATTAATGAAATTTCCAGAGCCAGCAAAGCTCCTCAGCAACACAAAAACAACAAAAAAGGGGAAAATATATCTTCCACAGTTTGCTTTTATCATGGTATCCCACTTGTCTTATGAACAAACAAGAGCCTCCAGAGTTTCCTTTAGATAAAATCTGTCAGATTAATATACCATGTTTGGTTTTCTTCAGCATTAATTTGGCTACTGTAAGCTCACCAGTAATTAAGTCATTCATAACCACTCTCACGAGAATCTCAACAGGAATGATAAATTTTGTGACAGAGACAAATTGCAAGAAGTGTGGTGGAATAAGAATCTCCCATTTGACCAACTACCCACTCACTTTTGGATCAATGAATCAAGCCTTCTGATCAGTAGTGTTCAGACTAGAACCTGTCTAAAATTAATTTGCAAACATCCAAATCAGCACACTGAAATTCATCCTTTATATTTCTGATAAGGAATATTTTCTACAAAGAACCCCTAGATTTCATATTTCTGATCAACCAACTTACTGATAAATGACATTAAAGCCTGAAAATAGAGTTTTTAACACTTATAGAAAATTCTTCATGCATCGATGCATTTTTCTTCTGGAACAGTCATTTTTGGTGGACATATCCTATATCTTGGTACATTTTTTCTTCTTTATACAAACTTCTGGTGATACAACCTTTGCAGACTTTTGGCTTCCAAACATCAATGGGCTTAGGATCTTGATTTAAGATTCTAGAGGCATCCCATGATGAACTTCATCTCTGTGGAAAGCTAATTACTTACTAGCTTCAGCCTATTATTGAGGTATAGCTATAAAGCTATAAGGATATTCCTTTATGGAAAATGACCTCATCATTGCACTAAGACTACATTCCTCCCATTCCCTGTTAATCTCTCCCCGATCTGCTAAAGCAACAGGGAACCTGTCATTTTTAGGGTTTCAAAGCTTTCCATTCCTTGAAACATAATTAGTACATTGAAAATAATAAATGCTTATAATTATTTTCTTGAATCAACTTCCTTAGTCATCTGAAAGAGAGGAAATACAAATCAAGTGTAGGAAATACACATACTGGGCATTATCTATCATATATACTGAGCTTTTGGTGACCAGCAGTGGAGTAGACCTATGAAAATAAGCAGCAACAACTAAATACTTCATTAATTTAGGGAGTATCGTTTAGTAGAAATAGGTCAACAAATCAGGACCCTTTCACAAAGTATTCATTAACAGAGGAAAAAGAGGTTAAATGTAAAAACTTCACATATCTGTTTCAATTCTGTCTCAAAGAATAATTACTTTGTAATGAAATGCAAAATGGAAAATAAAAACTTGGTTTCATAAAACATTTGTGCTAGTGCACGTAAACATTTTGCAAAATAAATTTCCGGTGGATTAGCTATCATATCATATAATGATATTTTTCTGAACTGATTGATGTATTGTCTGATTGAATGCAGTAATTATGAGCCTCTTTTTGTTCAATATTTTCATTAGAAACTTCAGAGAATTGCTACACAGCATCATTTATTCACAAAAACACCACTGAAGATTAAGAAATGGTATTCACAGAATTTTAAAATTCCTGGTATAATGAATACTAAAATACTAAAATAATAAAATAATCAAGCAAGCAATTTTTTATTTTAAAATATGCAAGCTGATTCACAGAAAGAAGCTGAGAATAAAAAGTCTGTTAAGTGGGAAAAACTATTTTGGGAATCTTCAAAGAAACACGAGGATGGTAATGGACAGGAAAAAAAAAAGATAAGTAAAGCCAAGAGTGTCTGGCTCAGACGAGAATAGGGACCGTTTCCAGAATTCAAAGTCAGAAGTACCATATTGCAAAGGAGGGTAGTAACACTACTTCTGCACCTCAGGGAAGACAGAAATTCAAACACTGCATTTCTAATACTTCACAGAGAATAAGAAAAAAGAAGAAAAACTACTGGGCAGACAAAAGAAATGGCTTTTTAAAAGGAGTATTAAGACTCAACCACTCATGCTTACAGATTCTAACTAGTGATTCTAGCAATTGCCCTACTCTCTTTTTAAATTCCCTAGAAGGACTTCACCTTACATTCTCATCACTAGAAACTGCTACTGGAGGAACAAGGCATTGCACAGCTACTTGTTAGGCTGCCTGATGAAGTACGATTCCTCATCAAACCTTCCTAGCGTAGGTAAAGCATTCTTTGAGCTTTGTCGAAATGCTGTAGACTTCTTCCCCTTTGAAGCCTCAACCCCTGTAACCAGACACAAGCTCAGGAGCAAACTCTGACCATTTCCACATTAGTACACCTAGCACACATTCATCACCATCAGTACTTTCCTTTTGTTTTCACTAGGCCATCTTGGGAAAATGCAAGAAAACATTTACAATAAGCACTACAAACATGCATAGGACAAAGAGAAATGTCAGATCCAAAGTACTATTTTTCCCTGAGCCTACAATGCCATTCATTATAAGAAAGGCAATACTGTACTGTAAATGTGTAAACTTATGTGTACAGCTAGGATGGAAATGGCTACCTCTTCAGGATTCTGCAACTGGGTAAGAGATTTTGTTTGTTTATTCAAAACTACTGAAAAAGGGGAGGTAATCACACCCTTTTTGGAATTTTTAAGGGTATTCCTAAAATGAAATTAATATGCCTATATGAGCTAAAGATTTTGGTTTTCTTTTTTTTTTTTCTTCAGGAATAGAGTTACTTCTTTGTTTTAGAACAACAGGCATGGCTTTTGTAGTCATTAAATATTTCAACTCAAAATTTTAGTGATGTTATGGCCTTCTAAATTAAATAAAATCTATACATGTTATGCTATGCTAATCCCATTTTGCTAAATCTAGATTGAAATCAAACATTTATAGTGGATAAAACAATACAGCAGACAAAAAAAAAAACAGAGTAACCACTATCATTCATAATAAGTTTACCTTAGAGAGCTTAGATTGATCTTCTTGTTTATGTACGAAACATCTCATTTTATCATGCAGGCTTTTAAATTTCAGGCAGACCAAAAAAATTGAAACGGCTGTATTCCCCTGAGTCCTCTGTACAGAAAGATATTTCACCTAGTGAATACAAAAATTTTTCAGCTGGCTCTTCATTCTTTGCTGGTTTTTGCTGTGGTAGAGTTAATTTTCTCAATAGTAGCTTGTATGGGGGTATGTTTCAGATTTGTGCCAAAACCAGTGTTGATAATAGAGGGACTTTTTTTTTTCATTGCTGAGCAGCACTTGCACAGAGCCAAGGCCTTTTTTGCTTTTCATACCACCCCACAAGCGAGGAGACTGGGGGTGCAAAAGGCATTGGGAGGGAACACAGCCAGGACAGGTGACCCCAACTGACCCAAGGGATATATCCACACCATATGGCATCATGTTCAGTATATAAAGTTGGCAGAAGAAGGAGGGGAGATGTTCAGAGTGATGGCAATTGTCTTTCCAAGTCACCATTACATGTGATGGGGCCCTGCTCTCCTGGAGATGGCTGAACACCTGCCTGCCCATGGAAAGCATTGAATTCATTCCTTGTTTTGCTTTGCTTGTGTGTGCAGCTTTTGCTTTACTTATTAAGTTGTTTTTATCTGAACTGATGGGTTTTTTTCACTTTTACCCTTCTGATTCTCACCTCCTACTGGTGGGTGGGAGAGTGAGCAAGAGGCTGTGTGGAGTTTGGTGGCTGGGGTTAAACCATGACAGCGGTGAAGTCTCTGCATTATACTTAGTGTAGGAGAAAGGGAAGTACTGCAATTTAAGCTTATATCCATTTAATGATGAGCAGCATTTTTCCTGAGCAAGACTAACTGTTCTGAATTAATATGGATAAAATTTAAAAGAAAAAACATGTCTAAAAATTTTATGTTTAAAGGAGAAATTTATTGCACCTTTTAATTATGAATAGCTTGGATTATGAAGTATCTATTTCCAAAAGAAAATGAAATAGTTCTACTTTACCTTATTAGAAAATACTACTGAAAGACTGTTTCTGAAGCACTGACAAAATTGGTTAGGAAGTAACTTTTATCCCTACTTTGTGTCTTATACATTCAGCCTATAGAGAGTGAGTCATTCTTGCCTTAAAAGTCAAGTTTCTGGGACATCTTCTCATGAGAGCCACAGAAAATGTTTTCAAGGCAATCTGGCACATATACAGCTAAAAGTGGGGCCTCTGTCCTAGAAAGGGATGAATTTAAAATTGCAGTTTAAATTTCTAGGTCAGGTGTATCAGTATACTGATTATCAGACTCCTTGGAAACTCATTTCTGTGTAAAGATAGAGACAAAATTTTTATCTGAGAAATTCCCTTTTTTGAGTGGCAATTCTTTCTCTGCTTTTTTCATAATGAGGCAGATTCCTCCAGATTTAAAAATTATTATATACAAAAAATATATTTAGAGTTGCTTTATATTTGTTGGTAAAGATTTCCTGCTGCAACTTTATTCACTTTATTCATTTTAATAACTTATCACATTACTTTCTCAATACTGGTAATAGAACCTTGCAATGGAAAAGAACTGAAAGGTATTAAAGGCATCTACAGCTTATGAAAACTTGGAATAAACAGAAGAACCAAGTTGACCACCATATCATTATTTCATTTAAACAAAGATCTTTATGTCTTGACCCTTTTCTAAAAGTTATTTCAAAACCAGGGGGAAAAAGGTGTAGATGCCAAAGGGTGTTGAGGATATATCCTAAAATATGCACACAAACTCAGCTAATACTAACAGCAACAAGCCGCTGTGAAGTCCTAGACAAATGCCATATTTCACTTAGTCATTCCAGTTGCAAGTTCAGCGACATGGAGAACAAAAATTGAGAGAATGAAATTGCACAGTCAGACATTACTATGGATACAATCCTTGTATGCCATTTTTGTGTCCCCTGCCAATTCAAAGGAAAGAGAGAAGGAAAAAAATAATGCTTATGAATAGAAAAGAGAGAAATCACAATTGGTTTCTGCCAAACTGCCTAATTTTACCTATAGCATCACACATAGGAAAACCCTCAACAATGTATTTTCTACACTCCACAATGTAAAACACTTCAGCTCTACTTCAGTTATTGTGCATCAAACAAATTACACATGCTGTGAAAGTTAAAACACTAAATAAAAAGAAAGAGAAAGGAGGGGAAAAAAATACATAATAGCAACATATCAAGGGACTTAATTTACAACAAAGAGGAAACATTATAAGAAAAGAAGCAAGTTCTTTCTATGCAAGAGCAGCAGACTATGAAGAGATGCCTGAATTTAAAATCAATATGCAAGAGTGTTCTGGTATCATTCTCTTCAGTCAAGAGTGTACTTATGACACATTGACAATTGTTTTTTGGCCTGTTTGTGTGCTGTTGGAGTGCCTGCTTTTTTACCCACGTGTCAGTACATTTCAGTACAACGTACTTTTATATACCTGTCTGTATAAACATTTAGGAAGCACAGATATGGCATAAATTCAGAAGCCTCTAATAGCAGTATTTCACTACAAAATATAGCTTTTGTGTGTTTATGATCAAGGAGAATAATAATATGAATAATAATATTCACAAGGGAGCTGTTAAAACTGTTATCACAGTTTTAATAAGTATAAAAGTCAGTTTTCTTATGTAATCAGTTGGTTTAAACAAGAAGTGCAATGAAATCAAAGTTTCTGAGGTTAACTAGCTTAAAATCTATGGATTTTTCTCTTCATACAAATTCCAAATTGACACAAGTATCTCAAAAACATGACTACAGTAGTGTAACTGTGGATAAATCACCATACTACACTTTTCAAAAACTGCTCCTTCTAGGCATTTTTTCCTCATCTTAAAGCTAATGAATTGTTGCTGTTTGAAAAGTAGACAAATTATCAAGATTTTATAAAATAATTAAATATTATACCAATTTCAAATATAACCACAGTGTTGCAGGAAGTATTTAGCTTTGTCTTTTAATACATATGACCTTAAAATAAATTTTAAAAGTTTCTAAATGCACCACCTGAGAGTATGGCTTACATTGATAAAAGCTGTAATTCTGGGCACTGTCCAAGACTGGTGCAACAACTGCCAGGTAAAACCGAAAAATTCCTCCTGATTCAGGAATAATTAGAAATAATTTAACTGGAGAGCCCAAGATCAGTCTCAATACATATTACTAGCAGGAGAACGGAAAGATCTTTAAGATCCCAAACACATCATGCCCACTCCAATTCCTCCTCATATAATTGTTCTGATCTCTTGTAATTTGGACAAAAATTTCCATTTATTTTCAGAAAAATAAGGATGCAGTGAAAACTAGGAGGCAAGGAGAAGAATAGGAGAGAACAATGTGCCCAAAATTAATTAATTAGCTGTCACATTTCATTTAGGATATATCTAACCCTAATAATGTCTGCCAACCATGACTATAGGCTAAAATGGTCTGGAAATGAAAATCTAATTTCCATCTGCAGCCTTATTTCAGAGACATCAGCATCACTATTTGTTGTTTTTTTTTAAATCTGGTTTTGCATGAAAACTTCCAAATTTAGTGACCAGACCTCTCTAAAATGTGTGCACAGGCTTTAACAAATCTTTAATAAATAAAATTTACCCCAAACAAGCAAACAACAAAAAAATGTTTTAGAAACAAGTACAAATTAATTAATTAAAACTATTTGTTTCTTTTGTCATAAAGGAATGTATTCACCAGAGAATACATTTACCTTCCTATAGACAGCTAAAACCTGGTAAAATCTCTACTAAGACAAAATTGATCCCATGATTATTTGATCTGTTTCCAAAATGCACATTATGTCAGAATTTTCCTGAATATAAATTTTTAATTAAAAAAAAAAGCACAACAGGATTATAATTTTCACTTTAAATTATCTACTCATTAATATTAAAAGATACACCACCAATGCATTGTAGAAAAAATGGATAAAAACTTGAATACTAGTGGACAAGTTTCTAAAAAGCAATTCATTAAACCAGCTTCTCTTCATGCAGTATTCTAGTCTACAGAGATTTTGATAACATCATGCTGAAAAGGAAACGAGTGCTTTATACTGTCTGAAATAAGTGAAAGAGTGAGGAGGGGAGAGGAGAAAAAATAAAGGGAATTTGACACTAATTCTGTACGTGCTGTTGCAATAATAGCCTCTGCCCCTTATTTCAAAGGAGAAATCTGTTGACAGCTTTTTGTTCTTTAGGAAAACCCTTCAACGGCAGCACAATCATCCCTATGAAGCTCAGTGCAAGACACTGCCACATATTTTGAAAGTAATTTTGGAATATCTGGAGCAGCTTTCTTTCATTAAACAACTTATTTAAGGAAACTAAGTTTGCAATTTAACATCTGCAGTTCAAATCTGGAAGATTCCAAAGCAGGAAGTTTGTTTGCTTTAAATTAAACTGCATTGTGAATTAATTTACTTAAATAAATGTGCAAATAGGCATCTAGTGCCTGAAGCCACTAAAGAATGGAGAGCTGCTTTTAGCCATGCAGATTGGTGATGCCATGGGTTTTTTGGGTTGTTTCTTTGTTTGTTTCATAATTACTTGGAAATCTAATAAAGTTGATTAAGAAATAGGTGCTAGTTTTCAACTGAAACATTATCCAGAATGAGAGTGGTTTTCATCTGATGGTCTGATTAAGGAACTTCAGAATTTCAAGCAGTACTTTCATGAAAAGCACTATTCATTTTCCTGTTATGCAGTATTCAATGCATTCCAAATGTTTCTCCTTCCCATCTAAGTCTCCACAAGAAAATTTCAAAGAAAGACTTGAAAGCTAGTGCATTTCTTTCTAGCCATATTACTATATCTTTATTTGAATTGTGCTGCTTTGTATTTGACAGCCAAATTACCTGCCATTAGTTATGACAAACTCTTTTAATTTATGCTCCATTTTCATTCTGCTAATATTTCAGACAGATGTACAAGATTTTATGATGCTTTAAACCAGGTGCTGCATAAAGGAAAATGAAGCAATTTATTTTTTTCTTCCACCTTGTCCTTTATACAACTTGTAGCTCCAAAGAGATGAAATGGTATTTAGAAGCATTTTACCCCACAATACCCTATACTTTCTCTTTAATATGATCACAGTTTAAAAAATAACCATCACAGGGCTCTGGTTTTCTACAAGTGATCTATACAGTCCCACAAAACTGTATTCATCAATGGGAGTGTCTAGCCAGTTAGCACACATTTCAACATATTAAATGCTTAAAGAGGGACAAATTATTCCTCCTTGCAAAATCACAAGCTTGCTATAGGCAGAACCACAGATCTTGTGCAGGGTATCCCTTTAAACATTAGACTTATATGACAAGCTTTAAAATATCTGAAAAAAATGCATCTATTCAAAGAGCTTCTGAAAGCTATCAAAGATTAAAATCCTCTTTATTGAACATCTATTAATTTTGCCATTATTAATTCCTTCATTTCCACTATCTAATTACTAACCACTAATCTTAAAAAGCTTTGAAACTTAAATGCCATCTAGAATTACAGTGAATTAATGACCACAACGAAAAAATGTTATCTGCATTTTTTTCCCACGATTAAACAACTACTTTAAGGAAACAAAGTTTAAAATTTAACATCTGCAGTTCAAATTTCACTTAAGATCACTGAAGTGGCTTGGCATTTTCTATTAACAAACCAGTCAGTTCCTTCTACTTTCCAAATACTCATTTCAATACTCATTGAAATTCTCTAGATGAATTAGAAGCAAAACACACAAATAAAAAAATGGAATTAAATATGTTAATATACAAACATTTTACTTACGAAAAAAAAGCAGGAAGCTGTATGTAGACTGACACATTCATCCAAGAAGAAAGTACATAAAACAGCTCTATTTCCAACTTTTAAATGTCAAATATGACAAAAAAATTCCCTGAGCAGTAGCTGAATTTGAAGATAATGAGTGCTGGAACACCACTCAAAATAACTTATTTCATCAACCTACGTTGTCTATCTGACAAAGGTGAGTTTAACAATGCCAAAAAGATTAATAAGACAGGACCATAATTAGCTATGGGAGAATTCTTGGCTTATCATAAAACAGTGGATAGAAAATCCAACTCTAGCATATTCATATTTGGGCAGAGCTGCATGTATTTAATCCTAACACATCTCATATGTAATTGTTTTCAGATTAATGATGCTTTAATTGATGGTCTGGAAGATAACAAAGTACATGTAGTCCTAACACAGAGGAAAACTTTGGTGGGGGAAAAAAAAAGGATACTATCAGAGATTCAAAGGATACACTCTCATAAAAGTCTTTATAATTCAATTTATACTATTTTCCAGCTCAGATACATTTAAGATCGAGTTTTGTATCTAATCGTTGTTAGCATTTTTCCTTTAACTTTTCCATCTTTTATAAGGTTATGTACTCAGTTTTACCTGATTTTTCATAATTAATTTTTTTTGTGAAAACATCTAAGGGTGCAATTGGCATTTTGAATAAAACAAAATCAAAAAAACCCCAATCAGTAACTGGTCAGACTCTTAGAAATCAAATTAAAAAAAAAAAAAGGGGAAAATAGGGAATTAGTCTGTTCTCCATCACTGCCCCTCCGAAAAGAGGTGTTTAACAGTTTAACAGTGTCTGTGCAGATTATTAGACCAATAGGTAAGTTAAGTGTTAGTAAATCACTTTGGCCTGTGTGGCATTCACCCCAGACTACCAACTGGAACTGCAGAACTGCTGGCAAAGCTCTGCAATGTCTCTGCAAAAAACTGAGGCAGCAGGACAGCCTCAGGTTTTCAGTGCAGCATCCATCTGTAAAGAGGACTAATGTCTTTCCAAAGTGATTTGAGAAACTACAGGCCACTGATCCTGACTTCCATTTCTGGCAATCACTTCATTCTCTGCAATACGACGTAATGTCACTGGGTACGTTGACAAACATGATCTGTTGGAAAGAGCCAGCTCAACTTCTGCAGAGTGGACTTAGCCAAATCAAATGAGCATGATGATCTTCAGAGTTGATACTTGTAAGGTAATGTATCTGTAGAAATTAAGCCATGCCTACATAACCATGAGCTCAGATTTAGGAACAAAATGAAGGAAAGGAATCTAGGGGTCATTAGAAATGTCTCTCTGAAATTATCAGCTCAATGAATAATAACAGCCATGATAAGCCAATAAAATGCTGGGAATGATTTAGGAAGGACATTGAAAATGTAGTGTCATCTTGACACGGCAGAAAACCTTTGTTAATGTTTCTCTCCAGCCCCCTGTTTGACTAGGATTTGCTGCATAAATTTAAAACAACAGCTATTTTAAAGCAGTCATGAGACATGTCCACATTAGGTTCTACAGGCTGACTCCACAAACGGAATAGTAAGTTCAAAAATCCACATTCATCACAGTAGTAAAAAAAAAGTCAGCTCTCAAACACTTAGCTCGTCTGAAGAATATCTCAATTGCTTCCTTAAAAGTAACTTTCTTCTTGTTATTAGTATTACTTAGTTTTACATTAAAAAAAAAAAAAGGGGGGGGAGGAAGATCTCCAATTTTTGGCAATGGATATTTTAACTAACACAAAATTGCAATTATTAGTGTCAGATATTTTCAGGGGAAAATAACTGGGACTTGATTTAACATGCCCAAAGAAATAATTTCCATTAGTAAAAAGATGAAGTCAAATATCATAACTGCTATCCAATTTTCTGAAATATCTAAGAAGTTATTTAAGGAAAGAATTACTGTGATAACTGAGATGAGTGGTGCTATTCCAAGGAGAAAGAGAGAAAATGCTGTGAGTATGGAATAAGACTATTGAAAATAGAGGATAAGTTATTACCAGATGAAAGAAGTTATAAAGCAACTCTCCCTAACCATCAATATAAGAATAACTAACATTCTTTAATTTTATGTTACAGCCATCTGACTTAATTTTTCACTGATTTCTAGAGGTAAATATTAAAAATAATGTACAAAATTAATGATGAGGAGAAAAATTTGGAGAGGAAAAAGGTATGAGAGATAGATACAATCTTAGATATCACATTAATACTGAAATATTTTATTGGAAGATTTTTTCAGTTAATATCCAAAGTTAAGCCCCTCCATCTCCAACTAAAAATTGCTCATGTCATTTAATAGAACCTCAACCTGACACTTACTTTACTTATACTGTATTCCAGCACACATATAACAGTCCCATACTCTTTACAGAACATGATAGTATCTAAATAAACAGACTTGTGTAAAGATTTGCAAACAATCTTAAATTACATTTATTTTCTGTCCTTTCATATAAATGCATGTGTAGAGAGTCAGTGCTCAAATCACAAGAACTAGTTAAATTCTAAAGTTTACCATTAATACATTATATCCCTTTGTTTTGTGTTTTCTAAATAGTCTTAATAGACATCAGAGTATGAGTTCCTTCTCATTCTATGGGTAATAATTTACTTCCATTTCTCCATCTGACAAGGGTTATTGTTGCATGAATTATGGAGATCCAAGTCAACTAAGAACTAGAAATTCTCCTTTATCCATGGACTCAGAGAATTCTTCAAAAATTCTAGTGGACTGTATCCACAGAGCTCCTTTTACAAATACTAGACTTTTCCCTGATCTATTTTTTTTCATCATTCTGCTAATACTATTCTTTATTGTAATTTCTTCTAATGCATTTAAAGTTCTAAAGAAAACCATTTAAAATCTGTTACTTTAATAGTCAGATTCCTCTAAGAAGATTCCCAGAACTTTGCTGCTTCCTACCTCAGTTCTTGCTGAGGCTTAGAACTCTACATCCATTTAACAGATCTGCATAACATCTGCCACTTTCTCATCCCCAATGTAAAGACAGCTTCAAAGCAGAGGTTATATATGATGCTTAGTACCTCCTCTATCCATTGTGATCTTGCTTAAGAGTTATTAAATAAAGAGTAAGTAGTTTGCTGCAGTTGAATTTTTCAATTTTGTCTTCTGTCAACAATTGAAACAGATTGTCTAGCTGTGATTAAAGGTGGATTGACAGAGAAGATGGATGCAAAAATATTGCTGCATCTTTCTTGCACAGTCTTATCTTTCAGAGGCTTTGCCTTCTTGACTGTACATTTCTCCTACATGGTCGGAAAAAATTTTTACTTCTGAAACCATCAGAAAAACCAAAGGGACTTATCATTCACTTTTATAATTTCTCTTTCTAAAATACGTATCATCACCACCAGTTCCCCTACACTAAACTTTCCTATAGGCTCTTTATTTTGGCATTATAATTCTCTCCACTCCTCTATCAACTAAACTTCTATCAGTTCAGTCATTATCCTCAGAAAAAGACAGTATTCCTCTTCCCTCTGATTTTGTCAATTCAACTGAAACAGTTTTGTCTCTTTCTTTTATCTCTGTCACCAGCCTGATTGGGACTTTCACACTCCTGGCTGTTCCTTGTCATTTCAAAGTTTAATTTTGTCACTGTCTATCAATTAGTTGAAGAAAGAGGACTTATTCATGATTTCATGTCTAAAACATATTATTCTCAGCCTCTTGTTGTTTCATATGTATTATTTTCTACTGCATTGGTTAAGAAGCCCTGTTAATAACCACATAAATTAACCTGAATGTAATTTAGTTCCATATACTTAAGAAATAAACCCCTTCCCTTTGGCTTTTGATTATGATTGTCATCACTTCAGGAACTCCTGCTGCTTCAGAAATGTATTGGATGTGAACTTCTCGATCCTGCACTTTCCTGCCAGCCACACGCTAAGGCTTTGTCACTCAACCTGGTATTATGAACATTTTCAGACAACCCTCACCAGTCTGTCTTCATCTGCCCACTTCATTCCCAGACTCTTCCTCTAGAACTGCTGCTCGCCCTTTCTTGAGTCCAGACAATGCATGGCCCTTTAATTCTCCACATCATTTTGTAACAGGTTCCTTTTAAGAAGCCTTGTGAAGGCTGACACATAACACCATGTAAGCAGTTTCATCCCACTCTATATGTAGCCATATTTTTCTGAACTGTTTAGCAAAGTCAAAAGGAACAAATTAAATGCTATAAAAGTATTACAGTTTGTTGCCCTGGTTTTTGTAAGCCTTCTATTTTTAACCTTGGAGTCAGATTCTTTCTCACACAGTTTCATGTAAATAATAGCCAGTGTTTACTTAACGGTACTTTCTGTTTTTCATTCCTTTTGTGATAAGAGAGTTTTAATGAGCACCTTTCTTCTCCAGTGGGATTGAGAAGGAAGTGACATGCTCTCCAATCCCTTGTGGAGTTGGGACGTGTATAAGAATGAAATAATGTAAACAATAAAAGTCCTTTCTTTCCTTTCTGCTGAACCTAGCAGGTGTAAGAGCCTCTTTATTGTGTCTCCGCAGACACAACAGTTTTTGCCAAGAAACTTAATATTTTAACCCAATACAATATGTACAATGCAGTTCTAAATTCAACATTTACTAAAATAACACCATAAAATATGACATGTGAAAGATCTTAAAAGAATGTATCTTTTCAATAAATTAGTAAAGTCTCCCCAGAATCAACATAAATTTGGAACTCTCCAGATTTCAGAAGTAACTTTTTGGGCTCTTTCCTTTCCAGAAAAAATCTTTGAACTATTCATTTATTATTACCAGTAAGACCTCCAGAGCGTTTATCTTGCAGCCTCTCATATTCCAGACAATACAATGCAGATCTAAAGATACATGTAGAATCCTACCCTAATAAAAGTCCACTTCTGAAACAACACAAACCTATGAAGATTCTTGTAGTTGAATAGCAATATATCTGCCAGCTTCAACACTTTTCCCAACGGCCTGAAATGAAATGGCCTGTGTAGCAATCATTAAACTTTTATAAGATTAAATTGATCCATAGGCTGATCTTGGGCTTCTCTCTTGCATCAGCAGACATTATAATCTGCATAATTTTTTTTTTTAATTTATACTTTCCCCTCCTTGGATGGAATGGAGAGAGGTAACAAACAAATTATCTGTTACATTTTATTTTAATATATTTCAGGCATGTTTGCTTTGTAGGCAAAGAAGTCCAAAATAAAGATTTTTTTTTTCTTAACTAAGTATACACACAATACTTCAAATCACAAAACCTCCAAATTTTAAAAATTATGTTTGAAGTAGGTTCTTCAGTGTCAAGTTTTACTTCAATGCACATTATATCTAGAGCTATTAACCCTTCAAAATTCAAAATGAAATGGGAAAAAAATGACAAACTTATACAACACTTCGTTATGTGAAAGTTGCTGAAATAATAATAATCATCATCATCCCCAAGTAATACAGGAGAAAGAAGCCAACAATTAAGGTAAATTCAAGAAATCTCTGTGCTTTTAGCTTCCCTGTATTTTACAACCTGTATAGCCAAATCAAAAGAAAATATACTAAATAATACATAAATTTCTGAATTTTTCAAAACAGCACAACCACTTTATGGAATTTCTTAGCCATAGATCAGTCTTGGCTGACTAATGGAGAACAAAGGATTCAGCTATGTCAATACCAACTTCTTGAAATGTGACCAAGTAGTCATAAAAGTGTAGATGCTTATAACAAATAAAAAAAGTCCATGTTTATTTTTGTTTGACTTAAATAATTTGGTGAGAATTTTATTTCAATCTTTTAAATAGCAACATTTTCTAGAACATTCTAGCTTTGTTCCAATTACATGGTGAATATTGCCAAGATACTAAAAAAAAAGAAACAAAAAAAGAAAGTAGAACACCAGTTTAACAATTCCAAAGTTACGAAAACATTTTAAGGCTCCTCAAATATGTGATGAAGAGTTGAACATGAAACTTGAAAAAAGGATGTTAGCAAATTTCAGGAATATATTAGTCATAAAGCAGTGGTAAGTAATTAATCCACAACCATGAAATAAAGCTCTACTCTGACATTCAAGAGAAATTAATCAGCACTCTGGGACACATTAATGAACCACATACTCAGTTTTGATCTTGTAGTCGTACTCCTTAGCATTACTTTTATCCTTGAACTGCAAGAGAAACATCAATGAAAGAGGAGGATTGCCTGAATTCTGTGGTCTGAGTTATATTGAAATATCAAGATAATTCAGGCTAGCTACAGGAATTACCAAATATACTCCAAGCAACCAAACATACAAACAAAAAACACCCTGTAAAAACCACATCCTCCAAAAATACAAAAAAACCCACCCTAAAACAGCAAAACAAATACAAACTACCTAGGCTTTTTAAATTAAAAAACATGTTCACTTGTTTATATATGGAGCTGGTAACTAGCAGCAGATTTTACAATACTGTAAAGAAAACTAATAAAAATTTGACATAGAAACTATGCAGCAAAGAAAAGGGATTTTTTCAATCTTCTCACCAAGCAACTACAACAACTAGCATTTATCAGTTTTTACATTTCTCCACCATAAGCCTTTCAAAAGAACAGTTAACCTTAAATAAGCACCATCTTTTTTAGATGCAGTTGTGGCTTTTATTTTGCATATATGAAAAAAATTCCCTAAAGGCAAGCTGCATATGCGTATTGACAGAAACAGTAAAGTTGTGATGATAAGATTATGCATAATTGAAAGTCCTGTGGGAAATGTGGGGGTTTTTTTCCACTGGTTTCTGTGTGTGATTTTTTTTTAGTGTAATTCACAGATACTTTTAATTGGGTTTTGGTCTTCGAGCTAAGGAGATTCTAAAAATGACATTATTTCTCTTCTTTTTCATAAAAGGTGCACATTTCTGCTTAAAGGAGAAATTCATGAATCCTAAATGAATAGAGGCAAACAGAAACTGCTTAAGATATCTTCAACCACCCACAGCTTTGATAGGTAGCACACCAAATACCCTCTAATAATACCCCTTCAACTGTAAAATAATCACATATTATATTTCTTATATTGTACCCCTTTAATCTAGAAACTTCTTTTTCCCACTAACTATTCCAGTTTCCTATCTTTACTTTTACTTTGTAAAACACACAATTGCTAGAAGAAACATTTTATATCTTCCCAAAGTATTTCTAAATTGCAAAGGATGACGTCACTCATTCTCCAGTCTCAGTAAATCTCCAACTAGAAGTGAATTAAACAAAGAAATAGAATTACACCCATCTATAGTTCTAAATTTGTTTATTGTGACTGAGAAATTTTTCTCAATTCAGTAAGAACTATCACATTTACAACCTTTTCCACATAACATTTCTTTATCCTATACTTCAACAGATAATGAGCAGAATGTAGCAATGCTATGTTAGCCTTCCTCTAAGCAGCAATGAATAAGGTGAATAAGCATGCTGCTGCTGATTAATTCTATAGCAAGAGCAAGGAAAAGTCTCAATATCTTGTGTAAATATGCCCATCTTGTTTTTAAAATATGAATGTAGAAGAAATAATTTTACCGTGAGTTTTTTTCCGACCTTGCTGGAATTTCATTGCTTGGAATATATGAGAATAAATTATAATGACAATCAAAGCTGTAATTGAAAAATGATCAGCATTTTGGACAATGAAGAATGTTTATTTCTTCATGGATGCAAGAACTAGCAGCACAGCCAATTCCTCTTTCCAATCACAAGGCTCAATTTCGTTGCCCAGATCTACATGCAAGCATGAATTTGACTACTGGATTGCGTTGATGGCCACTATTTATCTATACCTACCAGGTCTTCAGTTTTGGGGAACACATGTAGTGTGCCTCTGTGTGGGGTTTGGTATAGCATAATTTCACTTTTAGACTTGCAAAGTCAAGAGTTCTCTCTCACTCAGAAAAGGAAATCTCAATCAAGCTGGGGAGTGGCAGACAATGTTCCCTCATCTAACTCCCAGGCCTTTCCCTGGTTGGGAAAGGATATTCACCATTACTGTACAATCTTCTAAATGCATTTTATTCATCAATTATCCTTCTGTCACAATACTGTTTTTCAGGGCTTTTAATTCCTTCATTTTTTTTCCCCGATGATTTTTAAAAATACCCTTCCTATTGCCTTCTAGCATTACTGAACCTCAGATACATTTTTAGGGTGATGTGAAGAGACTATAAATTAGCCTGCTCTTTCACCACTATTTACTCATTGAGTCAGTGCCAGAGCGCTAAGTACTTTGCCAGCAAGAGTGGCACCAGGCTGTAAAACTAACATGAGACAAAAAAAAAAAAAAGGTATTCCAAGAGCTAGAGAGAGACAATGAAAAGTAGACCACTTGGGAAGACTCATTGCTTAGATACTCAACTGGGCTCTTCAGCAGAATGGGAATAAAAAAATACTCAGCCATAAAAAGTTAATAAAACATTTAATAAAAACATAATATTAAAAAATCAGGAAAAATTATTAATTGCTGTTTCTCAAGTAATATATTACAATATAATAGGATCCCCTAGAAGAAGAATATTGGCAGTAATATTTCAGTTCTACTGCCCTGATCCACTGCACATTACATAGAGTCTCTTAAGACTACTGATACTTCTGTTCAATCTCATTAACTGCAAATATCTACAGAAAAGAAGTTATACAAATCCAGTTTCATTTGTTTTAAACACAATTGTGGAGATAGATTTGCAATTCTAAGCAGAAAAAGATTACTAAATAATTCTTCCTCAGTGGTGCTCATTTGCATAATTAAAAGCTGGCAACTCCTCATTCAGTGTTCATTTCCTTTACCTACTTGTAATATTCAGTTTTCTCAGCGTACATAATTAAAAGGCAAATTTACTACTTATAAATAAATAATAGTAATCACCAACTATCTAATTTAAAATACATCAATTACTACTGAATTTTCTGTTCCTTTGTATTGCAGAGTTAGCTGCATTCCCATCTACACAGAAGCAACAAGCAAAGATCAAAGTTCTAAGAGGTGAAGGGTCTATATTTTCCTGCTACCCATGACATAAATGTAAATTAGTTCTGCTCCTGATTTTTGCTAATCAGCCAGTGTAAGTATACTGAACAATATGTACAATATACCATAAGCAGACCTCTGCATAATGACCCAGACCTTTACAGTATCTCTCCTAGGGGTAAAAAGCCAATTCGACCAAGAGAGAAAAAGCACTTCAGACCCACACATACACACACACCAGCCATACTCACATCTAGATCAGCACTGCAATTCAGTCACTTCAATGACTTCTCAGACTGGCAGCCTGTATATTGAAAGCCTTCTCGATTACAGTAGCGAAAGATAAGTACCTTGACATGGTAAATCAGCTCTAAATTGGAATGTATTGTGCTCTGGAAGTGTTACTCAACGCCCAGCAACAAAATATGAACCATCCAGAGAAATTAGGCTTCTCTCAGCACATCATTCTGTGACAAATGCCTATATGCATCAGTACAAACACAATTGTACTAATGAAGTTGAATACTGGAGCAAACCAAAACAGCAGGAAAAAGATATTAGTAGCCCTAATACACCTCAAAATATGTCTACTAAAAGATATTTTCCTCAGTTCTGAAGGAAAATACAAATATAATTAGTACTAAAATGTCAGTTTACATATAAATATACGGTATGCACAATATCCTGTAAACAGTAAATGTAGAGAAACAATATAGAAAATATAGGAAGAAATAACTACTTCAGTGTGGTTATGACTTTGAATTCATATTTGCCAGCTGCATTTCATTTGAATCATATTTGAGATCTTTACATTTCCATAATTTACAAGCCTTTTATAGAGGGATAAAATAACTTAAGGCAAAGCAAAAAGAGGGGTGCTTTCCCATCACTGTCCCACATCTTTGCAGCTGTCATCAATGCAGGCTACAAAACTCAGTGACAACACCACCAGAACAGGTTCCCATATGCTCTTATGAGTTTGGGCATTTTTTTGATTTTTTCTAAACCTATCTAAACCTATTTATTTTCACACTTTTCTAGAAATCTCTAAGGAACCGTCATTATTCACTAAGACATTATCAAACGGTCTTTATCAGATCTTTGTAAAGGACATCTTCTTACCATGACTATCTTTTGCTTTCCCTCCAAATACCATTTTAAGTATTCCTCCATCTGTAAGCTTCATTTTCTTCACTCCATGGAAACTTATAAGTTTTTAACTTTTTTCCCTGCTTTAAGTTTCCATTTTTATTATTTGCAGCTCTCACTGACCAGAGGTATCTTGTAGTTATGCCTCATTCAAACATTTCTTAAAAACACACTCATTTTGAATCATCTATCAATCAAGCCATATTATTTGAACTTAATTAATGCTTTTGGCACCCTAAGTGAATGGTAAATTTTTCTGTTTTGAGTGATGTGACCTTATTGGTTTCTTACCAACGGCAGCATGATTAAAATCAGTAAGTCTTGCCAAGTTCTTCTAGCAAGAGTATACTTGGTGGAAACTGATATTCCTTTCTGGGTTAACAGTTCTACTTCCCAAAAAAAGGTGAAAGCTGATAGAAATGCAACACTGTAATTCACCGATAGAAATTTGGCAACTGTTGCAGCTTAAAGGGATTAAAAAAACAAAAGAAAAAAAGTAGTTCTAGATGAGGCATTTTATTGGTAAAAGCATAAGCAAATGAAGCTCTTAAAACAGAGGTTTATGCAAAAAACCTTCTATTAACGTCTGCAAGATTTTTGTTGGATATCTGAAAGAACCTCAAATGCTGAGGTTTTCCTGATAAGGTGATAAATACTTGGTTCCTAGAACTTGAGCAATGAGAACAGAATTATATTATTGCAATTGAAAAAAGCATGGATGAGCTGTAATTTGTTACTCTGCTGATATGGAGTCCTCCTTTCTCATCTTTGTAAAGCTAAGGAATAACATCTGAGCAAAAGAAAACTAAGTAAAACACTAAATCAAAACCACATACCCTTCATTGTAAGCTACATATATAGTGCTCATCAAATGAAAGAATGAGAATCATAAAATGAAATATGATTCATAGAAGTCAGACAATGATGTTGTAATATCTGCAACATTTTCTGTAACCTTTTCTACAGTTATTTCACAATCCTTCCCTTGTGTACAGGATGCCATTGCCCAGAACTCAATTCAGAATATAAATTCAAACTTTTGTAACTATTTTATAATTTTCTTAATTAGATAAAGATGGAGGAAAACTGGAACTGATTAGGGAAATATAAACTGCTATCTGCTTTCTAGATGCAAACAATCATCTCTTACATCTCCTGCCTAAGCACAAGTGGAGAGAGAGATTTTCTAGTCCAAGTAATTAACATTTGTATATTTATAAGTCATTAGAGAGAGAACCACACAGACACTCAATTTAAAAACCTTGATCACACAAGCTAAAAGTTTTACAAACATAACTTAAAAAAATTACAGCCATCTTGTCTGAAATGACACTGGAAGCATGAAATCAGTAATTATGGTACAGAAGAGACAAAGTATTTAAGAAATAGCAGCATGACATAAATATTCACATGGAGGATATTTATCTCAGGAATTTTTATTCACAAAAGGATATTTATCTCAGGAGTTTTTTCAAACTTATTGCAAATTATTGACATTTTTCAGTAAAATGTAAAAGTTTATTGGGCATTGATACAATTAAGGGAACTGTAAGCAAAAAGATTGCAAGAAACTTCAAAACTTTAATAGAGATTTTGAATAATTCTGATAATTCAGATGTGAAAGATTGGCTGTTCTTGAAGAATGGGGGGGGGAAAAAGCCTAAAGATTAAAAATAAAAAAGAGCAAATGATATGAGCAGATTGCATTGACATTTATGAGACTAATTGTGGGAAAGCAGCTGTCAGAGTAATCATGAAATCATTAAAGTGTGATATACATAAACACATAATTTGTTACAACAAACAGCTGATATTTTATTCTGATGAAATTTAATTCATCATGTAAACTGAATTAAAATTAAATATATCTAGGCTGTCCCACAGCTACTCATTTGGCACTCCCACAAAAACTTAGAAATGTAGCTTGTATGACTATCCCACACCATGCTCAGTGCCTAGCAGTGAACTGCCCCTATTACAGATTACCCATGCCTTGGTTCCAGCCCGAGGTTCCTTCCTCTCCTCTTGCTGCACGGACACAGCAGATAAACCCTGGCTTTGATTTCCACGGTCAGTGGGAAAACTATTTGCATTATAGCACCTAACTGCAGGGCAAATGTGTCACACACGGCATTGCAATTAAAAGAAAAGCCAATATATTCAGCAGTAGATCCAGTAACTAGTATCAAATTTACATCAAAAACTAGTATCATATTTACTTATCAAATTTAGATCAAAACTCAAATTTAGATTTACATATCAAATTTAGATCAAAACTAGTATCATATTTACATCACCTGTACTGACCACCTTCTGCTTTTCATGTTCATTTGCTAAAGAATGAGCAAACAGTAGGCTGAATTTACACTCTGATGAACAAAAGTCCTGTCAGACATTTACAGTGTCTACTAACCCCAGAAATAAACTGAGAACCATAGAAACAAATTACCAAACAATTGTCATAATTCCTCTGACTTGTCAATAAAAAATTTCTATGGGTAATCCAGAGAGGACATGAAGTACCCCATTTCTGTGTCAGAATTATTCTCTTTCTCACCCATGCTTTGACGATAAAATCCTTTATTCAAAGTACTGTAAGAGTCACATTGATCTGCTTTTAATTATACGTAGATTTCCACCAAGAAAACTGAAGTGCTGAAGTGGCATTCAGCAGCTTAATTTTATCTGTTTTATTCAGTCTGTGATTAGGCTACACTTCTTCATTACATGGAAATTCTTGTAAAGTACAGATAGAGGAGAAAGAAAAAACACATTATGAACTATATTGCATGTTAGGAAATCCAAGCTAAGATAGCCAAGTCAGATACTAACTTCTGGGCTAGACTAACAAAGCACTGAGTTGCACAAAACTACTTCTAAGAAACCTCCTCTAAGATTAAAACTCTGAAGAAAAACTGCATATAAATCCAAGGATAGAAATAGGTTTCACAACTGACGAAACTTAAAGTAAAGCTCAAAATTCACAAAATTGTATTAAAATGGATTATTTAATGTTAGACATTAGTTACTAAGGCAAGTATGAAGCATAACTAAATTTATGACTAGAGATTTGCTTCTATGAAAAATATTCAACAGCCTTCATTAATCATATCCATGATTATTAGTGTTAGCATGTTCTTCCTAACAAAAATATTTTAAAACTGAAAAAATTAATAACATGGGCTATCTCTGAAACTGTTATAATAAAAAAGTAAAGCTTCAAAACTCGAATAAAGACTCTGCCATTTTTTTGACCACAAATGCCCTTGCTTTGCTGTGTCCTTACCTAGCACCCTAAAAGGTAGGGTTTTTGATTAGAGAATCCAGTGCCTGATATTAGTGCAAGTCACCCTAGAATGAGCTGAACTTTAAATCCTACACAGAAAATTAGAAGTCAAATCCTGGATAAAATTTTCTTTACTCAAATGAGTTATATCAGAGTTGAGTTCACAGGTAGAAGTAAGTAGTAAATCATGACAATGAAGCTTTTAATTATAAATCATAAAAGCAGAACTAATCAGCAATAGCTCTTAGTAGCCTAAGCAATTTTAAAATTGTTATACAGGGTATAAACTAGGAACACTCTTCATACTTAAGCAGATATGCTGCCAGAATTAAAGTTGATTGTATGGAAGCAATTGTGTCAGGAATTATTTGCTGATAACTCCCATGTTTTGTATAAAAATTATATGAGATTCACAGTATGGCTAATAATTCAATAGAAAAATCTGGTGGATGACATTAACAAGATCTATTAGAATTATAAATAATAATTATCAGTTCAAATATGTCAATATTCCCTATATTGTCCTGATTAAAATATAAAAAAAATAAAAGAACATGATCTATCTTTTTTATTTGTTTGCTTTTTCTATGCCCACCTGTGCATTTTACTGACATTATTATCAGGAACTTGCATGTTTTCACTAACCCTCAAGTTCCTCACTTGGGCTCTTCCAAGATGTTCCATACAGCTCCTGCTCTGACTAATTTCACATGTTTAAAAAAAAAAAAAAAGATATTCAGGAAGACAACATTGTGGAAACTTGTACAGTTTAATTCCTGCAGGAAGAAGAATGTGCGAGTTCCTAGAAATACATATGAGCAAGAAAAATGGGAAATTCCAAAATACTGTATAACAACTGAGGGTAAATACTGTCCTAGAGAACTCTTTCTTATGAGGTTGCAAATGGCCATGCATTTTTACTGCATTATTCACTCATAAAACAAGTGAAGACTTTAGCAGATTACAGTATCATGTTGTAGCTCAATATTAGCCAAAGAGAAATCATTCACAGATAATAACTTCGTGTACTTTTTATACCTATTTCTTGAAATAGCTAGAATTTGCCTTCCCATGTGCTCCTAAGAAACTGGTGAAAATATGAACCACAGTGAGAAAAATATGTTCCTGGAACTCAACTAAAATTCTGCTCCAAAAGTTTACAAGGAAAAAAATGGTATGAACCAATGGGAAAACATTAATCTTTGGCACGAAGTTTTTCCTATTTCCATGCCATTTTTTGGACATCTTCAGACAGATAAAATAGAAAGATTACACAACAAACACTTAGTTTCTAATTATTTTTTACAGTGCTGGGGTCCATATTTTTCCTCCTTATTACCTGCAAAATGACAATCATAAGCCTTCTCTGAAAAGCCTGGACAGTGTGATCAAAGGGTGAATGACATTTTTGTTGCAAATTCTGAGGTTTTCTTTTTAATTCCACATATCTAAGAGGGGTTTTTATTTGCTGAAAACAAAAGGAAACAAGAGACAACAAGAAAACAAAAAACTGCATGCTGGAATGTCTAATTCTTGGTATTATTTGACTCTTGCATTTAACTCTTCCATATATTTTGAATTTTTTCTTCTATTATTAGCATTTAATTTATAAAGAATTTTATTGCAAAAGTGACAAACTGCCCCCCCCATCCAAAAAACCCCTCTGATTATATTTCAGATTTTTACAAATAAGTTATGTGACATAAATAAACTGGTTTTGGTGACAGAATACTGATCATAAAATTTTGCTCACAATTTTCAAAGGCATTTTCAAAACAATTTAGTTAAAAAGTGATAACAAAATAAAATAAAACCTTTTCTTAAAAAGATTTCTGAATTCCAATTCCTGAAAAAAAAAAAAAAAAAAAGTTTGACAATATTTTTTTGAGACTCCAGGTTACTAAGGTAAAAAACTAAAAAGGCATATTTCAGAGATATCAAAAGTTTTAGAAAACTAATCCTTGCCAGTGTAATTAGGTGAATATTATAAATTCAGGAACAGTAACTCTTAGGTATCATCACGTACCACTGGCTTTATTGGAGCTTTAAAATCTGTGACTGTTTAAATGAAAAGGCTATCAGAAGCTACCAGACTGGTACTAATGAACAAAAAGGTAATAAGGTAAGGTTAAATAAATGAGCTGGAGGATATAAAACATATTTACTCCTTTTTCCTTTTTTCAGTTTTCCTTTCAGAAAGTACTTTTATTGGATATCTTCCTGTTCCTAACTTCAGCACTGCTCATGCAAAGGCTTGCACAGCTGGAGAGGTGGGTCTTTATTCTAACAGGAGTAACAGTTTGCAAAAATATTCCTTTTTCTGTTTTTAATTATATCACTAAACTATTTCAACAACATAGCACTTGAGGGACCTGTAAAACACCATCTCTCTTCAAATTCTGAAAACCTCAGTCTTTCTTCTGCTGGACCAAATATGAATGCGCACTCATTGCTTAAGTATTGTTTAGAAATTTTAGATCGTTGCACCAAATTTTTTACTTTTAAGGTTATTAAGAAATATTCCAGTTAAATTTGCAACAATAAATAACAACTAATTGCAACTTATTTTAAAATGTCAGGCATATCTTTATGCAATTAAAAATGCATGCAAATATACAAAACTACTTGTATGTTTTCCAGATTCACTTGCAGTCCAGTTATCTGGAGTTAGACAAAGTTCAAGAGGTTATTTGAATAATTTTAAACATATCTTCACGTCAATCTTTGATTTTTTCCATTCAGAAAATATTTACCTCTTTAGAAAAAAAAGCTAGAAAATCTACTTATAACCTGCTAACTAGGACTTGCAGTGTTATTTACAGAATCAAATATGTTTTCATCCAGATGAAAGATACTATTATAGTTATCCCATGTCTGTTTCCACTAGAAATTGGAATACTAAACCGGATAAAGGTATGACAATTTAAAACTATAAACTGCAGAAACTTTTATGCTGATTTCAAGGAATGACACAAAATGAAAGTCTGTTGGGTAGAGAAATCCGTAGAATGAATAAAAATTAATTATTTACTGTGAAGAAAAAGGTAGCAGCCTGTTGCAACATGGTAAGGACAACATAAATCAAGGGTGAAATCACGACTGCTAGTGAGGTTGTTAAAACATTAAAAGACAAGATGAAATTTCTGTAGGGGGGGAGAAGAGATGGGAGAAAAACCATTAAATGTAGCAGGATTTAGAATTGTTTAGTCTGCAGGGCAGAGATACATGGTTCTGAATAGCTTTATTATTGTAGTTCCTTGTTGCTCTCCACACTACTTAAACAAATCTCCTACACTTTAAAAACAGAACTTTGACTTACAAGGCTTCTATTGCTGGGAAAAGCAACTCTCTCAAAACTTCAGCTGAAATAGACATTAACATCCTACCAGAAGCTGCAGCAGCTTATCATTGTAGTCAAGCAGATTTTTTAGGTTTAAGAAAATAATTGCACCTTTACTAATACATATTAATATGAGCAATAAAAATTTGGTCATGCTAAGAACTTCAGTTCCTCTAAATTTAGAGTTACTTCAAATCAATTCTCTTTCTTCCTCTGAATAAGGATTCTAGGCTTCAGATGCTAGGTAATCATATATGCATTACATGACTAGAAGAACGCAAATTTCAGTGAGGAAAAAATGATAATGATTATACAAAAATTATAAAACATTATACACAAATTGCTGTCAAAAGAAAGAGACAACTTGGAAAAGAGAACAGTTCTAATGACTTCTTAACTTCTACTCATACACATCTCAGGTAACATCTGCACTCAAACCATATGTAATTCTTTTTGATAGAAATGGCTTCTAAGTATGTGTCTTGGGGTGACTTTATGATGCTCTATCCCCTGTCATCTGCCTATTGCCCAGACATGAATCCTGTGCCTTTCTGTGCCTTTAAGCTGGGTCCGAGAGAAAGAGGGGGGGAAGCCGAGGGAACTCTTCAGCTCTTGGATCTTTTTCTCCGGAGAGAGAGGAGAGTTAAAATTATTTGCTTTTAGCTAGCTCCTTGTTCGCTAGCTGAAGCAAGGAGTTTTCCCAGGACTATGGCTGTTTTTTTCTGGAAGTGTTCAGCTTTGCTCCAGTCTGGAACACCATCACCGGGAAGCCCCACACCCCGGCCCGAAGGGGCCCACGCTGCACCCCAGCTCTGGAGAGAGCAGAGCCACAGCCATAGAAAGGACTCTGAATCTACCGGGTTTTTCTCCACAGAGAGAGGTTTTATTATCTAACATTATTCTTTTTTTTTTTTCCTCTCATGCCTGTGTCCACCCTGCTTGTTAAATAAACAGGTTTTTTTCACTTTCCTCCACAAAGTTTCTTTCCGAACCTGGTGGGGGAGTGGCTGCTGATGTGTCATGGGTTAACTCCAGCTTGAAGTTTTAGTTTGAGAATTCCAGCAGTCTATCCCAAGGTTACTGCTGCTGCTGCTGCTAAGTGCGGGGGCCACCCCTCCTCCTCCTGTTTTTCAGGTTTCTT